>SJYV01028595.1:1363487-1470617 GCA_006410875.1 Neotragus pygmaeus | reverse complement strand
AGGCGGCGGGCGGGGCAGGAAGGGGGAGACGCGGCTCCGGGCACCCGAGATCCTTAACTGTAGCTTCCAAAGCCCTGCTCGATCCTAATCAGTGTGGGAAAGGAGCGCGGGCCGAGCCGCCGGCCGGAGCCGCCGCCTCTTTTCATAAACTTTATCGCTGCGCGCAGCCGCTGATAAACCACCGTAAATAAACGAGCGCGGGTGCGCGGCGGCCCCAGGCTGCCTGCGCCCGCCCGGCCGGCCCCGCGGCCCCGGGGGAAATGAATCACTCGCCGCCCGCCGAGTTGGACAGAGTTCCTCGCTCTCCTCCTCTCCAGACCAGCGCCATAAATCACGCGGCGTTCCTCCCTCCCCAGAACCCCCTCACCTTTTGTTTTATGGATTCAATAAAAAGCCCAGCAGTTTGCTTTCTGGCTGCCGCCCCTTCCCGCCCCCCACTTCTCGTCCGGGGAGCTGAGGGTGTTGTCCTGGGTTAGCCTCCCGCTTCAGGTCACGCTCCTCCGGCCTGGGTTGGGCTCGGGACTGCGCCTGTTTTACACAAATCCCATTTGGCTCCTGCATAAACTGAGAGGGGCTGGAGCAGGGGAAGGAGAGAGTGAGGAGGCGTCATCCGAAGTCTGGTGATAAGAACGAGTCCCCACAATAGTGGCCTTGGACGCGTGTGCGGATGGATAGCTGGCTGCTGCCGAAGCCTGGTCGGAGCCCTGGGCTCTGGGCTTGGCCTACACCCAGCGAATAGAGGCGGGAGTGGGGTCTGTGCACGGTTCTGATTGCAAGGACGGGAGCGTGGGAGCCCTCTCTACTTCCCGAGTGTGTTCTGAAGTCCCCAAGGTGCTGTTCAGCAGATCTCTTGGTCTTATTCTTTAGATCTGGAAATTTGATTTGGGGGTCCTGGATACAGTTTCGAGATTGCAGTTTGAGGAAGGCGCCTGAGTAGGAAGGAACACGGAAAGTTGGGGTGCAGAGGGCAGCACCAAGCACACAGCTTAGTCTTAAGGACCAGGTCTTCCGGGCACCTCTGCTACCTTCTGCCGCTGGGCCCTAAGGCAGCTGCCCCATTCCGGTTTCTCGTGGGTCTGTCCAATGAGTGAATAATTCCTTAAAGGAGCCTCCAACTTTCCCAATCTGTGGGGAAAAACATTCTTCTTATGAATCATTACATTTCTGAAGTGTCTTATCACAGGTCTCNAGCTGCCCCATTCCGGTTTCTCGTGGGTCTGTCCAATGAGTGAATAATTCCTTAAAGGAGCCTCCAACTTTCCCAATCTGTGGGGAAAAACATTCTTCTTATGAATCATTACATTTCTGAAATGTCTTATCACAGGTCTCTCTGTTAGGTCCCCTTGGGGTGTGGGCAGTTTCTGTGGCTGATGACTCCTTAGTGAGATTAAGCAGACTTTACTCCCTGTGGAGGTTAGGGAGGCCCAGGATGCCTCCAGCCAGAACAGAGTCTGCCTGTGGAGCAGAAATACGTTTAAATGTCTTCAAAGATCAAACCTAACACACTGAACAGCATCCATTCACTGCCTTTCCAGTCCCCAAGTCCCAGCTGCCTGGTGACCATGGTTCTGCTTCTCATGGGAGGGACTGACTCGGAACATTTTATCCCCCAGAGTCAACATTTCTCTCAGGAGAAAGCAAGGCCGGGGAGGAAAGGAGTTTCTGATGGCAGCTCTGCGGCAGCAGAACCTGCCGGCATCCTGAGGTGAGGCACTTTGGTCAATACTCCTGAGGGAAGTTGGGAGTCACCACCCCCAGCCATGGCCAAGAGGAGGGCTCACTCACGAAACAGGGATGGACAAAGGCCTGCTTCTTGCAGAACGCTTTTGTGACGCTACAACGTGTCGCAAGGGAGTGCGTGGCCCCAGACAGGCTTCACTTCCTGCTCTCTGGACAGAAGGCCCCTCAGTCTCCTTTCCCTTATTTGCATAATGTCAAGAAAAATGAGTCTTACTGAATTGGCATTTGTTTAAAAATATTGGCAAGAGTGTCCCAACTGAGATGGCAGTTGATTCCTCAGAGAGAAATGAACACTGACTCGATCACTGATTTATTATGTGAGTGTGATGAGCACTTAAGCCTCAGTTTTCCCATCTGTGAATCCTGGTGACTTTTAAGGTCTTTTTTTTTTTTTTTTTTTTTTTTTCTGATCCGTCATATTGGGACTCTAACAGACCAGGGGTGATCATGGGTAGAAGTAAAATTTTAAACTTTGCAGAAGAGAGGTAGGTAAGGGAAACTTATCTAAATGTGACTCCGCGAATTCTTCTTGCCTTCTAGTTTGTTCACTGTCATGAGGGTCAGCAGCAAGGAGGGGAGAAAAACTCACAAAGATAGAGCTGAATGTCATGATTGGGCTAATCTATGAATTGTTTTACGAGAACAGAAACTGGAGGGTAGTGGTTTTGAACCTCTTACAGTCACGGAACTTTGTAGAATTTGATGCAAATCTTACACTCTTCTCTCTCTCTTCTCCTCACAAATGCACATACAAATTCATTCTTGTCTCTGAAGATCATTTCAGGGGTTCACAGACTTCTGAAGTCCTAAGGACCCTGTTAAGACGTCTGCAAGAGGCTAGTAAAATATTGACCCTATGTTTCCTTATCTGTAAAAAGGAAACACTGTTCACCTCCAATTAGCTTCATAAAGGAGAATAAATAACCTATGCTATTAAAACATATTGGTTCTTTGCCTGGCAGACAGATAATATTGATGCAATCCTATTATCATCATCTGCCATCGTCATTCCCTATTTGGCTTTGTGGGATGTAAATTTCCTTACTAGTGGAAGCCGCTCTGTCTGTTAAATTCCCGATAGAAGGCCTTCTGGTAAGCCAGCACTGTAAGTCTTCCGACATGCTTATTAGAAACGTAATGAGTCCCTGCGGAGACTGAAGGGAAGACTGGAGGTAGCTCTGCAGGCACTCAGAGGAGAATAATAGCTGGAGTAGAAATCACCAAAGGATACCCTTGTGACTTTGAAAGTCAGTGTAACTTTCCACAGTCTTCCTTTCTCCCAGAGTAGGTTGTAATATTAGAGAAATTAATATTCAAAAATTGAATCAAAACCAAGGTTTAGGGGAAAAACTTGTGAGGAAGTTAGCTAATACATTGTCAGTACATTTGGCGCACAGATGAGATTCCATGGTCTTCAATCTTCCTGGCTTCACAGATTTTTTGAGAATCAGATATAAGCTATGGTTCCTGGCCCCAGAAAATGCACGTGCACTTACAATTTAGGGAACTGACGCTGCGCTTCATCTGTGGGCCACCAGATTCACAGAAGTTGCTCGCCACCTCTTTAGGACCTCTTCTGCCTTAATTGTTAAAGACTTTTGGGATCCATAGATGATTCGTTTGTAGCTTCAGGGCCAAGCCTTTGACCATTTTCTCAGAGCCTCTGCAAGCAGAGGAAGGAGCAAATTGTTTTTTCCACAGCTGCTGTGAAAATAACTAGGCTAGAGACTCTCGGGGTCAGTTATGTTTGGAAAGTATCATCGCCACAGCACCTCTTCCAGAAAATGACATGAAACTAGAACCTAGAAGATGGGGAATGAGGATGGATGGGAAGCCTGGATATTCCAGGATAATGAGTGTGGTATAGTCAGAAAATGCAGACAGCATAGTCCTGGGAGAACTGAACGCTCAGGGTTTCAAGAAAGCCCTGATGAGCAGCAATCTCCCCTGCATAGGAAGTGGTAGAAGAAGCTGTACAGCTTTTCAGCAGAGGGGCTGTTCCTACAGCACTTGTGTCTTGCCTTACTGTGGTTTATGAACATTCACTGACCTTCACTGGGAAAAGCTGATCTGTCTCCTCATCACTGTTGACCTTAGCCATGTAATTTGCCCTAGCCAGTGAAATGAGTAGGAATGGTATCCGTCACTTCCAGGCAGAAGATTCCAAAGCCAGTTCAAGGTTTATCATGCTCTGTGCTCTCTCTGCCATGAGATCAGCCCTATTGCCAATCTGCCACTCTGTCATCCTGCTCCCAAAGTGAAGGGGACCTTGGGGTAGTCCTGCTGTCAGCCTATCAGAGAGTTAAGGCAAGTGCACAAAAAGTGCTTGCTGTATGAGCCATTGAGGTTTATTCAGTTTATTCATTGAGGTGACTGCAGTAGATCCGAGCCTACATACTGATACAGCACTTTCCTTTGGAAAGGAAGAAAAGTGGGTGCTCAGAAAGGCCATTACTTACCGGCAGGGCCACTGATGACAGCACCAGCCAAGGCCAACAGGAGTCATGTGCACACTCCTCACTATTTCCATCTTTCCTTCTCCCCGACACTGTTCCCAGCACCCTCACCATCCACCATCACCCACACTCTAGAGCTCAACTAAGAGCCAGTAGCCCAACAATCATGCCACCTGCAGTGAGTTGAAGGGGAGTCCCCAAAAGATATGTTCCAGAACCTGTGAATGTGACCTTATTTGGAAAAAGGGAATTTTTAGATGTAATTAAGGACCCCTAAATAAGATCATCCTGGATTACCCAAGTGGACTATAATGTTGACTGACAAGCGCCCTTATAAAGATGAAGAAGAGAGTGAATAAATCAGAAAGAGAAAAACAATATCATGTATTATTGGCTTCCCTGGTAGTTCAACTGGTAAAGAATCTTCCTGCAATACAGGAGACCTGGGTTCGATCCCTGGGTTGGGAAGATTCACTGGAGAAGGGAAAGGCTACCCACTCCAGTATTCTGGCCTAGAGATTTCCATGGGCTGTATAGACCATGTGGTCGCAAAGAGTCAGACACGACTGAGCAACTTTCACTTTCACTGCATGTATGTGGAATCTAGAAAAACGGTATAGATGATCTTATTTGCAAAACAAGAATAGGGACACAGATTTAGAAAACAAATGCATGGACATTAAGGTGGGGAAAGGGGGAGGGAGATTAATTTGGAGATTGGGATTCACAGATATATGCTATTGATATTCTGTCCATAGGGATTCTCCAGGCAAGAATACTGGAGTGGGTTGCCATGTTCTCCTCCAGGGGATCTTCCCAACCAGGGATCTGAGCCAGCAGGGAAGCCCAAGAAATACTGGAGTGGGTTGCATATCCCTTCTCCAGGGGATCTTCCTGACCCAGGAATCGAACCGGGGTCTCCTGCATTGCAGACCAGCTAAGCTAGCAGGGAAGCCCAGCTAATGAGAACCTACTAGACAGCACTGGCAGCTCTACTCAACGCTCTGTGGTGACCTAAATGGGAAGGAAAACCAAAAAAAGAGGGGATACATGTATACGTATAGCTGATTCACTTTGCTTTACAGCAGAAACCAACACAACATTGTGAAAACATGAGACTCCAATAAAAATTAATTTAAAAAAGAGATGAAGAGGAGAAAGCGGAGGTAGAAATTGGAGTGATCCAGCTACAAACTAACGAATGTGGAGAGCCTCCAGAAGCTAAAAGAGCCAAGAGAGGACTCTCCCCTGTCGCTTTTGGAGGCAGCCTGCAGCCCTGCTAACATCTTGAGCTCAGACTTCCGGTCTCCAGAACTGTGAGAAAATAAATCATCATTGTTTAAAGCCACCCAGTTCGTGGTAACGTGTTACAGCAACCATAGAAAACTAACACTCCACCTTAGCAAAATATCTCTTCTTCATGAGGTGCTCCTTTGATGTAATTTTCAAGGGCAAGAAATACAAACCAGTATACTCATGGATTAGGAAGAAAGCCTCTCCTTTCTGCCCAGTCCTAGGGCGGGGATGCAATTTGTGTTTGAAGAGGGGAGACGCCAGCTCACAGAATCTGACAGGTCTACTTCCTCTCTGAAGGAAACACCAGCAGTTACAGAAGTTGAATCCTTGATTACGGGCTCTGCAGAAACTGGTGCTCAAAATAAATAGCTGCTAGGGTGGAAAAAAAAAGCTCAGGGGATGATACAGAAAATTTTGGAGACTCGAGGACGGAGAAAGATCATGGAGTCCAGCGTCTTCAGACAGGTTTTCTTTATTTTTTGTTTGTTTGCTTGTTTGTTTCTTTTGGGCTATAGTCAATTTGCAATGTTGTTTCAGTTTTGAGGGTACTGCAAAGTGATTCAGTTATACGTATGTATATAGTTATACACGTTGATTTATAGAGTCTTTTCCATTATAGGTTATTGCAGAATATTGAGTATTGTTCCCTGTCCTATACAGTAGGTCCTTTTTATTTACCTATTTTATATACAGTCATGGAGAAGGCAATGACACCCCACTCCAGTACTCTTGCCTGGAAAATCCCACGGACGGAGGAGACTTTTAGGCTGCAGTCCATGGGGTTGCTACAAGTCGGACACGACTGAGTGGCTTCACTTTCACTTTTCACTTTCATGCATTGGAGAAGGAAATGGCAACCTACTCCAATGTTCTTGCCTGGAGAATCCCAGGGATGGGGGAGCCTGGTGGGCTGCCGTCTACAGGGTCGCACAGAGTCTGACACGACTGAAGTGACTTAGCAGCAGCGGCAGCAGCAGCAGCATATATAGTCATGTGTATATGTTAATCCCAAACTCCTAATTTAGTTACCCTCTCCCACCTCACCCACTGACCACCCTCTGCCCCATCTAGTCCCTTTAGTAACTATAACTTTGTTTTCCATGTCTGTGACAGAATTTCTAGAGGTATAAGACAGCTTAAAGCATTTTTGCATATTTGTATTTTGATTTTATTGAGGACCTGGAGGCCACGAGAGGGGTGCAGACTGCTCAGGTCTAATTTGATTTTCACTCCACCATTCAGCACAGGAAGACACTTAACTTCTTCCCAAAACTCTAGCTGTCCAACCTCTGTGGTACGACCCCCTTCCCCCACTTCCCTTACCCCTACCCAACTAGGAACAGGGTGCTCACTTACTAAGTACTCTGCCTGGCTTAGGTCCTTCTCATCGTTTGGGGGGGTCCACACCACATCACTTCAAACACCTTAAAATGCTTATTTATCCCACATCAAATATTATTTTTATTTTTTTAAATTTTCCATATTTCTTTTATCATTTTTGCTTTTGAAAGGAATTGCCTACGAGTGATTTAATTTTCTACAATGTTCTTAGCAATCCTTATACAGACCCAGCAAAATCTAACCCTAAATTGTTTTCAGATGCAATGAAACTTTCATGAATACTAAACTTAATGATTAAGATCCATATCATACTTCCTTATACAGATTTAATCCAATCAATATATATATTACAGATGATACAGGTTATTATTGATTACCCCTATTTATAGACTTAAAGCAGAAGGGCCATTCTCACATGGATACCCAACTGGGAATAAAAGAAGCGAAGAAGACTGCAAACCACGTGTTTAGACTCTTAAGAATTGCTCCCTTTCCGTACAGCGAGGCAGAGCTACAATTCAAAAGGTTCACAGCTTTTCAATGAATGTTGAGGCTATGTAAAAAACACATGGTAGTCAGCCTGAAAGCACTGGAGCAATTTATTTATCAAAATAAATAATTATAGTAATATATTGTAATCATTATGATAGAAATCTGTAAGTTCATACTGATGAAAGTAAAGAAAGAAGGGAAAGGAAACTTTTCCTTACAGTAAAAATCTAACTAATAAGTGGAGAGATGATGGAATTAAAAACATCGTTGTTTAGCAACATCACAGTAATAATTAAGTAATCCAAAAACCATCAGTAGATATTAAAACTAGTAGGTGAAAGTTTAAGAAATGGGAGATTTGCATAGATTCAGAGTACTTCCACACAAAATTCTTAATAATTATAAAGAGAAAGAGCAATTTTACAACAAAAACTCAGGAGGAAATATCAGATGGTAAATGCAAATTGAGGGAAATTCTACAAAATAATCAGAATGTGGTATTCAATACTATNCACACAAAATTCTTAATAATTATAAAGAGAAAGAGCAATTTTACAACAAAAACTCAGGAGGAAATATCAGATGGTAAATGCAAATTGAGGGAAATTCTACAAAATAATCAGAATGTGGTATTCAATACTATCAAACTTATAAAAGCTAAGGAAAGATTGAGAAGCTATCCTAAATGAAGGAACTAAGGGTATGACAGCCAAATGCCACAGGTGAGACTGAGTTGGATCCTTTTGTTATAACAAACATTCTTTGATTGTCAAAACTTGAACAGCATCTGAGGCTTAAATGGTAATAATGTATCAATGTTAATCTCCTTAGTTTAATGATTGCATTATAATTATGTAAGGGAATTTGTAAAAAATTGCACACTAAAATAAGCTCAGAAAAAAGTAGGGATTTTTTGTCAACTTTCATCTAAGTATGAAATTATTCTAAAAGAAAAAATTTAAAGAAGAAATTTTGGCACAAGGAAGTCAAAGTGGTGAATATCAAACGTATTTTTATCACTTCTTCCAGGAAATAGGCTCCCTCCCTCAAGGACAGGGTAATAACCTGTCAGTTGAGGCAGCCTAGTGTAGAGCTAGAAAGACTTACATGCAAGGTCTATAAACTAGTCCTATCTCTTCACTATCTTTTATTTTATTGAAGTATAGTTGATTTAGAATGTTGCATTAATTTGTGCTATAAAGTAAAGTGATTGTTTCTTTTCTTTTATTCTCATATTCTTTTCCATCGTGGCTTATCACAAGATGTTGACCTTGTCGTTTATCCATCCTATATACACTCGTTTGCATCTGCTAATACCAGACTCCCAACCCTTCCCTCCCCTCACTAATTTAAATTCATAATGTCCAGTAGTCAATTGCAGTCAGTTTTTACTTAGCAAGGGTTCTTTCATTTTACCTTTAAATTTGGCCTGTTTAATGAGGGGGGAAGAAAAGTGTCTGAAAAACAAAACACTTAGGGTATTGAGATGGCTTCCATCTAAAAGAACACTTGAATAAGAGTTTTTTTAAATCTAATTTTGTAATGTGAATGCTGGTTTTCCTCAAAAGGAGGACCACCAGACATGAATGGGCTCTCATCAGAGAGTGATATGAATAAAAGCCACACCAACTCACCACCACACAGAACAATGCCTTCCTGTGTTGAATTCTCCTGTGCTCTCCACTTCTTCCCACTAAATAATGAATTTCCAGTGAAAGATCATACAGTGTATGTCTCTTCTTGTCTCCCGATGACTGGCTTGCCCTCCCTCCCTCTTTCCCTTCCTTCCTTCCTTCCTTCCTCGTTGTCGTAATGCACTCAGCATTGTCTGGGTCGATCAGTAAGTCTATTTTTCTTGCAGACTTTAGGAAATCTACAGCACCTAGCAAACCTATCATTTAGCTTAATATAACCTGTGGAAGGCAGAAGAGAAGGAAAAGCAAGACTGTGACTGAGAGGAGACACGCAGTCAGCACATACACTTTTCCCTTGTTAAGACTGAATGAAGTCTGAAGACATCCAGAGTTCTGCATGTGTGCGGGGTGAACTCTATCTTAGCTGTTTCAACTCTTTTTTATTTTTTTTTCAGAGTGACACTCCTGGGGAATCTTTGGAGTATTTCCACAGCATTCCATACGAAGCTGCGCTGACCTTCCTTCTCCCCAAGTGGAACAGATGCCCCCAAATCACAACCCTGCTCTGTTCCAAAAGTTTTTTAAATTGTTATTTAGAATGTGGAAATCATGTTACAAATGATAGCTTGATTTCTAGATTAGCCACAAAACTCCCCGTAAGTAGTGTAAAGGGGACTTCCCTGGTGGTCTTGTGGTTAAGACTCCACGTTCCCAAAGCAAGGGGCCTGGATTAGATTCCTGGTCAGGAAACTGGATCCTGCATGCCACAATTAAGATTCTGCACTGCCACATTAAAAAAAAAATTAGTATATAAAGTAATGAATACACACACCCCCCCCCCAAACTTCATTATTAGAACTGCTAAGGTGGCATCTCCAGGAAATGGCTGTGAGTCACGTGTTCATAGTTCAGACACTACCTTGATGTAAGTGATCCATGCTGACAAATGGCTCCTTAACTTGGAAATCTAATGTGACCAAGAACAAAGTGCAGGGTTCATGTTAGGCCACCCTCTCACTCACCGCCGCAGGTACAGACCCCAAGAGCTACACTAAATTTCATTATACTCTGAACCTAGTCTTGCTGTAATTTTTGTTTCACCCCTCGTGGTACCACAGTACCATTTCTTCTTTTCCTTCTCTCTCTCTCTCTCTTTCATCCTGACCCTCCACTCCCGCACAATCTGTTCTACTAAGCATGATATTTGGGCAGAAAATGAGGTCTGGAAGGAAATTTGGGAAAGCAAACATCACTTATCATTTTACCACTAAATATGTATTTCATGTAAGATGGGCTTCTATGGCCACTTGGCAGAATTCTCTTGTTTAACACATCTTGCAAATATTCTATTTACCACGATAATGAGGAAAAGGAACAGGAAGAGAAGGAGGAAGACCTAAACAGATCTTGGTAGCACCTCTGTGTTGTGACCACATTTGGCTAAAAATTTATTAGATATAACATGATTTAAGTTTCAAAAAATGATAAGATCATAGCCAGGATGATCTCATTGAAAGTACAAATGTCCCTGAAATTCTTATTCTGTGACAAAAAAATAAAGGCATATCTGTCTGGTATTCTCTCTACATGTTCTTCCTTAAGGCAAAGTTTCTAAAATAATCTCAGACGTGGTGTAACATTTGCCAAACAGCTGTTCTAGGGAATGCCAAGAAGATAATCCTTGGATCTTTCATAGTCTTTTGTGTTTTTTCTCTATTCAGAGAATTCTGGGTCTAGGCCAGTGTATTGACGCATGTTCTGAAAATTCAAAAAGTATAATGGTACTTGAGGTCTTTTACACCTATTTCACTGACCTAGTTGAGAATGGAGTTTGTTGACCTCTTGGCAAAGGGTTTGACCTCAACTCTGTTTCGAGAAAACAAATGCCTTTGAAAATGAGGCTTCCACTGAACATGTACCTGTCTACATGCTCTCTCTCTATCTCCAAGACAGCTCCCCTCCGGGGTGAATGAAACCCTGGGACAGGGAATTTCAGACTCGATCTTAGAGCTGGAAGGAAATTCTAGAGTTCATGTGGCTCAGCATTCTCCTTCCTGAGCTCTGGGTTACCCTCACTGTCTAACAGAAGTTAAGTTTTCTATAAAATGAAATTCCTTTTATTTTTAATTTTTGATTTAACATTTACTTTATATTGCAGTATAGTAAGTAACAATAAGGTGTCTAGCAAAGTGATTCAGTTATACATACACATATATCCATTCTTTTTTAACAATCTTTTCTCATATAGGTTATTACAGAAGATTGAGTAGAGTTCTCTATGGAAAATGAAATTCTTTTTACCAATAAATATGTTCAGAATCTCATGGATATTTTCATACACATGACTTTATCTTTCAGTCAAATGAGTTTGTTGAAAGAATTTAAGATGGGGGAAAAGGATTTTGTGTGTTTATGTAGATCTGGATATAAAACCTTGAGGTCAGCCCTTGTCTCAAATCTTCAAAACACCGGTGTTCTCTGATGCTGCTGCTTCTTAAATCATCCTCATCTGTCAGACAACAAAGGGAACTGTTAGCAGAAGAGGAAACAGGGGCATACAATATGGACGGGGGACTGGAAAACATGCTGAACTCAGGGGGAGGCAACACAAGGGAGGAATGTTCACGGTTCTTTGAGGTCCCGACAGACTGTTGTAGGAAATCTTTTTTTTTTTTTTTTTATGAAATCTAACCATTTGCAACAACATGAATGTATCTAGAGGATATTATGCTCAGTGAATTGAGTCAGAGAAAGACAAAGACCGTATGATCGCATTCAAATATGGAATCTGAAAAACAAAACAAAATGAAAACAGACTCATAGTCCAGAGAACAAACGAGGGACTGCCAGAGAAAGGAGGGATGGGGATTGAGCAGAATAGGTGAAGGGGATAAAGAAGTACAAATTGCCAGTTATAAAATAAATAAGCCAAGGGGGATGTCATGTACAGTGTGAGGAATATAGTCAATAAAATTGTAACCACTCTGTGTGGTGACAGAGGGTTGCTAGACTTACTATGGTAATAATTCCATGATGGATGCAAATATCAAATCACTGTGTGCTGTATCTAAAACTAACACAATATGGTGTGCCAACTATATTTCAATTTAAAAATTAATTAAAAATATACCTTATTGAAACTGATATATTCAATATATCATCATTTTGATATGCAATCAATATTTTAAAATTGCTCATGAGATAGTTTACATTCCTATTTCATGTGAAGTCTTCAGGCTCTGGTGTATGTATACACTTTCAGTGTATGTCAGTAGAGATCAGCCACATTTCTAGTGTTCAATACCCACATGTGGCTAGTGGCAGTCACACCACGGGGCACAACTCTAGAAAGTGATCAGGTCCGCCATGATCCAGGAAACTGACCTGTCTTATGTTCCAAATAGAAATCTGAGGGCTTAATGAGTATGCAGAATGGGGCTGAAATCAAGGAGATTTTCATGAGATCTTCAGGAGGAGTAGTCAGTGCCTTGTGGAGCTCTAGCCTCGGGGACTTGTGAACAGGGTCTCATCAGATGGAACTTTTCCAAACTCAAGATTTCATTGGCTGAGAGTGTGACTGAGGAGCCAAGCAGCCCAAGAGGGACACTGACACCACTCAGCTATGGAAATTTCCAGGGAAGAAGCTGCTAGGAAGGGGCCAAAGGAATTCAGTAGACATAACTAGATAGAAGGAGTGAATCAGTTAAGAGAGAAAATGGTCTGCCTGTATATTTTGTTCGTCAAGTTCAAATTCACTTTATTTCTTGGGGGAAAAGATTTTTCTCTATTTCAAAGGATCTTAGACACCAAATATTCCAGCTAGAAGAAACTGAAAAAAAAAAATTACTATTGATATTTGCATATTCCAGGTATGATCAAAACACTTTACTTGTATTAACCTATTTAATCCCCAGCAGGTACTATCATCTCCCTCTGCAGTAATCCCATCATGTTAAATCCCGGGTACCACTTTTGACATTATCTTTGAAAACGCCAAGAGAAGGGCACCACTTGGAGCTGTGCAGTCCCACAGCCTTGCCCGTGTTTAAGTGGAAGAGACGTCACATATCCAGCATCTGCCTTTTATTGATGGAGAAGCTGCTGTTCAGTAACTCACCACACAGCAGCTTATTGACAGAGCTGATTCTGAAGTCTCCACTCCCAGTTTTGAGGCTGATGCCTGTGCAATCCAACATGAGCTCCATTTTGGAGGCTGTGAGTGACTTCAGTATCCCTCCCTTTAAGTAGCTCACAAGTAATAGGAGAGATTCTGGTCATATATACATAAACACCAGTACATCTTCACATTCAAGTCCTGCTTAATGGCTTCATCATCTTCTGGTTATACATGATTTCTTCTTCAAGCCCCCAAGTCACCAATAGGTCTCCACATTCTTACATCCCAGCAGAGTATAGTGGTTGCAGACATGTGCTCTGAAGTAACCTGGCTATATGACCTTGGGTAAATTTCTGTACCTCAGTTTTTCTCTCCAGAATGTGGAGAAAATCACCAGAACTTATTCCTAGGGTATTTATGAGAATTAAATGAGTTAATTTTCTAAAACAACTAACATAGTGCATGGCACGTAGTCAGCATAGTATGTGTTTCATAAAATGCCGGATTATTAAACAGCCTTCTAGCTTCATTGTCTTCCTACAGTATCAAAACACTCTTGCCAAAACCCAAGTCGACTTACTATCATCCAGGCTCCACATTATCTAGTAACTCTCAAACTTGAATTTGCACAAGAATCCACTGGAATGCTTGCAAAAAAAAAAAAAAAAGGTACACTTCTGAGCCACTCCTGGGACTTTGGCTAAGAAGGTCTGGGTGGAGCTCAGGAATCTCCATTTTTACCACTTACCCACAAGGGATTCCGATGTAGGTGGTCTCATAGCACAATGGGAGGCGGGAAAGACCTCCCAAACAAAATCTAAGTCTAGCACAGCTCTCAGTGACCTTGGTCATCTGGCCCTTGTTCGCTATCCTACCTCACAGCTCAAAACCCTGCCCCTAATCCTGCCTGCCAGACCTGCGTCAGGAAAAATAAAAAGCCATGTTAAAGTCAAGCCCAATGACATTCCTCCATATGACTGCTGTGTTATACGAGATTATGGAAAAATAGCTGAGTTGGCACCCAGCAAAGTCTCTGTGGGCCATGCCAATGGATCACCATGGGAACCACATCTCTGTGACTTAGTCTAGAGTGAGCACAAAAGCAGAGAGGGACAAAACACATCGTGTTTCCGAGTTCCTGTTCTCTTTCTCAACCTCCCTTAGAGACCAGACCTCTTCTTTTCTTCTCTTAAAGTAACTCCAGGGGTTGTCAGTTCTAAATTTGAGGCAAGGAAGGTGAGAAGGAACAGAGTGGAGACAAAAGCAGTCCTAAAGCCAAGGGATAACTCAGTGAGATAAATGGCACGCTGAGGGCTGGGAGTGCCCTGATCCAGACTGGGAAGCCATGCAAAGTAAGGCTTTTATTCTCTCATGGCAAAGCTACTTAGACCAACTCAATGTTCGATTCCCTAAAAACTAAATCTTGACAAACTAGTCCAAGAACTTGGTAATATCTGGTTTTCCCAGTTGTATAATCCGAACACTTTTTAAATGGGGTTTAGTTGGAAAGCAAAAGTCCCTGAGCTTCCTTCTCAGTGAACTCCAGGTCAAGCCCATTCATTTTTTTGTATTTAAAGTTAATTCCATCAGCCAACAGAGGAGGAACTCCCTTCTCTGCCAGGATTGAATAATGTCCCCTAAAATGTATGTCTATCTGAAATCTGTGAAGGTCGCCTTATTCAGAAATAGAGTCTTTGCAGAAATAGAATTAATATGGAAGTGAAGATGAGGTCATACTTGTTTCTTGTAGTCATCTGCTTGGGTTGCTGTAACAAAAATACCACAGGCTGGGTGGCTTATAAAAAATAGAAATTGGTTTCTCACAGGTCTGGAGGCTAGAAGACCAAGACTGTATGTGTTTCATAAAATGTTCGATTATTAAACAGCCTTCTAGCTTCACTGTCTTCCTACAATATCAAAATACTCCTGCCAAAACCCAAGTCAGCTCACTATCCTCAAGGCTCCATGTTATCTAATAATAGCTCTCAAACTTGAGTTTGCACAAGAATCTGCTACAGTGTTTGCAAAAGCTAAATCCAGCATGGTTTGGTTCTGCCAAAGACCCTCTTCCCAAATGCAGACTGCCACTTCTCCCTGTGTCCTCCCACGGTGGAAGGGGCTAGGAGCTCTCTGGAGCCTCATTTATAAGGTACAATCCCATTCATGAGGACCCCACCCTTAAGACCTAAGCAGCTCCCAAAGGCCTCACCTTACGTTACAGAATAGGATGTCAACTTGTGGGTTTGGGGTACACAAACATTTGGACTATAGCAGATGAGGTCATACTTCATTAGAGTAGGAGCTGAATCCAGTCACGGATGTCCTTTAAGAAGAGAAGACACACAGANTTTTTTTTTTTTTTTTTTTTTTTTTTTTTTTTTGAGTCCCAAATAGATAATCTTGGCTGAAAGAAACCCTGCTTTAAAGGTAAAATTCAGAAAAAGAGAAAGAAAAGGGAGGGAGAGAGAGAGAAAGGAAGAAAATAATGCTACAGAAGTCAGAGGAGGGAAGAATGTTCCTGGAGGCAGTATCTTTGGGATCTGCCAAAACGCATGACGTCTGAGCTGGATTTTGAAGGAGAAATGGACTTAGATACTTGGAAGCGGCCAAAGGCTTAGCAGGGAACAGAATGAGCAGTCCCACAGGAAGGGACGTGGGAGGTGTAAGGGCTGAGAGGTGGACAAACAGGTCACTTGGGACTGAAGTGTGTGAGACCATGAACGCCACACTCGGGAATGTGGACTAAATTGTCCGGGCCACACAGCAGAAGCAGCTGGAGGGCTTGTTAAAGCAGATTACCCGGCCCCACCCTCAGAACTTGGATTCAGTGGGCCTCCGCGGGGGCCGGACAACTTGCATTCTTAACTAGTCCCCACGTGATACTGATGCTGCTGGTCCTCGGAAGACACATTAAGAAGCACTGGGCTGCGTCAAGGGAACTCACAGGCAGTTTTGGCTCTTGGAGACTGCGTTTGAGAGAGAGAGAGAGGAAGGAAGAGACTTACTGTCAGAAAGAAAAAGACAAATACCATATGACATCACTTAAAACATGACACAAATAAACTTCTCTGTGAAACAGAAACAAACTAAAGGAAACAGAGGTAAAGAGCAGGCTCGTGGTTACCAAAGGGGAGGTGGGGTGAATAAGGGATGGGCTGGAAGGCTGGGTTTAGCAGATGCAGACTATTGTATCCAGGATGGATAAACAGGGCCCTGCTGCATAGCACAGGGAGCTATATTCAATATCCCGTGATCAACTATGATGGAAAAGACTATGAAAAAGAATATATATACATAGGTATGTACGTATAACTGAGTTCCTTTGCCATACAACAGAAAATTAACTCAGCATTATAAATCAACTATACTTCAGCATAAATTCAAAAAAAGACAGAAATATGATCTGATATGGAAAGAGAAAGCAGGAAGTCTTCTAGTACACTTCTAGGACATCAAGAGAGGACCCAGGAGGCCTGGGCAGGGAGTGGGTAAGGAAGGGCTTCCAGTGGATGCTAGTGCAGGGGAGCACAGAACGCGGGGACCACCTGGATTCAGATGGAAGTCGCGGTGGAGTCCAGGATGAGTGAACTGGGGAGACTCAACAGCCCAGATGACGACTGCACAAGTCTCTGAGCTGAGCAGCCAGGGGAGAAACAGGCGGGGGCAGCACCGGGGGTTCAGCTGGAACATGAACACCGGACCCTCATCCCAAGCTCCGGGCAAGCCTGTGACCTCTGCCTCAGGCCCAGGCCACTACTGGGATAAAGACGGCTTGGCCCTGCTGACCCAGGTATCACTGCTTAAAACTCCTCCAGGAGGTGTGGGGTGGCCTGGGCCAGTGTGCCTCTCTACCCCACACACAGGGCCTGGGGGGGCAACAGTGTTTCTTTCAAGTCAACTCAGGGAGGCAAGTTTAGCAAACCTGGGTATCTTGCTCATGCTCAGACACATTTTCCTCCAAACCCTTAGTTTTCATCTGCCTTCATATATACGGAACATATACTTGTTCTGCAAAGCAGTGATTCTCAATCTTGGCCTCACATTTATAGAATCATCTGCTGAGATTTAAAAATACCTGTACCCGGCTGCATCCCACACCAATCAGAACACAACCTCTGGAGTGAGACTCAGGCACCTGTATATTTTCAAGCTCCCTGAGTCATTCAAAAGTGCAACCAGGACTCAGGACTGTGACCTGTAGGGTGTGTGTAGGTAGCCTCCAAATAGCGTATTTACGAAAATGGCACTTCCTCTCAAAGGAAATGGTTTGAATGCATCTGACATCACCCCACCAGCCCCCTATTCCCTCTTGCCACCCATGGGTATGGGTCAAGAGACTTCAACTTTCTGACCTACAGGCCTGCCCTGGAGGTTGGAGTGGGAGCTGTGGATGTGGGTTGTGGTGGAGGAGGCTGGAGGTGCGGCCCAGGAAGGGAGGAGCTGGAGGGCCCAAAGTCCAAGGAGGCCTGCACTCACAGGAAGCCGCCCCCAGGCCTGCGGAGGGGTGGGTGTGGTGCGGCGCCCAGCCTACCCGGAGGTGTTAAAGACCCGAGGGAGCCGTGGGTGAGGGCGACGGGAGGGGCTCTGCACGGAGGCTGGCAACTCCCAGAGAGGCTCTTCAGTACAGGTGAGTGTGGAAAAGCCAGGAGAGGGCAGAGTGCCACAGGGGCCTGGCTCCTGGTCCTCCTCCTGGACCTGGAGCCCCAGACACAGAGAAGGAGAGGAGGCTCACTGGGGAAAATGCGCTCTAGGGCCGACGGGATTCAGGGGTCTTGAAGCTGGTATGGTTTGGGGAAATTCAGGGGTCTTGAAGCTGGTATGGTTTGGGGGCACGTCTTTAAGAAACAATACAATGTGCCAAGTGTAACACGGCACAGGGCCTCAGAAGGCAGCTGGGCTCTGTGGTGAGCCATTTGACCTCCCGCTAAATCCACCCCAGGCTCACCTGTCGTGATAAGACATTAACTGTTTCATTGCCAAAGCTCGTCATCCCTTCTGGGGTGGTATCTTTGCGGCCCTGGAGATACTGTGGTCTTTGGGACTTGTCAGAACAGGGAGGCCAGTCATCCATTCTATTTCCAGGGCAAGAAAGAGATAGAGGGGTATCCATGGTCAGTCACCCAACACAGCAGTGACGGGGCCCTCAGAGCCAGCCATGCACACCGATGTCCCCCTCCACACACTGGAATGAGAACTTCCCACGCGTCAGGGTTGTGCTGCACACAGCAAGCACCACAGAGACTCACACGTGACCCCAGCTCTCTAAGTGTGGAGCTCTAAGTGTGCTGAGGAGGCCCACACAGGCCCGCAATCACAGTGGGAGGAGCACAGGAAAGACACATGCAGTACCTGTGAGCGCAGGAGAGAGGGTGAGGGGTCCTCACCAGAGGCGGTTTAGGCAGGCTTCCTGGAGGAGGCAACAGGAGAAGGAGCCAGAGAACTGGTCCAGCAGAGGAAACTCACCAGCTAGGGAAAGTTTTCCTGCACTGCAAACAGCCCCCCAGTATCTATTGAACACCTACTGGGATCCAAACCTTAGGCTAATCATCATTATTTATGAAGAAGAGTCTGTACCACATCCTCCCAGGGTGCGTTCTAGGATCGTCCCCATTTTACAGATAAGGAAGCTGACTCAGTGCTGTTGAAGAACTTGTAATCACTCTCACAGCTGTTCAAGTGGTGGGTCTGACTATTACAAACAGGAAGTCTGGCCCCAGAGCCCCTGTAGGCCCAAAACTATGAGAGGGACAGCTTGAAGGATTTGGGGAACCGCAAGAAATTCAGCATCACACACGCAGGAAGCCCCAGGAAGGAATTTGGGAGAGGCCCAAAGTGCAGGATGGATCCTGAAGGGCCTGGAAGAACAGGTGAAGAGTTGGGGTTGGTCCTATAAGAAGCAGGATAACAACTCAAGGTTTTCGTGTAAGAGCACAGCATGGTCAGATCTCGGCTTTAGCAAGGTTATCATAGACGTGAATATAGAAGATGGATTGGAGGCCATCCGATGGACGCAGGAGGATATCTAAGGATGTTACTGCAGAGTACTGGCAAGTGCTGAAGCAGCATCAGCTGAGGCTGAGGGACCAGCTCAGAGCTCTTCTGCCTCCAAAGATCAACTTTACCAGCCTGGGTGAAGTGGGATGAGTCAACAGGGTTTGGGGAGAGGGGGCAATGAGGGGAAGTGGGAGCAATTTTATGCCACAGAAACTGCTCTGGACTTGGAGCCACGAGACCTGAGCTCCCACGGGCCACTTTTGTGTACGCAGGCAAAACCCTTCACTTGGCCGAGTCACAGTTTCCTCATCTGGAAAGTAAGCATAAGAATTCTTGTTCTGACTCAATTTTTTGTGAGATTTAAGCAGCATGTATGTGAAAGATGACCCACAAGTATCATTAGCAATCCAGTGGAAGCTTTTAAATGTCTGCAGAATTGAGTGACAGCACAGAGACCAAAGACATCACCTCCTTGGGCCGAAGTGGTTTCCTTTGCTCGGCGATGGGACTCCCAGCTCAAGCATGCTGCCACCTCCCTAGGACCCACTGACCCTCCTCCTCCTTCAAAGCACAGCCCAGGGTCTCCTCCTTCATGAAGCCTTTCTTCAGACTCCTGGCTGGAAATAACCACTTCTTCTCCAGAAGGAGCGCTACCTACTGCTCGTTCAGTCTCACCTCTGTCTCGGATAGAGCTGCAGTTGGCGATGTATTCTGCTGCCCCCAGCCCCCTTCCTGACTTTTCTTATTCCTCTTTGGCTCACAAAGTACACATTCCATGCTTTTTTGTTGAATGGTTAAAATACCGAGTGTGTGAGAGTGACTGGCCGTGGTTGCACGGAGAAGTCTGGGAAGAAAGCAGCCTTGATCCAGAGAAAAGGGCAAGAGGGTTCTATGTGATGACATGAGGGTCGGAGGCCTGGAAGGCTACCAATAGGCTTTCAAATTCTCCAAAGACAGATGGGAAATAATGAGAGAGGATAACCGTATTGCTCACAGTTACTAAGTCCCTATTTTACGATTTGCTAAGTGTTTCCCTGAATTGTCTGGTTTAATCCTTACAACAAACCTGTAAGGAGGTAACATTTTAATCCAACTCCTCACCCAGTGCCAACAGAGACGTTGCTCAGCTAATTTACAAAAAGAAATGATGGATGAAGAAACTGGGCCCCGGAAGGTGCAGCCACTTGCCTGAGGTCATACAGCTGGTCGCCATCAGAGTTGAGATTTAACTCTTCACTACTTCATACTGCTTCTCATAGAAGAAAAGACAGGTTATAGGCAGCGTGAGGGAAAAGTAGGCATGGTGAGGGAAGGCTTCTCACTTGTTGTACCTGTAGAAGGACCGGAACATGAAAATCCAGGAGAGAGCCTTGAATCAGGGGTCCTGCTTGGCCAACTTCTCCCAACCTGAAAAGTTAAGTACAAGCCTCCCCTCAGAGGAAGGGAGATGGTTTCAGAGCCCAAGGCCAGCACACGCCAGCCCCCGAGGAGTCATGGAGCTTTATTTGCTTAGCTCTTTTCCAGGCATTTCCTTATCGGCATTTCTTCTAGAAGGGTCTGGACAGCTCGTTTCATGAACCCCAGGGCTCAGGCTGGCAGAAACCCTGTTTATTAAAAAGGGTGGGGTGGGCCCAGTGTGTCCTAGGATCTGTTCTCTGCTCCCATCACTCAGCTGGTTGAGAGAAGACGGGCCACGAGACAGAGAGGGTGTGAACAGGCCAGAGAAACCGCACAGCCTCCGCCCGCCCAGGAGAGCAGGAGAGAAGCAGATCCTGCCTGAATGATCCCAGACCCCCGCACTGCCCTGCTGACATTTGATAAATGCTTCCTGTGAAAATGTTTACCCAGGAGGAAAGGGATCCTGCCTCCCCTCCCTACAACGCGGGTGGGAAGAGGGGCTGCACTGGCCCCATAAATCCTAACAACTGTCTCTGCTCACCACCCTGCCTCCCTGGTGTCCTGCAGGGGTGGGGGGAGACAAAGGTGCCAGACACAGAGCTGTGACGGGAGGCAGGTACGCAGCCGCAGCCGGGCAGTGGGGCGGGGGGAGGGTGTCACGTATGTGGGCCGTGTCCATTTGTCACTTCTATCTACTATGTTTTCTCCATTTCTTTTAAATTAAGTTGCCAGCTATCCTTGTTTAATCCCAGAAGTCCAAGAGGAGCCATCAGGAGCAGGTTCTTTTCATTTTTCCCTGCTTGGGAAGTGATGTGAGGACGGAGCTGGCAAACAGTCACAGTGGATCTTAAATCTTATGAGAAGCATCCACGGGCTTGGAAAAAACAGCTTGCTTCCCCAACGATCAGGGTCTCTGGGTTCCAGTCTCAGAGGACCCCTAGGAAGGCCCGTGGACGTGTTGAAAAGAATGTGATGGCAAGAGCCACAGAAGCCAGTCAGTGCTGGGGTCGTCACTCATCCACCCTGTGGCCGTCAGCAGGTTGCAGAGCTGCCCGGTGCCTAGCTTCCCTGCCCTGCAGATTAGAGGCCATGCTCTTACCTGCACAGTCTCCTGGGAAGGCTGAGGAGGGAAATGCATGCACAGACACACTGAAACAGTAAAATAATGCACGCTCATGGGTTTGTTTTTTTTAAGCCAAAGAAATTGGCCGAGTTCTCCATCTACGAAAAGAGTACCACATGCTCTTCATCTCACTTTCCTGAATGTCAGGACAGAAGAGATAATAATAACAAATGTTTCCAAGACCTTGGGTCAATTTTTAATTTCACCAACATCCAAACAATCAGAAAATGAAAAACACCCCCAAATTTGTTTTTTTCTTCTAAATAATGATTTAGAAGAAATCAGCCTACACTAGCACCTGAGGCAAAGCACCAGAGGCTAAATTATTTTTTAAATATCACATTCTCGGTCTTGAAGAGTTCATGACAATATATTTCTAGCTTAGCCTGAATACCTCTTTAACTGAAGCACACCAATTCTCAACAGTAGTTCTGTTTAAGTATGTAACTAAACAGAGCAAGTATACCAGAAGCCAATCAGCAGCTTACTTAGAAGGCCACATCCATTGTACTGGATCAGCACTTCGGGGGGATAGGATTGGGAAAGCATATTTTAATGTGTATGTCAGGTGTTTAAAAGTCATGCATGCTCCCTGTTAAGGGCCTCCACTAATCTGGAGGCTTCACAATGTGCTGCCAAAGAGGCATCAAACCTCCTCTAAGTCCTTCAGCAGCCAATCCTTGGATCCCCAAGAGGGGAAACACAGTTCAGTTGCTTAGTCATGTCCAACTCTTTGTGATCCCATGGACTGCAGCATGCCAGGCTTCTCTGTCCATCACCAACTCCTGGAGCTTACTCAAACTCATGTTCATCGAGTCAGTCGTGCCATTCAACTGTCTCATCCTCTGTTGTCCCCTTCTCCTCCTGCCTTCAGTCTTTCCCAGCATCAGGGTCTTTTCCAGTGAGTCAGTTCTTCACTTCAGGTGGCCAAAGTATTGGAGTTTCAGCTTCAACATCAGTCCTTCCAATGAGTATTCAGAACTGATTTCCTTTAGGATGGACTGGTTGGATCCCCTTGCAGTCCAAGGGACTCTCAAGAGTCTTCTCAAACATTACAGTTCAAAAGCATCAACTCTTCAGTGCTCAGCTTTCTTTATAGTCCAACTCTCACATCCATACATGACTACTGGAAANCTGGTTGGATCCCCTTGCAGTCCAAGGGACTCTCAAGAGTCTTCTCAAACATCACAGTTCAAAAGCATCAATTCTTCGGTGCTCAGCTTTCTGTATAGTCCAACTCTCACATCCACACATGACTACTGGAAAAACCATAGCTTTGACTAAATGGACCTCTGTTGGCAAAGTAATGTCTCTGCTTTTTAATATGCTTTCCAGGTTGGTCATAGCTTTTCTTTCAAGGAGCAAGTGTCTTTTAATTTCATGGCTGCAGTCACCATTGCTGTGATTTTGGAGCCCAAAACAATAGTCTCTCACTGTTTCCCCATCTATTTCCCATGAAGTGATGGGACTGGATGCCACAATCTTAGTTTTCTGAATGTTGCATTTTAAGCCAACTTTTTCACTCTCCTCTTTCACTTTCATCAAGAGGCTCTTTAGTTCTTTGCTCTCTGTTGTAAGAGGAGACTCAGGCACACACGAATCTAGTAGAGCCCCAGTCATATGACTCAATTTTCAGGCCCCACATCCATAGATCTGATTCTGGAAAAAGCAGATGAGAGAGGCTGGGTCCAGAGCCAAGTCTTGACTAGAGCCAAGATCACAACAGAAGTTAGCAGGAAGGAAGGAAGCACAGCACAATACTAAGGTAACAAAAAGGACCACTGTGCCCTGCACGAAGGGCAGCCCTGCAGGTGACATCAGATCCAGGTTTTCTGGCAGCCGACCCAGGTCACAGGAACAACGTTTTAGGCGGGCAGAGGACAGGCAAGCAAAGCTTTACAGTCTTGGGATCTAAGTGTTCTAATGACTTGCGTGTTTCATTTTACTCAATATACAATGTCCAGGCCTTGATCTTGGAAGGGATCGATGCCTTCTTAGGTACCAGCTGAACTGTGGTTGGTCTATCAGTGGACAGGATCCTATGACTCTATCTGCGTGGTCTTAGAGTTGTGTATGGAGAAGTGGTATTTCCTCATGTGACTGATCTCTCACTTATTCATCAAGATGACCTGAACTTACTGTATTCCAAGGAAACTGTTCATGGCAGCCTTAGTCATCCTAAGGGGACTATGGAGAGAGTCTGCAAGTGAGTAGTTTTTCAGTTCCATTAGATCTTGTAGTGATGGCCTCAGCCCCTGTGTCTAAACCAGGATAGGGCTCTCCTCTCCACTTCACAGGTCAGCAAGCCGAGGCTCAGAGAAGTTAGCAAAATTTCCTAAGTCACACAGCATAAAGTTCTTCAATGGGACTCCAGTTCTTCTGGCTCAGATTTTCTTTCACTGGAGTTTCTTATTAAGTCTCAGAAATTTGACCTTTGTGATGCATCTAGAAGCTTTCCTCTTAGCGCCTTGAAAATCTTCTTACAAGAGCTCTTACAGAGCTCTTCTTTCTTGTGTTCTGGTTAAAAACACATTTCTTATTTAATACTTTGGCATATGAGTTAGGGTGACCAATCTTCTTGATTTCCCTGGGACTATACCAGTTTTAGCACTTAAAGTAAGTACCCATGAAATCCCTCAGTCCCAGGCACACTGGGACAGCTGGTCACCTTACTACAAGCTCAGACCATCTTATCCCCCTCAGGGAATCTCCAGCTATACAGGAACCCATGCCTTCTGACCCACTCACGTACATCCTTTGCTCCCCAAGAATCAGGCTCTTCAGAGCAAATGTGACTAGGCAATCATTCTCCATCCAGCTGAGCTCCATGGTGAACTTCTGATCACAATGGACATATTAGAGATAAAGGAGAAGGTGAATTCATCAGTACCAATTTCCAAATAACCATATACAAGAATTTGCTTAATGAACCCTGATGCTGAAAGAGAAAATGGTTCAGGACACAGACACTCTGCTTCCCCACAGTTAATTTAGAACAAAATGGTATGTGCATCCTTCCTGATGGCCACTGGAGCAGACAAGCTGATTAAATCCTGGCTCTGCCACTGAATAGCCAGACAACCTTGGGCAGGTTGCCTGAATCTCTCTGCACCTTAATTTTCTCATCTATTAAATGGACATAAAATCTCCATAGATTTATCATGAGAATTAATACATATAAATTATAAGAGTGCTGGTAGTAAACTGTCCATTGCCACATAACCTACACACTGCACAGCCAAGACCAGTGTCTATTGTCACATAAGCCAAGTGGAAGGTAACAGGATTACCAATTTGTTTCCCAATCATTGAGGAAAGTAAAGTGGAACTAGAAAACTATTTTTTCAGAACATATTATTTTTTCTTTGCTTTGAGAGTCATTGTCTCCTCCAAGAATGATTGTTGTCTTTAACTTCATTATGGAGGTTAAATAAATAAAAATAAATAAATAAATAAAGGAGCAAATAAAAAAGGAACAGTCCACTTCACAATGAATTGCCCCTGGCATCAGTGCTATGCTTTATCTACATTAACTCTTTATGCTAAAATGTCAGTGTCACGTTAACATGTTACTCCACCAGACCTATGCAAGCCCTCCCCATTATCAACCAAGGTGGTTTGGCCTCTGTTGTCTGACTAGTATGTACTACTTAGTATCTACCATATATTTCTTGCTAATCTGGGTACTATCGGAGATGCAACAAAGTGTAAGAAATGGGAGGAGCTGATCTTTGCTGCATGTACTAGTATTTATTTGAAGGACAAGCATCAGTGGCTAAACAAGTACTTTGTTCTTGTAGTTTAGTTGCTAAGTCATGTCAAACTCTTGTGACCCCATTACTGGTAGCCCACTAGGCTCTGTTCATGGGATTTCCCAGGCGAGCATACTGGAGTGAGTTCCATTTACTTCTCCAGAGGATCTTCCCAACCTAGGGATCGACCCCATATCTCCTGTGTTGGCAGGTGGATTCTTCACAGCTATGCCACCTGGGAAGCCCAAAACAGTACATATCAAATATGAAAGTCCCTAGGTATTCAGTAAAGACAAGAGAAGGCAGAGTTCACTGAGGGCCAAGGAGGCGAAGGAAGGGAGAAATAAGCTGGTATGCGTTAGATGTCTGCTGTAGCCCAGCTTTTTATATACATCTTGTTCCATCCCCTCTAGCTGATGCTACCACAGCACAGCCTCCAACTTCATCCTTTCAGTATGCTCCAGAAAACATCCAACTTCTAGGATCGGTGTCTCTGGGCCTGAGGGTTTTTTGCAGAATGGAGCTATCCACTTGAGCTGGGATATTTGTTCTCTCTGGGAAATTAACCCCCTCTGGGGAACAGCCTTCAGCCAATAGACTGAGAGGAGTCAGTGTTTAAATACCCCAGCTCCCTTGCCCCTCAGGGAGAATAATTTTCATGGCATGTGTTTTATACTTTCCAAGACTGTCTCTGTTGGGATCAAGCTGCAGCTGTCCCCAGTGGTATCTGACTTGACAGCGAACCACTAACTGATTGCCTTCCCTTCCCCATCCACTGCCCACGCTTCTTGCCTGCATTCCCTCTGCCTCCCAAACATACCATTAGCACTCACATCCTCATCTCAGGATCTGCTTCCGGCCAAACCCAAACTAAGATAGTCTCAAATTTCCTGTGAAAATGGTGAAAACTGTCTCCTTTCAATTCATGGGAAAACTAAGACTGAAGGAGATTAAGGAACTACTCTAGGGTTACACAGCTTGTATGTGGTAGAGCTCAGGACTGAACCCACATCCATCTGACTCCAGGTCCACACCTGTCCTGTTGGCATACTGCAAGAAGAGCTTAACCATGGGGACAGAGCTCACCCTTACTCCCATACTTAAACCTCACTCAGGAAACTGGGAACTTCCCCCCAAATCAAGGCTGAAAAAGAGGCTTCTGCAATGTAAGGACAAGAATGATGGTTATAGGGGAGAAAAATCACCACCTAGAAATCCTGTACTCCACACGTGAAGGCAGGTACAAGGCAAGAAAAGGCAAGATACCCTTTCTGCATGTGAAGATGGTGAGAAAATGTCTCCACGTTGTTTCTCAGGATCCACAGAAAACACTTCAATTTCTGCCGATCTTTTGTATGAAGGCAGTATGCAGGGCTGTGTTGGAATAACTGGAGTGGACATTTAATGACAACCAAACCTGCACTGGCAAGCATGAAACCTTTACTGTGGCTCAGGGACCTGTCTGTGAACCCAGGTGAAGTTCTGGCTCAGTTAAGAGGTAACGTGATCCAAGTTTCAAGCAAAATGGAATTGTCATGGTCAGAAGCAGATGGATAGGGCAAACCACATGAAATCAAAAAGCCATCAAAAGCCATCTGCAAAGTTTCTTCAATTTATGTCTAGTGTTCTAGTCACCTATTGCTGCATATCAAACCACCTAAAAATCTGGTAGGTTACAACAACCACTTTATTATTATTTCATAACTTTTGTGGATCAGGAATTCAGGCTGGGCACCAACTATGGTTGCTTGGAGGTACTCAGCTGGCAGATGAGCTAGTCTGAAGAGTCTGAGATGGCTTCACACACATGGCAGGCTCATGGGTGAACATGGCTGCAACGCTGGGCTCAGCAGGGACTTCTGATCAGAGAACTAAGTCTTCCATGAACAAGGTGGAAGCTACATGGTTTTTGATGACCTAGAGTAAGAGGAACAAAATATGACTTCTGCCATACTACTTATCAAAGCAGTTACAAGCATACTTAGATTTGAGGGGAGAGGACTTGGGCCGAATTCCTCAATGGCTGAGTGTTTAAAAGTACAACATCCAGCTTGGGTTAGAAGCCAAGAAAGGGAGTCAGAGCCTGCAGGCTTTCTCTAAGTCTGAGATTGTAGCTGCAGCTGCTTTGCCAGGGGTTTTGTGACCTTGGGCAGGGAAGAAACCAGGAAATGAGGGATCTGGCAGGGCTAAAATCCCTGCTTGCCTGACAGTGCTCCCTGCTTCTGTTTTGCATGGCTGGCACACAGCACTGCAGTCATGACTAAAGGGCTGAGTGAAGGCTCTCACCTGCTCAAGATGCTGGGCCCTGAGAGCTGAGAAAAAGGGAGGAGGCCAGAGTGGAAGGGTTTGGCTGATTTGAGCAATGCACAGATTGAGCAAGGATCGAAAGCCTGAGAGAAAGTGCCTGTTGTTCTCATCACACAGAAGATCTGCAGCAAAAGAAAAAAAAAAAAAGATCTGCAGCTGACCTTAGGCTCAATGGGACACTCTCACCTCCCAAAGTGTCTGCATCTCCCAAGGCAAGGCTACCCTTGCCTGGGCCACCCGATTCTGATGTTACTGTCCAATCCTGGAGAAAAGTCCAAGTAACAATTTCTTACACATCTGTGGATGGGTGCCCAGCACAGGTGTGTCCTCAGAGGAGGCCACCAAAAAAGTATACACATCAATTTTATGTTGGTGTTCTTTCTTTTGTCATTTACTCCATTAGAATTAGAGACCTAGAAATAGATTGCAGTGGGAGGTTGGTCATGAAAGGAAGGGAAAGAAAGGCATCTATTGTTGCCAAAAACAACTTCCTGGTGTTGAACTGTGGCCCAGCCTAGCATCTGGGAGTAGAACAATCCAATCCCATAGAGATCTGCTCAGCCATGATCTCTTTACTCAAAGTGAATTTGAAATGTTTGATATGGTCCCAGTTGAACTAATTATTTCCCTCCATATTTGCACAGATTTAATCAAATGATGGATGGATAGACTTATATGTGCTAGGCACNGCGCTGAGGTTCAGATTGTGTGCCACCTTCACCTTGCGCCGAGGTCCGGGTTATGTTCCGCGTTCGGCTAGCGATGAGTTCTGGGCTGTGTACGCGGTCGCCCTTCACTGAGTTTCGGGCTGTGTGCCTCAGTTGCCCTTTACCGAGGTCCGGGCTGTGTGCTGTGGTCACCCTGCAATGAGGTCCAGCCTGTTTTCCATGGTCGCTCTGTGTCGAGGTCCTGGCTGTGTTTCAGAGTCGACTAGCGATGAATTTCAGGCTCTGTGCCGCTGTCGCCCTGCACAGATTTCTGGGCTGTGTGCTGCGGTCACCCTTCAATGAGGTCCGGGCTGTGTGCTGAGGTCGCCCAGTGCGGAGGTTCGGGCTGTGTTCCGCGGTTGGATAGTAACGAGTTACATGCTCTGTGCCATGGTGGGCATGCACAGATTTTTGGGCTGTGTGCAGCGGTCGCCCTTCACTGAGGTTCGGGCTGTGTGTCGCGGTCGCCCTGTGCCGAGGACTGATCTGTGTGCCATGATCGTCATGTCCTAAGGTCAGTGCTGTGTTCCAGGGTTGCCCTGCACCGAGGTCCGTGCTGTGTGCCTCGGTCGCTCTTCACCGTGGTTCGGGCTGTGTGCTGCTGTCGCCCTGCAACAAGTTAAGTCTGTTTTCTGCCCTCGGCTTGCGATGAGTTCCAGGCTCTGTGCCGTGTTCCCTCTGTGCCGAGGTCTGTGCTTTGTTCCGCCATCGGCTGGAGATGAGTTCCGTCCTGTTTGCAATGGTCGCCCTGCACCGAGGTCCAGGCTGTGTTCCGTGGATGGCTAGTGACGAGTTATGGGCTCTGTGCCGCAGTCTCCCTGTACAGATTTCTGGGCTTTGTTCTGCGGTCGCCCTGCGCCGAGGTCCGGGCTGTGTTCTGCGGTGGGCTGGTGACGAGTTCCAGCTGTGTTCAGTGGTCGCACTTCACTGTGGTTAGGGCTGTTTTCCTCGGTCGCCCTGTGCCAAGGTCCAGCCTGTGTGCTGTGATCGCCCTGAGCCGAAATCCGTGCTGTGTTCCGCGGTTGACTAGCGACGAGTTCTGAGCTCTGTGCCACAGTTGCCCTGCACAGATTTTTGGGCTGTGTGCCACGGTCAGCCTTCAGTGAGGTTCGGTCTGTGTGCCGTGGGCNGTTCATCTTTATTTTACCACAGAAGAAACTCAGAGTGAACCAAATGAACACCCAGATTTGTCTTTTTCCCAAGCCCCTTTCTATTTTTGCTCTGGCTCTGGGGTGACTCTACATCACCAGTCACTCCATCCCATGGGCTGGAACATGGGGAAGCGATGTGGACCCCTCATCTCCCCATGTCTGTCAGTAGAAAGGCCCCAACTGGTCTCCATCCTCGGTGTTTTTTCATGAACACTGTTACTCTCTGATAAGGAACTCATTCTTGCATCCTTCATCCTTTGTCACTCGGGCTATTGTGCCAGCCACCTGGCCAGTCTGTCTGTCTCAACTCCCCTGTTCTCCGTCCATCCTCCATACTATAACCAGAAAGCTGAAACACAGATCTGATCATATAAGCCTTTGCCCATAAATTTTCAATCTTTCCCCACAACCTACAGAATAAATGACTAATCCTTGAGTCTGATGTTCAAGGCTGTCTATCATCTCCTCCTGATCAACATGTCCCATCTCATATACCACTATCTCCTTTCACTGGTATTTTGCAAACCAGAATCAATAAAACCCTGACCATTTTCTAGGAGAAGAGTGGAGTTTTATATAATATATTGAAATTTTCTATCTTTATTTCAGTGGTAATCTTAAGAGGAAAGTGTGTGTGCGTGCGTGCATGCGTGCGTGTGTGTGTGTGTGTACGCGCTTGGTCGTGTCCAACTCTTTGGACCCTATGGATTGTAGCCCACCAGGCTCCTCTGTTCATGGAATTCTCCAGGAAAGAATACTGGAGTGGGTTGCCATTTCCTCCTCCAGGGTACCTTCCAGCCCAGGGATGGAACCCACGTCTCCTTCATTTGCAGATGGATGCTTCCTCATGGGTCTTCATGTTGTTTTCTACATTGCAGCAATCCATCAGATTACAAAATCCAAGCTAGCCAGATCCCTGCTTGGTCACCTTGGCTCATGTTGCCCCTTGGGTTTAGAAGGCTTCCCACATCTTCCACTTCCACACTCAGCTCCTACCCACCACCACTCCCCAGCTTATCATGCTTCTCAGTAGGGGTAGCTCCAGGTAGAGCTTCAGGTGTTAAGATCTCCAACCTGGAGTGGACGTTGCAGGTCATTCAGTCTATTGGGCTTATTTTACAATGAGGAAAATCTAGGCCCAGAGAAGAGAAGTGACAAACTAGGCCTAGAACCCAGGCCTCCTGACACTGCAGCTCTTCTCACATTTTGCAACTTACCAATCACCTTCCTTAAAGTTTTATTGTCTGTCTTTGGATTGGATCACTGGCATGGTGGCAGGCAGAGTAAATTCTCAGTTTCCCTAACATCAGGACAGACAAAGCCATAAAACCATAGCAATTACCTGACACGTTCACATGTCTAAGGGACTACAGTGGACTATCCCATGCGAGTTGAATGCGAGGAGCATTTCACATTTCTGTACTTTGGACAATGTAGGCACTCTAATGAATGCCAGGCAGATTTACTCTTGAGACGTCCAAAATTATATGCTGATTTATTGAATCTACTATAATGTCCCCAAATCAATTTTTAAACATTTTTGCAAACCAGAACATGATACAGAGGCAGTATCATAGTTAGTTCAGTGCTTTGGAGTTAGTAAATATTCACTAAATGTGAGTTGATGAATGGATGTGTCACAGACTGGGAAGCCAGGACACCTGAGGGACAGTCTCATTCTTCTGCTCCCTGGCCACAAGGTCTTGGGAAAACCACTGTTACTCATGAAGCCTTAGTCTGTTCATGTAAAATGAGGCCTTTGGACCAACTCAGTGTCTCTGAGCTACATTCCTTACAGTTATAAAATTATATAATTTCATAAAAATGCCAAATCTATTCATACTGTTGGTGTCAATGGAAAGTAAAAATAGAATGAGTGTTTATTAACCGTCCTTGTTTTATGTTTCATTGTTTATTATATACACACTTTACATTATTTCAGACTATTGTGTATTTTAGTTATAGCAATTAACTTTTGAAGAAAATATTATTGTAACAATAATAGTATTTTTAGCATAAGTAAAAACTGACTTGGAGATGCTGCTTTATTAACACAGCAAGATGTCATCTTCTAGGTTTGATTGGATTACAATTGCTTTAAGACATTGGGAAATGGGCAGTATAAAACTGATCCCTGAGAGAGAAGATCAATGAGATGAGCCTTAAAATGCCTCTGGATTTATGCTTGGAGGCAATTCCCATCTGGAAATTATGAGCACAGTCTGCAAGCTTTGATAAGCAGAGGAGACAGAAGCCAGAGACTGGGGAAGCCAAAGAGGCTAGGTGTTGAGGATTACAGTTTCACAAAAGAGGGGCAATACACAGGAAAAGAATACCATAAGTCTGCGAAGATATCCTCTTAAGTCTGTTGAGAATTATTATGTGTATGTATAAGGTGAAACTCTACAAAATGAGGCAAAAGAAATGACCAGAGAGTAGTAAGCTGAACAGCCCAGAGTTCTCACAAAGTGGAAATGGTTGTGTACCAAACAAAATGGAGAATTCTTGATGATCCCCTGGGCAGTTGATGGAGAGCCCAGGGTAGTCATACTTGAGTAGAGAACCTGAACTATTCCTGGAGTGAAGGTTACTCTGGACCCTGAATAGCAAAGCTCAAAGACAGGACTCAAACGGATCAAACTATTTCACGAGTAAATTAACTTCCAGCCAAAACAAAGCCTAGCACTTCTTAAAAGAAGGCAGCAAAGTCCAAATACTTAACAGTATAACTCCACAATGTCTACCATCTAATAAAAAATTATTAAACTTATAAAGAAGCAAGAATATGTTCACCCATAAATAAGGGAAAAATCAGTCCATAAAAACAGACACACAAATGACAGAGATGATAGACAAGTGTTTAAGAAACTGGACAAGATCCAACAAAGCGTCAGTAGAGAGCCCAAAATCAAACCCAGGTCTCCTGATACTTTCTCATAGTGCTCGATTACTTGTGATCACCAGTCTCTCTGCCTCTGTGGCAATTGATAAGCTTTCGCCATGACATTCCCAATGCAATTTTCCCATATTTTTTATTTTCATTTTGGTCAGAATCTCACAAAAACTGGCAGAGGTAAATACAGATCTGAAGTCTGAAGGACAGTCTCTGATCAGGGACTAGCATCTTCATTGACAAAATTTAACAACACTGGAACAGAATTCCTCCTCCTCCCTTACTATGGCACTTACATGAGAATTCCCCAAGTCCTTTCATATCTCTGGCCAGAGGAGCTCTGCACCAGGGACTGTGGTTTAAGGGAACTTAGGAATCAGCATGTGAACACTGGGAATACACACCAGGAAGCCAGGCCTCAACTTCAGCCCCGGGCTGGTGAAAATTTAAGCAAGAGGTAAAGGGGAAAAGATAACATATCACAGGCAGCTATCAGCCTGCAGAAAGGTGTAAGGTAAACCTCCTCCTTCCCAGTGCTGGGGGTATATTCATGTGTGTGCTGCATACAAGTTTGTGAGAAGATAGTTTAAGGAGCACAAACACAGGATCACCTCCCAGGCTGGGGGTGCAGTTTTCCTCCCTGCAATTTACTACACAAGTTGTTACCAAAGCAAATATCAAAGCCCTGCAATTTGCTAATTACAGGCGGGATCCTGGGCTTGTGGGCCCAATTAACCACTTGTTCCTCATTTTCTGTGTGTGACCCGCCAACTGCACCCACAATTACCCGCTTGTCTTTTAACTGCCCTGAGAGCCGACTGATTCACCTCCAACTCACTCCCATTATCACCTCCAGATGGCCTTTGGTCTCATTTTGCTTTCCAGGTTCCCCCTACTCTCCTATTATCTCTCTATCACAGGCCAGTATCTTGTCTCCCTGGTTGGGGCTCCTACCTGTAGCAAGATTTCCTGGTTTTATTCCTTGCCTAGACTTGAAGGCTGGAAGGCAGGAAGCAGCTTCTGTTGGTCTGGGCATCTTGCCTAGCTCCTCCAAGGAAGTTCAGGAGGCTGTGGCCACATTCGGCCTCTGCCCCCAGACACAGAAGGAGTAAAGAAAATTACAGCTTCTCTGGATCTGGCTCACTGCCCGACTTCCTACCCCACTCTCCAGCAATGCCCCACTGGCTCACTACCTCAGCCAGACCAGGGCTGGGTCCAGGGAGCCTCACCGCCAGTCTTGGGGAAGAAGATCCTAGTAGCTATTAGCTGTAGCTCTCCAGGGAAACACAAGCTGGAGAAAGAGAAAACCCTCTTGTGACCTTCTGCTTCATTAGACAGGCCACCTGGCAAGCAACAAATTTCCAGNACAAATGACAGAGATGATAGACAAGTGTTTAAGAAACTGGACAAGATCCAACAAAGCGTCAGTAGAGAGCCCAAAATCAAACCCAGGTCTCCTGATACTTTCTCATAGTGCTCGATTACTTGTGATCACCAGTCTCTCTGCCTCTGTGGCAATTGATAAGCTTTCGCCATGACATTCCCAATGCAATTTTCCCATATTTTTTATTTTCATTTTGGTCAGAATCTCACAAAAACTGGCAGAGGTAAATACAGATCTGAAGTCTGAAGGACAGTCTCTGATCAGGGACTAGCATCTTCATTGACAAAATTTAACAACACTGGAACAGAATTCCTCCTCCTCCCTTACTATGGCACTTACATGAGAATTCCCCAAGTCCTTTCATATCTCTGGCCAGAGGAGCTCTGCACCAGGGACTGTGGTTTAAGGGAACTTAGGAATCAGCATGTGAACACTGGGAATACACACCAGGAAGCCAGGCCTCAACTTCAGCCCCGGGCTGGTGAAAATTTAAGCAAGAGGTAAAGGGGAAAAGATAACATATCACAGGCAGCTATCAGCCTGCAGAAAGGTGTAAGGTAAACCTCCTCCTTCCCAGTGCTGGGGGTATATTCATGTGTGTGCTGCATACAAGTTTGTGAGAAGATAGTTTAAGGAGCACAAACACAGGATCACCTCCCAGGCTGGGGGTGCAGTTTTCCTCCCTGCAATTTACTACACAAGTTGTTACCAAAGCAAATATCAAAGCCCTGCAATTTGCTAATTACAGGCGGGATCCTGGGCTTGTGGGCCCAATTAACCACTTGTTCCTCATTTTCTGTGTGTGACCCGCCAACTGCACCCACAATTACCCGCTTGTCTTTTAACTGCCCTGAGAGCCGACTGATTCACCTCCAACTCACTCCCATTATCACCTCCAGATGGCCTTTGGTCTCATTTTGCTTTCCAGGTTCCCCCTACTCTCCTATTATCTCTCTATCACAGGCCAGTATCTTGTCTCCCTGGTTGGGGCTCCTACCTGTAGCAAGATTTCCTGGTTTTATTCCTTGCCTAGACTTGAAGGCTGGAAGGCAGGAAGCAGCTTCTGTTGGTCTGGGCATCTTGCCTAGCTCCTCCAAGGAAGTTCAGGAGGCTGTGGCCACATTCGGCCTCTGCCCCCAGACACAGAAGGAGTAAAGAAAATTACAGCTTCTCTGGATCTGGCTCACTGCCCGACTTCCTGCCCCACTCTCCAGCAATGCCCCACTGGCTCACTACCTCAGCCAGACCAGGGCTGGGTCCAGGGAGCCTCACCGCCAGTCTTGGGGAAGAAGATCCTAGTAGCTATTAGCTGTAGCTCTCCAGGGAAACACAAGCTGGAGAAAGAGAAAACCCTCTTGTGACCTTCTGCTTCATTAGACAGGCCACCTGGCAAGCAACAAATTTCCAGACAATTTTTTGATGCTTTACTGTATCAGTGATTCCTAACCTCTTTTGCGCCACAGACACTTTTGAAAATCTGATGAAAAATTCTGGACTTTCCAGCAAGAAATGCTCATATTCAGTTATCTATTTAATCGTTCAACAAATACTTAAAGCGCACATATGTGCCAAGTACTATTGCATAGACCAAAGAAACATTAGTGGACAATAAGAGACAAAAATTTCCACTCTCATGGAGCTTATATTCTAACAGGAAGAAGATAGGCAGGAAATAATGAATGTAGTAAATAAGCACACACACAATTTGCTAGAAATTAGGTGCTACGGCAAAAGAAAAATTCAAGCAGAGTAAGAGAGAGATTGGTGAGGATGCAGCTATATTTTTAAATAATGTGTGCTAGGTTGTCCATATTGAAAAGTGAAATGTTAGCATAGAATTGAAGAATGTGAGAGATTTCACCATGTGCATATCTGGAGAAAGAGCATAGAAACCAAAAGGAACACCTCCAAGGCAAAGGAAAAGTAAGTAAGAACAGTGTGGCTGGATGGAGAGAAAGAGAGGCAAGCAGCCTTGGTGGGAAAAGTCAGAGAAGCAGGGGAGTTGGGAGGACATATTAATATATTACGTAGGGCCTGTGGGGTGCTAAGACTTTGATTTTCACTCTGAGTTAAATCAGGAGCCATTAATGGGATTTGAGCAAAGGGGTTAAGAGGATCCGGCTAAGACTCTACAATGTCAGTGACCATCGTAGGTAGCAGAAGATCCAAGTGCAGATAATGGTTGCTTGTGGGTCGGTGGCAGCAGTGGAGACCACAGGAAGACTGAGTCGAGAGGATTTCCTGAATAACCGTGATGCGTGCAGAAAAGACGTGCATATGCAATCTCACATACAATTCAGTTTACCAATCTCCTAAACCCTATTCACGGATGCAGAGAAAGGGCCATTTGCACAATGAGAAAAGCAAGTGGGGACCTCAGTGGGAAAGGGGGACTCCAGTGGAGACAGAGAGCCTAAACTCCACCTAAAAGTTTCTTTCCTGAGTTTTTTTCTTAACGGAAGTATAGGTGATTTATAATATTGTGTTAGTTTTGGGTGTACATAAAGTGACCTGGTTATACAGAGAACTACATTAAAAATCTTGTAATCAGCTATGATGAAAAAGAANTGTCAGCAGGAACAAGTCTGTGGGCAGGAGAGGTGTGTCTGTTTAGGGAAAGTGAAGTTGTTCAATGTGATTGGAATTTAAGACTCTCACAGGGGGGAAAAAACATCTGGGAGATATTTGTGATGAAGACTGGGTCCTGGAGTCTGACCAAATAGTGTTCAATTCCCAGTTTTCCTCTTACTTGCCTGGTGACCTTTCTTAATCTTCCACCTCTCAATTTCCTCATCACTATTAATAAGATGGGAATCATAATTGCTCCTACTTCATAGGATTATTATGAGGTTTAAATAAAACCTTTCACAGAAATAATGTAGCGCAAAGCTTGGCTTATAGATGCCAGTGAATGTTTGCTATTATTTTAGATTATTATTTGCATATGAGTTCAAAACAGTCAAGCCAAAAACAACTTATAACTACATTAACCTTGTTGGTTGCCAGAGGTGGGAAGTGGGAGGTGGGTGAAATGGGTGAAGTGGTCAAAACGCACAAACTTTCAGTTATAAGATAAATAAGGTCAGAGATGTAACANTATGAGTTCAAAACAGCCAAGCCAAAAACAACTTATAACTACATTAACCTTGTTGGTTGCCAGAGGTGGGAAGTGGGAGGTGGGTGAAATGGGTGAAGTGGTCAAAACGCACAAACTTTCAGTTATAAGATAAATAAGGTCAGAGATGTAACATACAGCATGGTGACTATAGTTCACAATACTGTGTTGTATATTTGAAAGATTCTGAGATTATATCTTAAAAATTCTCATCACAAGGAAAAATTGTGATTATGTGATGTGATAGATGTTAATTAAACTTACTGTGATGATCATTGCACAACATATACTTTTATTAAATCATTAGGTTGTACACTTTAAACTAATACAACATTATATGTCAATTATTTCTCAACATAATTGGAAACAAAATCAAACAGGCCAAGTGCCTCTCTTTCCCCTGGTCAGGGATGAGCACACCCATGAGTCCTTTCTTAGTGCACACCTGGTACATACATTTATTACTGCATTTTCTAAATTATTTTTCTTTACTTAGCACACTGACTGTGTTGTACTCAGTACTGAGGGCTTCCCGGTTGGTGCTAATGGTAAAGAGCCGGCTTTCCAATGCGAGAGACATAAGACATGTGGGTTTGATTCCTGGCTCAGGAAGATTCCCTGGAGGAGGGCATGGCAACCCACTCCAGTATTCTTGCCTGGAGAATCCCATGAACAGAGGATCCTGGTGGGCTACAGTCCATAGCATTGCAAAGAGTTGGACACGACTGAAGTAACTTAGAACTGAAATCAAGGTTTGCTCCCTTTCTTAAACATTAATAGAAAGTATTTGCCAGAATTCAGCAGTGGCTGTGTAGAGGCCATTGTAGGAGGTGTGAGACNACAGTCCATAGCACTGCAAAGAGTTGGACACGACTGAAGCAACTTAGAACTGAAATCAAGGTTTGCTCCCTTTCTTAAACATTAATAGAAAGTATTTGCCAGAATTCAGCAGTGGCTGTGTAGAGGCCATTGTAGGAGGTGTGAGACCCCTGGGAAAGATTCCTTCTACTACAGAGGCAGAAACCACCACCTTGGGATAGAAAAGCCCTGCCCATAACTACATTTCACATTAATAGCTGATTTCAGATTTCATTTCACTTTGCTTTGCTTCAAGTGTTTCTTAGATAACTTACTTTTCAATAAGACGACAGAGAGGAGGTCAAAGGGCAGAGACTTTTTTTCTCATCTTGCCATAAAATATGAATTTTATTTCACACCAGAAGTGGAAAAGGAAACAAAAAATTAGGATTGTCCTCAAACTATAAAAAAAATTATTTAGGGAGTGGAGTAAGTTACCACTCATGATTGTCACTCTGGGGTTCACACCCCTCTCTTTCTGAGCTTCCTGATAGTATCCACCCACACAGGCACTGGTCCATAGCCCTTCCTCTACTCCTCTGAGAGACAGGCAGGCTGAAAGCAACTCCTACTCAAGTTCAAGGCAGTTTCTGCCCAATTCCTGGAGGTTTTACTGACAGCATCCATTTCTCAGAANTTCCTGATAGTATCCACCCACACAGGCACTGGTCCATAGCCCTTCCTCTACTCCTCTGAGAGACAGGCAGGCTGAAAGCAACTCCTACTCAAGTTCAAGGCAGTTTCTGCCCAATTCCTGGAGGTTTTACTGACAGCATCCATTTCTCAGAACTGGCTGCCTACCTTCTGTGGAGACTAGTACCTTTTCTTGCCTTCTACCACCGGGTCCATTAATCCAAGTTGAGTTCAAGTCCAGGCTGGCTCACAGCCCTCTGCATGGAGGGCCTATCAAGTCCAAGGTTCTCTAGTATTTGTAATCAATTCACAAGTCAATCCTAAAGGAAAACAATCCTGAATATTCACTGGAAGGACAGATGCTGAAGCTGAAGCTCCAATACTTTGGCCACCTGAGGCAAAGAACTGACTCATTAGAAAAGACCTTGATGCTGGGAAAGACTGAAGGCAGGAGAAGAGGATGACAGACGATGAGATGGTTGGACGGCATCAGCAACTCAATGGACATGAGTTTGAGCAAGCTTCGGGAGTTGCTGAGGGACAGGGAAGCCTGGTATGTTGCGTGCAGTCCATGGGGTCTCAAAGAATCGGACATGACTGAGCTGAACAAGATCACCTAGTATAATGTAAGGATGGTTTGAGTCAAAGTTACCTGGGCAATTTTTAGCTCTGTGTCAAATACCTACTGGTTATTTAAAAAAAAAAAAAATGCCAAACTGTCTGAAACTAAGTCAAACTAAATCAATTTGTCTCTGAGTTAAGTAAGATGACAAAAACAATTTAATATGGTCCTAATACATGGGACACTCCAAAATTTTATTCTAGATCATTTAGTCCCTTCTGTTGCTCATCTTTCCCAAATGAAATAAGTGATCCCGCTCAAGGTTTTTTGGAGGTTGAAGGTAAAGTCATGAGATTTTAACCTCAAAACTTTTTAAGGACTAACAGGCCAGTCTTGAATCAGAACTTAAAAGGAGCCAAGAGAACTGCATCTGGAAACAGACAGCTTTCTTTTTCTCTAAAAAATAATTACTTATTTATTTGACTGCTCATTAGTTGCCACATGTGGAATCTGGATAGTTCCCTGACAAGGGATCTAACCTTGGCCCCTGCATCGGGAGCTTGGACTCAAGTCCAACTTTTATTTATTTCTTTAACCACACTGTGTAGCTGTAGGGATCTTAGTTTCCTGACCAGGGATTGAACCCAGACCCGCTGCAGTGAAAGACTGCATCTTAACCACTGGACTGCCAGGAATTCCCAGACAACTTTCTATTTCACAGTCATTCTAAGTGACTCTGCAGCTAAAGGCTAATAGCTATAGGGTAGTTCTATACCCTAACTGGTACTTCTAACTGGAAGTCAGTCATCCCTTCCTCCCCCGCCCCCTATAGAAGAAAAAAGTCTCTAAATGGCCTTTAGAAAGAAAGTGAAGTTGCTCAGTCCTGTCTGACTCTGTGACCCCATGGACTGTAGCCTGCCAGGCTCCTCTGTCCATGGAATTTTCCAGGCAAGAATAGTGGAGTGGGTTGACATTTCTTTCTCCAAGGGATCTTCCTGACCCAGGTATCGAAGCCTGGTCTCCCGCATTGCAGGCAAACTCTTTACCATCTGAACCACCAGGCTAAACTCAGAAAATCTCTCTTCACAATCAAGCAAAAAAATACTATACTCTAAACTTGACCTGTCTTCGAAGGGATTTGGAGTTTCCAATCTCTGGAGTTTTCAAGAAATCCAATTCTAATGTAAGTATAATCAAGAATAAAGGGAGGGCACTCTGCTGTCTTTTCTGCCCCCACCCACTCCCACCCTCCTACAGGCATAGCAACACCCTTTCTCTACCCCACCCTCACTTGGTTAATTTCTTCAGGTTTCAACCTGAAAATCACCTTTACGAAGAGGTCTTCCAAAATCTGAGTCTGTATACGATTACCAAAAGGTGTAGATANTCTCACGACTCATCCCACTCTTTATTCCTGCATACCATAAAGGGGATGTCCTCGACGGTGAAGCAAATCCTGACTCCTCGACAACTTCTGTCCATCAGTAAATTGGCCTGCCAGACCCAGGCTTCAGAGGTGGAGGTCTCCAAGCGCCTGGAACACTTCCTGGGGCCGTGAGAGAGAGAACAAGCCCTTCCCCTGGCGGTCGGGTAAAGTCCTGGCTGTGCTGCCAGGCAGCATATCTGGCTCCTTTTATTTGTTTTTTGTTTGTTTAGTTGCTAAATCCTGCCGACTATTTTGCGACCCCATGGACTGTAGCCCTCCAGGCTCCTCTGTCCATGGGATTCTCCAAGCAAGAATACTAGAGTGGGTTGCCATATCCTCCTCCAGGGGATCTTCCCAACCCAAGGATCGAACCTGCATCTCCTGCTTGACCACTAAGCCACCTGGGAAGCCTTATGTCATGCTCACACCCCTCCTTTTTTCAGACTAATACTTGTAGCCGCTTGACTACAATCCTCACCTCTCGTCACTGCCTGTCCTATGACTTTCCTACAAGTCGAATTGCCAGGGAACCATTCCAGGGAATGACAGGCTGAGTGTTAACAAACCATTAACATGTCCAAAGCAGGACATACACAGTTCTGATGAATGTTGTATACACCCTCCCATGGGCCCCAGCTCCTTCTGATTAAAGTCAGGACATTTCAGAAGATCCTGACTTTGTCACTTCTTATTTCCCAACTTCTCAGAGCTTGTTTCTCCACCTTGCTGAGATACGGTGTGCTAGGAGAGGAATTCGGGAACACAGGATCTTTCATCCGGTGAGCACAGCAGTTACAAGCACAGACTGCCTAAGTTTTAATCCCAGCTCTACCATTTACTAGCTGTGTGATCCTAAGCAAGTTACAGAACCTCTCTGTGCCTCTTCTGTTGCCTGTAAGTCAGTGATAATAATTCCTACTTTATTGTATTGTTGTGAGGACTAAATGAATTATTGCACTAAAATGGTTAGCAGAGAGGAAGCACTCAGTAAATGTTTACTACTACAATAGAGCCTCTTTCAGAGTCTTTCCCTGAAAGAACGGGTTATCTTTTGTCAACTTCAACTTTGCACACCAGCAATTCAGGCAGGTAGAGGCACTTTTAAAGTGACAACTTGAATCAGTTTGGGGGAGGGAAAGATTTTATTAGAAAGATATTAGAAAGATTCTTGTAAGGGTTTAAATCTTCTCAGCCCCTCTTGCCCACATAGTATCGGCAGAAAAGAAACAACAAAAAAAAGAAAAGAAAAGTCAAGTCCTGAGGCGCATCCCAGGAAGGATGGAGAGCCAGACTCGCTCGGGTCTCCAGGAAGATCCCACGGCCGGCTTCGCCCCCGCCCCCACTCCGCCAGACACTCGAGGCTCCACCGCAGATGCTCAGACCCTTCAGAAACGTAACACCGAGGAGGGGAAGGCTAGCGAGTTCCCAGAGCCTCTCAGGCACGCGGTCTCTCTCCCCACCGGCAGCGCCTTAAATACCAGAGGACTTGCCAAAGATGGAACTGTTTTGTTGGGAGCTCGGGTTTCTCCCGCCGCGAGGCTGAGCCGGTGGCGCAGCTGCTCAGAGGTCACGCCCGAGACACGTCCGCACAAGCCCGCCCGGGGGCTGGGGACGCGGGGGCGGCCAGCTTCTCCGGGGACCTGCAGCGTCTCTGTTCCCATCTTCGTTTCACAAACTCACAAGGCGCGGAGGTTGCTTTCCTCTCCCAATTGGGATACTCTTTTTGCAAAACAAAAAGGATGCAGAACAAAACAAAAAGACCCCAAGGGAAAAGAAAAGTTTCTTTAAAAATGCTAATCGTGAGCTTTTTTGTTTTGTTTTGTTTTTCTTAATTGTTTTGGAATTCAGCTTGTGCGGGATCTGGAGCTCTTTTTCAAGAAATGGCGGAAAGAAAAAAAAGTCTAAATTTGGTATAGGAAACCTGAAGCCATTTAACCTTGAGATGTTAGTCTTCATTTTCTGTTACTTAAAATATTTGCGTTTGTATGCTTAGAGCCCTATGCATACGATAAAAATAGAAGGCACTGATCAGTTAACCACCTGTGTTTTCCTTGCATGGCATATTTTCCACTGTAAACAAGAAAACACAGATTGGAAATCCATTCATTCCTTCCTAAGAAGTGCTTCAGTTGGGGTTTATTTGTGTTTTCAATCAACGGAAACCAAAAACAATCTTTGCAAGATAATTTCATGCAACGAAACTCTAACATATCTTTTTATCCCCTCTGCAGCTATTTCTACATAAAGTCCAAGATTTTTTAAATGCAGCTAATAATTATAATTACTACTTAATTTACTGAGCACATACTACATGTTTGACTTATTTGTGATAATGCTGGGAAGGAGTTCTTAATTCCTGTTTTACAAGTGAGAAAACTTCAGAGAGGATGCGTGCATTTGGTCACTCAGTCATGTCTGATTCTTTGTGACCCCATGGACTGTAGCCCGCTAGCCTCATCTGTCCATGGAATTCTCCAGGAGTAGGTAGCCTTTCCTTTGTCCAGGGATCTTCCAGAACCAGGGATCAAATCTGGATCAAATCTAGCTAATGAATGATGCAGTCTTCATGTTCATGCCGTCAGGTCTGAGAGCAGCAAAGCTGTGCTCTTTTCACTACCATAAACCATTCCCTAAACGAATACTTAGGAACACACAGGTGTATCTGATCTTTTCTCTTAATTTCCAACATAACTTTTAGGGGCAGAGGCATACAGTGAAAGGTACTGGTTTCTAGAGCTTGTGCTGCCCATGTTATCTTGTGTGTGTGTGTGTGTGTGTGTGTGTGTGTTTCAACCTTGTTAAAAATTTATTCTTAATTGGAGGATAATTGCTTTATAATGTTACGTTGGTTTCTGTCCTACAGTGGCATGAATCGGCCATAAGTATACATATGTCCCCTCCTTCTTAAACCTACCTTTGATCCCCTCACTCCATCTCACTCTTCTAGGTTGTCACAGAGTACCTGGTTGAGCTCGCTGCCTATATTGTCATTCAACCTTAACAAACCTCTCTGCCATAGTGCCTCCTCTCTATAATGAGAAATTCTCTCTAAAGTCCTATCTAGCTCTAACATCGGAAGATCTATCCTAAATTAAAAGATCAGACTCTGTTATTGAACATGGCATAAATTAATCACTGTGTTCCTGATTCCCAGATTCCTTTTATCTAGCTCTGTGGTTCTCAACACTGGCTGCACATTAGAATCTTCTGGAAGAGCTTTTAAAAATACAGATGCTCCAACCACACCCCCAGAGATTCTGATTTAATGGGTCTGATGTGTGGACCAGGCCTGGGTATAGTTCAAAAGCTCCCCAGGTGAATGTGTAGCCAGGACTGAATATTGATCTAACCTAGTGAACTACTCCAATTTCACCCACCCCAGTTGTGCTTTTATAAATGTAGTTGCTGTAACTGGAATTCCTTTTTATAAAATCTAATAACACTAGTGCTACCGAAGTCTATCTCAAAACAGATGTGAATGTTTTACTTTACTTGTGTAATTTGCTTAAATAAGTTAAGGCATAACACCAAAACTTAAAAATGCTATAAATGTGTGTGTGTGTGTGTTTGTTGAGATAATAGAAGATTCTTTCTTTAGAGGTAGAGACAGAAATTATAATAACCAAAAGGTTCTAGGTTAATCTGAGCCAATAATTGATTGATCAGGTGGAAAAATCACACAAAATATTTATTTAACCCAAGGGTAATACCTATTCTTTGGAAACAGCCTATTTTAGACCTGGTCTAAGAGACAGCGCTGAGTTGGAGAGAGTAGAAGTATGGAAGTCTGGATAAGAGGTCAACTTGGAGCCATTTTTATCCCAGAATGCCCCAGGCTGTTTTATGTACTATTAGTCTCCAATTTGGTATGTATTAGAGGGATGCGTCTGAGGTCAGGGCTAGCCAGGAAGAGACACCCCGCATCCAAGGTCAGGGGCAGCTGGAAGAAGCCACCTCGCCCTCGAGGCCAGGGGCAGTGACCCTGAGGAGCCACCACGAGCCCGAGGCCAGGGNGGGACTGGGGGCAGGAGGAGAAGGGGACAATCGAGGATGAGATGGCTGGATGGCATCACGGACTCAATGGACGTGAAACTGAGTGAACTCCGAGAGATGGTAATGAACAGGGAGGCCTGGCCTGCTGCAATTCATGAGGTCGCAAAGAATCGGACACGACTGAACTGAACTGAGAGGGATGCAAATTTTCCAAAGCTCTCCATCTAAAAGTAACCCAATGACAAGCACCCAGGGAAGTTCAAGCATTCTTAAAAGTCAAAAAAGATTTACTTTTTCTTTATGGAAGAATTTAACCATTTCTTGATATATGGAAAAAAATCTAGAGAGTTTGTTTCATAAGAAAAGCCTGTTATAGTTTCACTGTTCATTTAACTTAGACTCTTCTTGTTACTTTGTATGAACCTACAAAGCCCAGCACTCCACCACCACATATCTCTCTCTCTCACACACACATACACATAATGGAAACATAGTTTTGTCATTCAACTTCTGGCAACATAGTTCAAGTGATTTAAATACTAGTAGGTGGTATTAATCAATACTGTAGTAAGAGAAGTGATGTCTCTAAACATCTTTGGTGGGACTGACATTAAAACAGGAAGATTGGGTGGTTCTGTGGACTTTTAGCCTTTACCTGTTACTTGTAAACAATCTCAACCAAACGAAAAGGATACAAGATTCTACTTAATGTAAAAATGCATGAAATCGCCTTACTTGTTAAACTGCTGAGTTTCCCCTTGGCAAAAGAAAGATTAACATTTCTGTATAAGGAATGGTTTTCAACTTGCTTTCCAGCTCCAGTATTTACATGCTAGTCAAGTTCTTCTGGATCAGTTAATCATCGCATGAATAAATATGCAGCCCAAGATCATGTTCTTAAAAAAAGTTATAATCCAAAGAATGGACAAGGCTTGGGGGAAAGGGTCTTATCCTAATCACTGGAAGGTGAAAAGCCCAGAAATATGCAGAAATATTCTCTAATGTGAATTTCCATGATAAACTCTGGGTCCAAAAAAGAAAATCCTTCTAGGACAAGAACAAGGCAGGAGTAAACTCATTAAAGCTTACTTACATGAGGAAACTATGGGAAAACATCTTGTCAACACAGATCCATTGTCCGGCATAGATCAAAGATGAGTCTATGTTTTTAAAAAGTTAAAATTTAAAAAAATCAGGTAGGAGAGAGGGACTTTGAAGTAACAGGGAAGTTGTCATTTCTTGTGTGAACTACAGAAATCAGATCAGAAACACTGACCTTGAGAAAAGAAGCTAACAGTACAGCTTCAAAAGCAGGAAATAGTCTTTTAAATCTCTTTTACTTGTAATGATACATAGTTTGATAGAAGTAGCCTAATAAAAGTGTGTTTCATTTCTGTTTCATCCAGTAAACATTTACTGATCACGTACTATGTACCAGGCACTACATTAAGCACAAAGACCCCAAAGGGTATCTTTGGTCTCATTCTGGTATCTTACTCAGTCTTCCTCAAGATGCCCAGACTCAGGTGACATTGCTTATGGTGGAAATTCACATGAGGCATTGGGATAACCACAGTTTCACAGCCAATAACTTGAGTCATGAGCACCTCAAGGCTTGGGGTTCAAGAGGGTTGGGAGTAACTTGGACATGCCTCCTACACTGATCATCAGGTCAATCCAACAAAAGATCCCTAAGAGCCCACCTTGGACAAGAACTCATGGGAGGTGCAATGGAGCAGGGAGAGATGAACATCTTCCAGAGGGTCCCTATGTTTCCAGGAAAGAAGGAAAACAAGATGAGTTATTGTAATGAGAACTTGTACTGGGAAGTAAAAACTGCTTGCTAATCAGTTCTCCCCAAGAGGAACTAGATAGACTTTTGAAATGCTTTGGAAGAATAATGCTTTTAAAAGCTCAATAGGTTAAAACCCCTGAATAACAAATTAGCTTTGCCAGCCAGTTACTGAGTGGCTTTCCTTTAGTACATTGGGCAGATCACAAAGTATATACTAACCGGTTAAATATCACAGACATTTAACCCTTTGCAGAGAAGTTTCAGGAGCCATTACTATAATTTTATGGGTTTTTCAGAGAAAGCTAAGGACTGGTACATGTGAATTCAAATGCTGGTTAAAAACCTAACTAACCACTTCTAGACAAGAATTGGAGCCCAAAGTATCACTGAGGGAAATGCTACAGCATTCCAGCTGTCCCCCAAGTCCTCCCCAACCGTCCGACTTGGATGGCTGTGACTGTAGCTAAATTCTCACAGGTCCCTGGGCTGTATCCCTGGATCTCCCACCATAACCAGCACAGTCTGGAGTGGTTCTCTGCTTGGGGTTGGACTTCCCAGTTGGTCTGTGAGACCCAGACACTAGAGATCACATCTCTCCTGCTCACCTCCCTGTTCTCCTACCAGAGGGCCATCAGCTTGATGACCTGGAGACCCGGACCAAGTCCACTGTGATCACTGACTAGTTATTGACCTGGGAAAGTTAACCTTTTTGTCTGGACTATAGTGTCCCCATGTATAAAGTGAAGAGGATGGGTTATGCACTCTTTGAGGCCTGTCTCTAATACTCTATGAGTAAATGATTTCCAGCAAATGCCAAATCTCTCTCTCTCCCTCTCTCTACACATGTGTATATACACAGAAACACACATACCCTCCCACCTCACTTCTCCTTTCTTAAGAGTCAAATAAACAACATCAAACACACACCTGTCCAGATGAATGTTTCTAAGACTGGCATTTGATTGTAACAATATCAACATGACAGTGACCCCCAACTCCCACTGAATATGAACAATTCTTTATCATTTCCAGAACAGTTTCACATAGACTCTGATAGAATTCTACAGTAACCTGTCCCCTTGGGCCCATTTCACAGAATAGGGTTTGATGCCCTCACATCACTAGCTAGTAAGTCATCTCCCCTCCCCAGGGGCTCTGGCCCTCCCTAGGGGCATGAGGCACAGCTGCACACCCTTTTTCTCAGCACGAGTGGGAGGAAGGCGGGGAGGGAACAGTCGAAGTCCAAAAAGATGAAAGAGCAAGTGGAAGAGATGGGAAAGAGGAAGAGAGAGGATAGGAGGGCAGCCCCATTCCCGAGAATGGTGACGAGCCCTCCAGTCGCAGTCTGCCCTTTGCTCACACAGCCTCACACCTCCTGGGATCTGGAAGCTGCGGGTTGTTCTTCTGACCCTCAACCACATCCCTGCCCTCCCCTGCTCTCCTTTCCCTTCTTAGGCTGCCCTAAAAAGAATGTCCACTGCAATCTCTCTCCAGCTGTTTGATCTTTTAAAAAGTTTCTTATTTGTTTGTGGCATATGCTCCAACCGAAAAATAGACCTTGGGCATTCAGGATGGGGAAGAGTATTAAATGGCAACAGCCAGGCTTGTGCCAAGGGTGTGGGCAGCCCCTAGATATCCCTGAGGACCAGATGTCCTGGATTTTCCTGGATGGGCCTAATTTAAAACATTCTAGCCTCTTGTCCCTGTAAGTGACTTCACATTTGTCAGACCATGTGTCCCTATTTAGGGTTTGGAAAATAAAGTTACCAGATGGATACCTGATATCCAAGTGTCAAAAAGGCCCAGTGTCAGCATCACGGGGATGGCAAGAGGACACACGTTGGAGCCAGATGGATCTGGGGTCAACCGGCTCGGCCACTCATTGTCTGCGTGGCTTTAAGCAGCTCTTCTTTCTGAGCCTCAGTTTCTTCATCTAGAAAATAAATAGTTTTTCTATAAGTCAGTCCCATGGACTTTGCTTAGAAAAACCACTGCTCCACAGACACTTAATATCTCCCAGATGTTTCTGTCTGTACCGTCATTTTGTTTGGATTTTGGTTAAATCTGGTGTGTTACTATTTAAAGCATTAACTTTAATTGCATGGTTCAGAGTGCCATCTTAAACAGCAATGATAATAGCAACCAAAATGTCCAACAGATATCAAACGACCTTCCTTATTTCTGCCTGCTCACCCATTCCAAGTGTTCCTCAGTCCTCAGAACTCATTCAGATCCATTCTCCACTGTTCCCTAACAGCTCAACAGCCTCACGTAGGCTGATCTTGCCCTAGCCAGGTTGGGGAGACAGGAGGTGGAGGTGCCTCATCCAGATTATTGCTGGAGTTCCAGCTGCTTTCACCTCTGCTCTCACCTTGCATTAATCCACTCATCACCAGTCCAGCACCTGGGCTTCCCTTGGGCCCCTCTGACCACCTGGTACTCAGGGGCCAAGGAAGAGGTGTCCACTGTGGAGCCAGCCAAGTGCCACTGTTAATCCTGGCATGCCACTAACTCACTGTTGGCCTTAAGCCTGGTCACTTGACCTTTCACAGCCTCAGCAGCCTCATCTGAAGGCTAGGGTTAGGTTTCCTATATCTGGTGCCTATGAGGAGCATTTTCAAGGCCTTATTGTTGCCTTGTCATTGAATCAGTGTTTCCTCCTCCACTCCTATTTTCTTCAACTCCTATTTCAGGCACATGAAGCACAGACTGGGCATTTAAAAAGAGCCACCAAACACCCAGCATTCAAAACCTTCCGTAATCTGGCCATGCCCCCTGATTCTTAAACCTATTTCTCACCCAGCACAATTTTGGTACCAGCTATGCCAGGTTCCTCATGGCCGGCTCACCCCTGCAAGTGCTTCAGCCCAAGCTATTCCCTTCACCAGGCATGCCCTCTGCCCACCTAGCCAAGGAGGTCTCTTTCTAGCCCGAGTTACACCTTTTCCCCACGTCTATGGACTAAAATGGACATGTTCTCCCCTCAAATTCAAATGTTGACCCCTAACATCATCCCTCATGTGAACTATATTTGGAGATAAGGTCTTTAAGGAAGTAGTTAAGGTTAAATGAATTTATAAGGGTAGGGCCCGAATCCCATAGCATAAGGGTCCTTATAAAAAAAGATGCCTGAGAAAAAACCTTTTTTCTTTTTTTTTTAGCAGAAAAATCTTTTTTATTGTGAGGCCAAGCAAGGAGAATAGGTGGCTCATGCTGTTGCCAAAGTCTTGGCTCTCTGCATAGGAATGCCAAACGGAAATTCAGAGATAGAGTTGCGGAGGAGAAGGAAAGAGTGGTTTTATTACTTCGTCAGGCAATGTGGGGACACAATAGGCTAGAGCCTCAAGTACTGTGCCCCCGAGAAAAATCTTATAAGAAAAGACTCACCCACTGCCTCCCCCAGATCCTACCTGGGCCATGTACGGACACAGTGNAAGGAAAGAGTGGTTTTATTACTTCGTCAGGCAATGTGGGGACACAATAGGCTAGAGCCTCAAGTACTGTGCCCTCGAGAAAAATCTTATAAGAAAAGACTCACCCACTGCCTCCCCCAGATCCTACCTGGGCCATGTACGGACACAGTGAGAAAGTCGCAATCTGTAAGCCAGGAAGAGAGCTCGTACCAAAACCCAAACTGGCCAGCAGGTTGATCTTGGACTTCCCAGCCTCCAGAGCTATGAGAAAGCAAAGGTGTCTAGCCTCCTAGACTATGGTCTTCTGTTATGCAGCTCAAGCAGATGAACACACCCACCGTCACCGTTCTCTCCTTTCTCAGAACCTTGTGTCACTTGTCACCTATCCCTCCCTTGATAGCACTAAAATTAGTGACACTGTCTTGCTGACTCAATGATTTCCCCCGCACATGCCCATGTTGCTCCCCCGATAAAGAGAGAAGCTTTCTGTAGGTAGGAACAAGAGGACATATATCAGCCGTAGGCCCAGCACAAAGCAGGTGTCAAGACATGCTTAGCAGGTTACAAGTCATGCCCTGATGGAGGAAGAAAATGGTCCTGAGAAGACAGGAGTCGTCTGTCCCACCATCTCAGGACACTTTTAGAAGCACACACTTAGACACACCCAGACATTTGTTTCCCTATGTCAAGTCTTGGCTCTGTAACCAGAGCTCCCAGAAGGACACTGAGAAGGGGAGTATACAGAAAAGACAACACACACTGATACCACAAGGAGTTTCCCCAGCCACCAGTCTAGCTAACAAACAGATAGATATGCTATGTTGAAATAGTCACTGAAAATATTTGCCACTATTTGCATGTTTTATGCATATGCTAAGCATTCATGTACTAAATATTTTAGCAATTTCACATATGCACATATGTATGTATTTTTAATTGAGCATCTGCTATGTGCCAACCACTACACAAGTCACTTCAGACCCAAGAACGATTGAACTTACCTCCATTTTATAGGCGAGAAAACTGAGACCTAAAGGGTGAATTAAGTAACCTGCTCAGGTCACACATCTGGTAGGTGAAATAGTGAGCCTGTGATAGATTGCACTGGGAATCATGTCATGTGTTATGTGTCATGTGTCAAAGCAGTCATGTGTTAGTTCGTCCAGCCAACAAACAGAGCAGATACCACTAAGCAGAACTTCCAAACTATTGTTTGTGAGGGATATAGAAAAGAGGGCAACATAGGTCCTGTCCGTAAGAAATTGTGGAAGACAGGAGAGAGCGGTGGAGATCGTGAGCTGTAGGTGGCTGGAAGAACAGACAGGAATCAAGTGTGTCAGGAGTCCAGGAGAGGGACCAGATGGGCCCCGACCTCAGACCCAGACACTGAAGGACAAGCATAAGCCAGGTGCAGAGACAGAAAGAAGCTGGAGTGCTGGGATGCAGCTTGCAGGTGGTGCAGCCGCCAGGAAGACAGGGTGACGTGACAGGAGTAGGCCTCTGGCAGCATCAAGGCTGATTTTGGGCAAAGCAGCTGGGGTCCCAGAATACATGATTTACTCCTATCCCTATCGGTCTCAATTCCACCTTCTATATAATTTTTTAATTCATTCATTTATTTATTCATTTGACTGTGTCTGGTCTTAGTTGCAGCACACGGGATCTTTAATCTTCCTTGGCAGGCAGGATCTTTAGCTGCTGCATGTAACTGTAGGTGTGGCATGTGGGATCTAGTTCTCTGATCAGGGAGGGAATTCAGGCCCACTGCACTGGGAACTCAAAATCTTAGCCACTGGACCACAGGGAAGCCCCCCAACTTCTCTGATTAAGGCAGAGGACTCAGGGCCCTATGCTGCTAAGTCAGGACACCTAGGAGGAGCATGTTCGGAGTGTGGCAGAGGGCCACTGGACTTGGGATTCTAGGAGTGGTTCTGCTGCCATCCTGCAGGGCGACCTTGGATACATCTCCCGGCATGACTGGACTAAGTCCTTGGTCTAGGNCGAGTTATAGGGATCCCAGAGGAAGAAGAGAAAAAAGAAAAGCCCTGAAGAAAATTTTGAAGCGATTATAGCTGAAAACTTCCCCAGCATGGGAAGGGAAATAGTTAATCAAGTTCAGGAACCAAAGAGAGTCCAATACAGTGTAAACTCAAGGAGAAACACATCGAGACACATACTGATCAATGGATACAAAAATGAGACTCATACATGTGCTGCCTACAAGAGGCCCACTTCAGACCTAGAGACACATACAGATTGAAAGTGAAAGGATGGAAAAAGGTATTCCATGCTAATGGAAATCAGAAGAAAGCTGGAGTGGTAATTCTCATTTTAGACAAGACAGACCTTAAAATAAAGACTATTACGTGAGCTAAAGAAGGATACCACATAATGATCAATGGATCAATCCAAGAAGAAGACATAAAAATTGTAAATATCTATACACCCAACATAGGAGCACCTCAATACATGAGGCAAATACTAACAGACATAAAAGGAGAAATTGACAGCAATACAATAATAGTAGGGGACTTTAACACCCCACTTANTTTTATTTTATTTTTTTATCTTTTGGCTGTATTGCAGCATGTGGGGTCTTAGTTCTCCAACCAGCGATCGAACCTGTACCCACCCCCTCTCCCCCCCACCGATCTCCACATTGGACCAGCAGAGTCTTAACCACTAGACTTCAAGGGAAATCCCCAGGCAGAATATCTTAAAGCAAATACAGAAAATACAAACCATACATTAAAAATTGATCAATTGTGTGTCATCAAAATTTAAACCATCAACTCATTAAAAATATATACCATCAAGAAAATAAGCAGGCAAACTGTAAACTAGAAGAAAATATTCACAAAACATGTATCTGATATAGGGCTTCTATGTAAGATATAAAAGAATTCTTGCTACTCAACAATAAAAAGACAGACAATGTTTTTAAATAGCCAAAGTCTAAACTGAGGCGTCCCCCTTGATGTACTCGGCCTGCAGCGGCCCAGGCAGGCCTCAGACATTGTACCAAAGAAAATATACAAAGGACCACAATAAGCACCTGGGGAAGCCCTCAACATCATCAGTCACCAGAAAAATGCAAATTAAAACTACAATGAGACACCACTACACCTATAAGAATGGCTGAAATTAAAAACGGACAGCACCAGATGTTGGACAGAACATGGAGCCATTGGAATTCTCATGCATCACTGGTAGGAATGTTAAATGGTACAGTCACTTTGAAAACCTAATAGTTTCTTTAAAACTTAAACACACATCTATGCTGTGGTGTACGGGTAAATGTTTAACAATGGACTCCCCGAAAGAAAAACAAGCCTGCTTTGTAGCGTTTGCCAATTTCCCTGGTATCAATTCGATCATAGCCAGTGTCAAGCTGCTAGTGACGTCACTGAGAGTTGAACTGGAAAGGGATGAGCAGAAGAATTGCCTCTTGCCAGTCAGTATCTGCCCTCCCCAGCACACCACTGCAACCACCCCCTGACCCAGCAATTCTACTCATACATATTTACCTAAGAGAAATGGAAACATATATCTACAGTCTCATAAGAATGTTTATAGCAACTTTTTTCATTATAGGCCAAAATTGGAAATAACCCAGATTCCAGTCACAGGAGACTAAATAACCAAGCTGCACTGTTTTCATGCAATGGAATACTATTTAATAACAAGAATGGATGAGCTACCGAGACAGGCAACAAGACGATGGATCTTAAAATATGCTGTGTAAGAGAAGACAAACATGAGCAGAACACCCAGTACAACTGCATTTATACAACATTCTAGAAGAGTTGAAACTTACCCAGGGTGATAAAAATCAGATCACGAATGCTGGGGGAGGCAGGTACTGGCTAGGAGGAACTGCAAGCAAACTTTCTAGGGTGACAGGAATGTTCTAGGCCCTGATATGTATTGATCAAAACAGAGTACCTCAGATGTGAGCATTTCTCCATGTATAAGCAAAGAAAAAGCCTGTATTTCTCTTCACTTGGACATTCAAAGTATCTTAGGAGCAGAGCACCACAGCCCAGCATGGGGGCGACAGGACAGCTGGCTCAGCACAAGAACCTCAGGGAGTAAACTGTGTTTCTCTTATTTTCTTTCAGCAAAATCAACAAGGCAGTATTTGCTTTGCTGCACACTGTGGTTACTAGGTTCCCCCCTCCCCACCCGCCCCAAGCCAGAGCATGGTCTGGGAGGCCAGGGGCCACTGAGGCTGAGGCTGTCTGGCTTAGTCATCCCCACAGATCAGTTCATCTTTTCTCCGCCTACTACTCTCTCCTTTGTGAAGAATTCATTTAAGGAACTTGCAAAATTACTTTGCCTCCTAGTTTTTCCACTCATATTTTCCTCCAAAGCTCCCTTCATCCATGATCTTCCAGTCGTCTTCTGCTTAATATAATTATATATCACTATTACAAAGATCTATGCTAAATATTTAATAGCCCAGAGCCTTCAGGATTCCCTAATTTCAAGAGTTCTTCAGTAACTGAAGCACAAAAATCATTAAGTGACTAACTGGTCATCAGAGTGTTGAGTTTGGAATCTAGTTCTGCCACTGCTTAACTAGCTGTGTGATTGTGGGAAAGTTGCTCAAATTCTCTGGGCTTGATTATCCTATTTGCAAAATAAGGGAAATAATTCTTACCTCCGTGGGCTATCTCGGGGATAAAATGAGATGACCTGTGAGAGAACCAGCATATTTGGGAGACAATGTTTGGGTTAGTTTTTTTCCTGTCATTGGAACTAATCCTTACTAAAAACCTTTTAATGATACCATTTTAAAGAGTCTGTGAAGTTCTCCTGCATCATGCATCTGATGAGGAGTAAAGACACAGGATTCCAGCCCAGGTCCCTGCTCCTCCTCCAACCCTCAGTCCAGACGGTGCTTCCCAGGCTGGAAAACCATCTGGCTCAGGGCATAGCAATGGACTCCGCCCACCCAAGTTCCAAGTCTGCAATTCCAGAAAAATAGCATAAGAGGGCCAGGTGCAGGAAGGTGGAAAGGCTCTTGTCTCACACACACACAAAAACATTGAAATTCCTTTCACACCCTCCTACCTCCCACTCCTTAATGAGTCTCTTACCAACTCAGTCTCCTTGACTTTTCTGAGTTTTATAAAGAGTTACTTGGAGAACTCTTGGAGACTGAATGTAAGGCACTTGTAAAACTTCACACAATACACAGAGTTTCCTCTTGCTTTTCCATGTTTTATTCACACACTCTTTCCCACAACAAAATGTGCTAGTCATTGTCCTGGCTCCCCACCCGTCCCCGCTCCTCCACTTCCTTCTCATTTGGTGCTCTCTCTACTGTAAAAATGACTGGTTCCAAGATCCTCCAAAACACTGTTGGCTACTCACCTTAATGGCTTTGATCCCCAAAGTTAATGTTTCTTCAGTCTCCTTTCTTGTTTGACCTCCTTTCTTGACTGTTCAATGCATCCCAGACAAACACAGGAGTTTCCTGCCTCTGAGTCTTGGCTCACAGTCTTCCCCACATCATCCCTTCTTCCTCACAGGCTATCCACCCTTCAAAACTCAGCTCAAATGTCAACTCTGCATGAAACCTTCTCTAAAAACTCCAGCTAGAAAGGTCTCCCCCTTCATCTGAGCCCCCAACACATTTCTAAACCTCCTTGTTATGACACTCACCTGCCATGTAATATATGGAGGAACGAGATGGCATATTGGTGACCTGACAGGTGAATGGATGTGTGGACATAAGGTGGGGGCATGGCTGGAAAATGCACGAATTGCCGAGTGGACAGGTAGCAACGTTTCCTGGAGTTATGGGACATCCTCACACCTGGGTATCTGTATCACGTTCATATAGTTACTTGCTTCACCTTTATTCTACAGCTTCTTTGTCTTGTCTGTCTATCCACAGTCTATTTCTGATCTCAGAGGAAGGTACTGGGAATATTTAATTCAGGATAGGTTTTAAGTGCTGTGCAGTCAACATTTACAGATGACAAAGGGCCAGATATGTTTTGATTTGTCCCCAAACCTAAAGCCAGATGATTTTTTTACTAACATTTAGAAATAGATGTCAGTATATTTCTCTACTCCAGTGATGTAAACATATTTCACTGTTTTTACTGAAGAAAAAAACACTCAAGTAAGCCTCTGTGAACTAATTCCTCTGATTTCTTTAAAGAAGGCTCTGGCTTCTCCATCTCAAAGCACAACTCAACAAAACATGATAGGAATCTCTAAAATTTTAGTCTGATGTGCCCAGGAACACTTTTGATTCTGTCTTCGTAATTTCTCAGTGACCATGGTTCAGTGGTCAACTCCCCTCCTTTAAAAATACCACTATCTGCCCCAAAACTCTGCGTCACGACCTAAGGACACAAACTATGTGTCCATTATAAATAGAGCCAGTGACTACTCAAGGACATTAAAAATCTGTCTTGTCATTTTCTCCTGGAAAGTCCAAAAGTAATAGGAAGAAAGTGGAAGACAGTAGCCAGACCCAGGGGTATGGGGGAGGGGGTGTCTTTGCAAGAATTGACCTCCTCTCCGGGTGCCCAGGCAGCAATTATGACTGGTCAGCCAACCTGAAACACATCCTGCTTTTATAAATTTCCAATTACTACCCCAAATGCCAGAAGTTTCTTTTCAAATTAAAAAATAAAGGAAGGAAGAAGAAAGGAAGAAATTCAAATAGTAAATAGTGGAAAAACCCGGGAGCCGTGGCCCCTACTTTCACTTGTGAAGCAGAGACAATGGTGAGAAATCAATGGCAGAACTTACAAGGCAGCTCTCAGACACTCTTGACCTTGTCACTTCCTGGGTAATTAAGAGGCACTACAGTTTCGTGTCACTGTCAGGGCCTGAATGTATATTGATGGATAGATATATATGTTCTTAAAAGATTCTTTTTCTACTGGCTTGGTGAGGATCCAGCCAAAGAAAAAGGAGAAAGAAAAGCATTCTGTCCAGAGAGCAGTGAAAGGCAACATGAAAGGAGAAACTTAAATTTTTCTGCACAGTCTGCTCCTGACGTGGGAAAATGGCTCAGGCAAGAACGGATGGCTTATTCACTGCTAGTTTTTTCCTTCGTTCGCTCTGCAGATCTCTCTGTGTGTCGTAGGCAGCAGGGCACCCCTCTCGCTCTGTGTTCTTCTTCAGATACCTTCAGAGCAATAATGCAAGCCCTGAGGGCCCAGAGATGTGTTGAGTCACCACTTTGGGGTTCTCACAGGAAGGTATTTCCCTTCACTGGGACTCAGCTTCTCCAAATGAGGAGAGCTGGACTAAACCCTCTTTGGAGCATTTTCCAGGGCTGACATCCACTGAGGCCATGAGAAAGTTTTCTCTCCCCTGACCCCACCAAGGGAACAGAGCATCTCAGAATACTGGGAGAGCAAGAGTGAGCCTCCCCACCCATGCCTGGAAATCACCAGCTACTGAGGCCACTCAAAGCCACAGGGAGCCCTGAGTAAGGACACTGGGAGAAAGTCATACTAGCCCACTGGCGAGGGAAGCTCTAAACGCGCTTTGCCATCTCTGATGGTGCTTCGGTGAGTCTGTGTTCTTGCCCGAAGGTTCTTGTCTGTGGGTCCCCACTTAGAGGGCTGATCACAGTCTCTTTGTACACTGACACAGCGGTATCTCCATCATAGGCTCTGAGATCCCTGATGCAAGGCTTCCACCGATGAGCTCCACATCCATTTCAGCTCCAGCTCCAAGCCAGGGCCAGCCAACCTGCAGGAGGTATTCAGTGGATGCTTATTAGGCCAATACCTGAATTTAAATGTACAGTGAAAATGGAAGAAGGAAACTTGTTGGTGCCTCACTGAATCACATCCACGTAAAGCTAGTTTTTATTTCAGCAGAACTAGTGCCTTTACTAAGTTCTAACTAACTCGTTCTCTGCCTGCAGGACAAGAATCTGGTTTCATCACCTCTCTCTCTGCCCACTACAAACCAGTGACAGGATACACAAACCAGTAAAGTTCTAGAGAGGGAATCGGTATATGATGTTGTCCACTGAGGTCTTCCCTTTTGGTGGACCAACTCTGTCCCTTGGCATAGGGGCTTATGTATGTAGGGACTGCCCTGGAAATCTTGCCACTGAGACCATGAAATTAGTGACAATCTCTGCATGTAAGGTGTTATCTACTCATGAGTTCCAAATAGATGGCAAAACACTCTGAAGGTTGCATTGGCTGTCCCACCAAAGATGCCCCCTTTCACTCTTGAGATATCCACAGTATAAGCATCACAGTAAGTGTGGAAGGGAATTTACTTGTCTGGAGAAACAGTACAATTTAAATCACATATTATCGTAATAGTACATTTATAGCTCAGATGAAGCTTGTCTTGATGTTCACTCCATCTGTTGAATAGATGCTGTGTTTTCAGGCATTCTAGTTGAACTTTAAGAAAAGCTGGCTCCCAGACAACCTGGCTGCCTTTGCAAAGTACCCCCAATCCCCAAGAGAGGTGGTCCCAGGTCAGTGTGATCCGTCCTGAAGTAGGGCAGGTTCTCCCCGGGTACAGAAAGATCCTTATTACTTTGACCTCTTGGCGCGTTTTTCTTCTGGCTGGCTTAAATCCCTTCCCATTGGTTCTTTCAGTGGTTTGAGGGGCATGAGGGACAGGATTAGCAGCCCATGGAAAACTAGGCACAGAAAAGCAAAGGTCTTTGCTCCAGTGAAATGAATAACAGTGGAAGGGAGGCTAGACCTACAGGGTATCAATAGCACCACTAGCAACTTGAGTCCTCAACAAATTATGGGAAGAAACACAAGGGAGAGATCCTTTAAGAAGAAAAGTGGAAGGAGAAGATAAAAAGTAGCTAACCTTTAAAAATAAAACACTAACCCTTTAAAGTCCCAAACCACTATCCCCTTCTCCTTCTCTTAGACAGCATATAAGCCCCAATTGCATAACCTGTCTTTTGGTCTCATTTTTCTTGTGCTCCCACATCCTCCTCATGCAAAGAAAAATAAATTTGATTTTATTCTGTTAAAGAAATAATATATATACTACATGTAGCTCAGTCAATAAAGAACCTGCCTCCAGTGCAGGAGATTGGGGTTCGATCCCTGGGTTGGGAAGATCCTCTGGAGAGGGAAATGGCAACCCACTCCAGTATTCTTATCTGGAAAAATTCCATGGACAGAGGAGTCTGGCAGGCTACAGTCCATGGAGTCGCAAGAGTTGGACTTGATTTAGTGACTAAACCACCACCATGTGTATAAAATAGATAACTAATGAGAATGAGTTGTATACACATATACAACTATATAGCACAGGGAACTCTACTCTGCGCTCTGTGGTGAGCTAAATGGAAAGGAAGTCCAAAAGGGAGTGGATATAGGTACGCATGTGGCTGATTCTACCGTACAGCAGCAATTGCTACACAGTAGAAACTAACGCAACATTGTAAAGCAACTATACTCCAATTAAAAATAAATAAAATACTAAAGCTAGTGACTGAAAAGCAACTTTCTGTATGAGGGCTATTCAACAGAACATCTGATAGAATTTTGATGATAGAATATCATCTGTGTTACCAAATATGGTAGCAACTAGCCACATGTGGCTACGGAGCACTTGAAGTGAGGGTAATGCAACTGATAAACTGTTTACCTTTTATTGTGTTTAACTGAACACATTCACATAGCCATCTGTGTCTGGCAGCTACCTTGCTGGATGGCACAACTCTGTAACCATCTCCATCATCCAAAAATACTGCAAAATGTCAAGCATGTGGGGACTGGCAAAGCCTTGAAAGACCTGAGTAAGACAATAAACACCACCTGAAAGGAGGAAGAGGCTTCTTAACTTGGTGTGTACCTGGGACTGTGTTTTCAAAGTACTCTTACTTGGTGTGTACCGAGACTGTATTTTCAAAGTCCGTTAGGACTTGACCGAGTTGGTGGTGGAGTCCACCCAGAGACAGCCACTGCCACATACCCTCACCAGGATGCCTCTTCTCCCTCCTGTGACCCCTGACGAGCTCTGGCCCACCTCCACAGCCCCAGCCGTCCCAGCACTGACAATGATGCATGGTTGTCAGACTGTGCTGTAGGAACTCCACTGGACTATGAGCTGCCAGAGAGCAGTGACTGGGTCTCCCCATCAAATCCTCCGTCCAACTCGCAGCCCAGTGCCTATCACAGCAGATACTCAAAAGGGGATTGTTTTGAATGGAATTCTCTATATTGAATTTATGGGTTATTGCAAGATAGGTTATGGATGAAATGTTTGTGTTCCCCAGAATTCGTATGGTGATGCTGTAATCTTCAATATGGTGGTATTTGGAAGTATGGCATTGGAGGTGATTAGGTTTAGATGAAGTCATGAGAGTAAGGCACCCATGATAGGATTTGTGTCTTTATAGCGCAAGAATGAAGCAGCCTGTAAGCCAGGAAGAGGGTTCTTACCAGACACAAATCAGCTAGCACTTTGACCTTGGAATTCTCGGTCTTCAGAACTGTGAGAAATAAGTATTTATCAGGTAAGCCACCAGGTCTATGGTAGTTTGTTGTATCAGCCAGATCAGACTAAGACAGGGTCTTTGGGAAAAGCAGTTTTGATGTGCATTTTTTACATGGACTCATTAAAAATAAAAACAAAACCAATCAAAGTGAAAAAGACATTTTCCCCAGCATCTCCCATGGAGACTGTGGAGCCAAGGAAGAGCCATTCCATGCTCTGAAGAGAACCCAGTCCAGTGGGAGAAATGAACCAAGTACAGAAGTGATTACTGCAGGCATAAAGCGATTGGTATAATTTTAGTGATGAAAACGGAGCCCTTGGAGACTTCAGAAGCAAGAGGGCTAGATTACCACTAAAACTGGAGGGCGGTGAGACAGAAGAGGAGAGCTTCCTGGAGGAAGTGGCATTTGAGCCAGGTCTGGGGGATGAGGTGGATGAGTGTGTGCATAAAGAAGATTGGGATGACCTAGACAGGACAGGAAGTGAGGGGAGGGAGAGGGAAACTTAAGGAACTAGCAAAAAGAGTAGCCTTTTATGAGGCTGGAAAGAAACTCTACTCTGGCAGAAGCAGTGACAGTAAGGGGTCGCTAACCCCCAAGGCTCCTTGGAGCTCAGGTTAAAAACAATAAGGAAATGGGATAGTTTATATCCTAGCTTCTAGACTCACCTCCACTGGAATGGAGCTCCCAGTGTCAAGCCCCACGCCTTTCACAAGGAGTGAGGGTGGACAGCAGAACAACCAGTGTGGCCTCCCAAGTGGCCGTGGGAAGGGGTGGTTTATCTGCTCCTCCTCACTTTCTTCCGCCCGCTGTGAAATCCACATCAGCTGGAGATACCCAAGAGACTCGTTTCCATCTGTTCTAGGAAGGGCTGGTGGGAAAGCCTGGGGATGAGAGAGGGCAGCTCAGCCTAGGCGTGACTTGGGCAGCCTGGGCTGGGGGATGGGAAGGAGCCCACTGCAAAGGCATGCTCAGCCAGTCCTGGGACAGCTGCCCAGCTAGGAGACGCCCAGCTTGCCAGTCCCTCTCAAATCACTCATTTTTGTAGCCTAGTTGCTAATGATGTAATTAAGTTCATCAGAAAACCATCTGTTATAAATGACAGGCACAGTGAATGTGCTCTAAGGGAAGCCCTACCAGAGTCAGGGGACTTGGATGATTCACTGAGCAGGATCCTTGATGTCCCCAAGGGCCTGGCAACTCCTCCTCCAGAACTTATTCCTCTCTAGACAGGAAGCAACCTCAGCCAAGACCCCAGGACAGGCATGACCCCATCTGTGTGGCTCTCTGCAAGTCCCAGGGTCTGCTGCCACTCACCACTCTTGCCTGCATGAACTCCCCACAGCTCCCAGAGACCTGGCAGATCATACACTCTTGAGTAAATATGAGAGAAGCAGCTGATCTGTTCAGGCATAGTGTCTTATTTCCTCCAAAAGCAGGGCTGGAAACAGAGGTTTCCATACAGGTATTCACGTGGGTGATGATCCGGATGGGAGTGAGAGGCAGAAGTAAGGTCCAGTTTTGAGGGAAACAGGGAAGAGAGGAGAGCCAATACAAGGATGCATGACTGAGGGAGTTTTCATCAGGGAACTGGGTGCTCTGTTCCTTGGAAACTGTTACAGAGCTTTGTGAAAAGCATCCTAGAACTGTGCACCTGAGAGTCGACAGGAAGACTTATTTATCTGTAGGTTCCTCTGTGTTATCAGTCAAATGTGGTCCTATGCAGTTCCAGGGTACACAGTGGTCAGTGCCCAGGCCACACAGCGGAAATCCCAAAACAGGAAATGAGAGATACACGAGGTGGTCCAGGGTGAGAAACAGCTGGAGCACCTCCAAGAAGCTAGTGAAAGTTTGTGCATACCTGGCTGCTAGGCCACAGCTGGGTAAGAGGAGCAGGAGGGGAGGTGGGCTCTCTGGAAAGCCTGGGAGGGTTGCATCTACTTCTATCATGTCTCTCCCTGGAGTCCAAGGCAAAGGCTAAACCCACTTGAGGCCTGCTCTTTGCTAAGATGCTATATTCATTTCCAGTCTCTGCTGTAATGGATCACCAAAAATGTATTATCTGGCAGACTGGAGCTCAGAAGTCCAAAATGGGCCTCACAAGGCTAAAACTCAAGGGGTTTTCCTTCCTAGAAACTCCAATGTAGCTAATCTCTTTTCTTACTTCTTCCAGCTTCCAGAAGGTACTTGCATTTTTTGGTTTGTGGCCCCATTGTCCACCTTTGAAGTCAGTAATGGTGAGGCAAGCCTTCTTCACATCCCATCTTTCTGACACTGACTCCCCTGCCTCCCTCTTCCACATTATAAGGATCCTGGTGATTACAGCGGGCCTGCAAGGACAAATCACAACAATTTACATCTCTCAAGGTCAGCTGGTTAGCAACCCATCTGTAACCTTAATTCCTCTTTGACACGAAACAACAAAAGGTTCTAAAGGTCTTTGATCTCTTTGGGGGACCATTTTTGTGCCTACCATAGATACTGTTCCACTTCTTTTTCAAAAGAAGAGCTCGGGGCATTTATGACGTTAACTGGGTAAGACTTTCTGCCTGGTCCTTAGAACCAGGATGGAAGAACCTGCCTGTCGCTGAAGCTGTCCCTGGAATCCCACTTATTCCTGGCACAGCAACCTACTTTGACAAGGACAACTAAGTCCAATAAAGCCGGGAGACAGATAATCCAGGGGCTCCAGGCAGGTCTGGGCTTCATGGAAAGGGCCTGGACTGAGAGACAGATGAACTGAGCTCCAGTCCCAAGTTAGTAGATAGCTAGCAGTGGGACCTAAAGCAGGCTGCTCAACCTTTCCAAACCTCCATATCCTTGTGTGTGGAGCTGGGCTAACTTCCGGGGGGCTGTTAGCATTAGAAATTACCTTTTCAATCTCTATGAAATATCTATTGAAGAATTACTGCAACAGATATGCGACTACCACTCTTCTAGGTCCTGGACTACAGAGGAACAAGGCCAAATCCTGACCCTCATCAAACTTACATTCTAGTGGCTATAACATGTGCTAAGTCCCTAGAGAGTGCCTAGAATATAGTAAATGTTCAATAAACTGAAGATGTCATTAAGGTTTTTCAGGGCTGTAAATCTTAAGGGAATAATACTGCTCTTTGGTTATTTACTGATGTATAATATGCAAAATATTATCATAACCATGACCTCATTTGATCCTCAAAACAATAACCCAGAGAGGTAAGTCAGGCAGCAGCCAACTCCACGGTCTTTTCTGCAGCCTCAGTCACACCCGTGCCAGGCATGCATAGGAGGCCACCTCCTACCCATGCCTTCATCAGGCAAAGGTTTGGGGAGTGGGAAACCAAAACCTAAGATACTAGAATGGCTCTTCTCTAGAGCTGCAGTCTTATACTGCACAGCCATTGTCTCAGCTGATATAGATGTTCTAACCATATTTTGGTGTGGGTGGGGATGCACCTCTCTTTTTGCATTAGGCTGCCTTCCTTTAGCAAGCATGTTTTCTCGTCTCTCTCTCCCGCAGAGCTGTTAATTCATCACCTAGGGGCAGCAAGGCCTTGTGAAGTGCTTTGCAATTATTCAGTAGCCCGCAGGAAGCATTTGCTAAATCTGTCTCCCTCCCAGCTCCAGGTCGCTTGGTGAAGGAGAATCTAGAGAGGGTCCTTGCTAGAAGCTTCAAGTGACTACCCTAGGCATGACAATGCCTCACTAAGTCTCTATTATTACACTCACGTTGGCAGGTGTGAGCTTCGGCTGGCTGGGATGCCCAGGTGACTCAGGCTAGCCCCTTATCAGTGGAGTAAGTGTGAGCTGTCAGTGCGCAGTGCGTAGGAGTGTGATCCATCTGATCTTCCCCGTATCCCGCTTCCAGTTCCTGGAAAGCGACCTCCAACCTCATCAGCCCGAGGGGCTGAGGCGGCCTGGCCTGATGCACAAGGCACAGGGCAGTCGCCCCCGAGCCCCCGCTTATCTGGCGCGAGCCTCTGCCTCCCGCCTTTTCCTACATTCCGCTTCCTCCACCGCCGGGGCTTCCTCCTTCACTCGTCAGATCTCCCCGGCTCAGCGGGCAATATGCCATAATTCTTAGGAAGAAAGAAAACATTTTAGAGCTTGACAAGCCCAGCATTTGCATGTCTGTTTTCAGAGAAAGACCCATCTGGGGGGATTAAGCCTTTTTCCCCCCTCCCTTCCTATCCAACCTAAAGTATGAAAACATTCTTGACATTGTTGCCTGAAAAAGGATTTCTAAAGAGAAAAACACTGCCCATACTCTGTGATTTCAGTGTCTTGGTGTGAAAAGCAACTGGAAGGAAGGGGATGGGGTGGTGAACAGAAAAGAGAAGAAAAAGAATCTCCTTAGTCAAATAGCTTGTTAGTCTTAACGTGGGCAATGTGCAGTCTCTAGTCTCAGGAAATATACATGTTGGAGTATGTTTCATTCTTAGGGATCATCTCTTCACTGAAGGGCTGAGGCTGCACTCCCCTCTGCCAAGGGGCCAGGCTGGGGGCCAGAGCTGGGAGAAAGGGTGAAACCCAGGTCCAGACACAGAGGTGCTAGCAGAAGCGGGAGGGGCAGGAGCACTCTCAGGAGAGTCTTACGGGGACTCAGGCCACTCAGATGGTAAACGGCTCTGAAATGGAGAGTAAAAAGATAAATTTCATTTCATACTTGGGACATACTCAGGGATGTGTCTCCCTCTTGGAGAAGTTGTCCCTGGGCTCCTCTGAGCAGATAGTGAATTTGTGGAGGGATTCCTAGAAGAAAGCCAAGGTCAGGGTGACTCATCCTAAAATTATTAAAGATGTTAGCTGAAGATGATTTCCACAAAGGCCAGCTCCTCTCTGCCATGTTGGGAAGCTGATGAACTTAGAAGTAACAAGGTCCCTTGGATGTGACAGACTTTGCTATCATTGTCCCAAGGAAGATGGAGTTGTGCTTAAAAGAGTGATAGGGAAGAACCCACTGTATAGTGCAGGGAACTCTACTCAAAATTCTGTAATAACCTACATGAGAAAAAGAATCTGAACATATATATAAATGACTCACTTTGCTGTACATCTGAAACTAACACAAGCAACACTAAAGCAACCGTGTGTGTGTGTGTTCAGTCGCTCAGTCATGTCTAACTGTGGCCCCATAGACTGTACTGCCAAGCTCCTCTGTCCCATGAGATTCCTCAGCCAAGAATACTGGAGTGGGTTGCCATGCCCTCCTCCAGGGGATCTTCCTGACCCAGGGGTTGAACCTGCATTTCCTGCTTTGCTTGCATTGGCAGGTGGATTCTTTACCACTGCGTTACCTGGAAATCAACTATACTCCAATAAAAATGTTTAAAAGGGAAAGAAAGAAAGTGATTGGGGACTGAGCAGTTGGTCCAGGGAGATGTAACACAAACCAGTTTTAAAATTTTAATGGCAAAAAAGTGTAGCATTGCCCAGGATAATCAATGCAGAGAGACAGAGGAAAACAGAGGAATGGCAAAGACTAGAGATCTCTTTAAGAAAATTAGAGATACCCAGGGAACATTTCATGCAAAGATGAGCACAATAAAGGACAGAAATTGTCCTTTATTGTTAGTTTCAGATGTAGAGCAAAGTGAGTCATATATATATGTTCAGATTCTTTTCTGATGTAGTTTATTTCAGAATTTTGAGTAGAGTTCCCTGCGCTATACAGTGGGTCCTAACAGAAGCAAAATATACTAAGAATAGGTGGCAAGAATACACAGAAGAATTATACAAAAAAGGTCTCCATGACCCAGATAACCATGATGGCGTGATCACTCACCTAGAGCCAGACATCGTGGAATTCGAAGTCAAGTGGTCCTTAGGAAGCATCACTATGAACAAATCTAGTGGAGGTGATGGAATTTCAGTTGAGCTATTTCAAATCCTAAATGATGATGCTGTGAAACTGCTGCACTTAATATGCTGGCAAATTTGGAAAACTCAGTAGTGGCCACAGGACTGGAAAAGGTCAATTTTCATTCCAATTCCAAAGAAAGGCAATGCCAAAGAATGTTCAAACTACCACACAATTGCACTCATCTCACATGCTAGCAAAGTAATGCTCAAAATTCTCCAAGCCAGGCTTCAACAGTACATGATTGGTGAAATTCCAGATGTTCAAGCTGGATTGAGAAAAGGCAGAGGAACCAGAGATCAAATTGCCAACATCTATTGGATCATCAAAAAAGCAAGGGAATTCCAGAAAAACATCTACTTCTGCTTTATTGACTATGCCAAAGCCTTTGACTATGTGGATCACCACAAACTGGAAAATTCTGAAAGAGATGGGAATACCAGACCACTTGATCTGTCTCCTGAGAAATCTGTATGCAGGTTAAGAAGCAACAGTTAGAACTGGACATGGAACAACAGACTGGTTCCAAATAGGTAAAGGGGTACATCAAGGCTGTATATTGTCACCCTGCTTATTTAACTTATATGCAGAGTGCATCATGCAAAATACCAGGCTGGATGAAGCACAAGCTGGAATCAAGATTGCAGGGAGAAACATCAATAACCTCAGATACGCAGATGACACCACCCTAATGGCAGAAATCAAACAACTAAAGAGCCTGTTGATGAATGTGAAAGAGGAGAGTGAAAAAGTTGGTTTAAAAATCAACATTCAAAAAGCTAATATCATGGCATCTGGTCCCATCACTTCATGGCAAATGGAAACAGTGAGAGACTATTTTGGGGGGCTCCAAATTCACTGCAGAGTGTGCAGCAGCCATGAAATTAAAAGACGCTTGCTCCTTGGAAAAAAAGGTATGACCAACATAGACAGCATATTTAAAAACAGAGACATTACTTTACCAACAAAGATGTGTGTAGTAAAAGCTATGGTTTTTCCAGTAGTCATGTATAGATGTGAGAGCTGAACTATAAAGAAAGCTGAGCACTAAAGAATTGATGTTTTTCAACTGTGGTATTGGAGAAGACTCTTGAGAGTCCCTGGGACTGCAAGGAGATCCAAAAAGTCAATCCTAAAGGAAATCAGTCCTGAATATTCATTGGAAGGACTGATTTTGAAGCTGAAACTCCAACATTTGGCCACCTGATGAGAAGAACCAACTCATTTAAGACCCTGATGCTGGGAAAGATTGAAGGCGGGAGAAGGAGACGACCGAGGATGAGATAGTTGGATGGCATCACCGACTCGATGCAAACTCTGGGAGCTGGTGAGGGACAGGGAGGCCTGGCATGCTGCAGTCCATGGGGTCACAGAGTCTGACACGTCTGAGCGACTGAACTGAACTGAGCCAGGATAAGAAGCATCACTCAACAACTGAGCGTCTATGTTGGGCAGAACCCTGCATTAGATGGTGATTCTCTTCAACCTCAAGGGACCATGTTGGACCACAAAGGCCTGGAAAGGAGATATGGTAGGAAGAAGGAGAAATTTAGAGAACACCCCTACCATGAATTGGTCAACCATGGAAAGGCTGGTGGAAGCATTCCAAGACAAGTCCCAGAGACAGGGCCCAGTGCACGCTGCTAGAGACAGATGACCCCTACCAGAGTGTCTCAGAGACTTCCTGTGGCCTGAGTCTAAAATGCACAGACTGAGGACACAAGTCTGGTGTGTCAATCAGAGCAGTTTCAGAATGAAGCCAAAAGGAAGGAGTCAGCAGGAAAGGACTCCTCTTGTCCAAGGAGTTAGGGGCTAGTGGGCAGAGCTCCCCCTGGCCTGGGAGTAGTGGAGGGAGGCCTCTCAGGATCCTTGCCCTGATGGAAGGAGCTTGTGCAAGACTTCTGGGACTGGGACTAGGTAAGGCCAGACCCTATGCTCCCCTCCCCAGCTCCAACCCAGGGACTTGCACTGCACAGCTACAGTCCAGGCAGGCCCTCGGGCCACCACAAAAGGCAGTTGCCTAATCACTGCTGGAAAGTAGAGGGCTGGGCCAGGACCAGCCTGACGAGGGAAGCTTGAAGAAGGAAGGGAGGTGGAGTGGGAAGCACTGTGAAGCCGGAGACCTTTCCTTAAAGGAGAAACATTCTCTCCAGCCCCCATTAATTCTCGAATTTACAATCAATTCAGTTCAGTTCAGTCGCTCAGTTGTGTCTGGCTCTTTGCAATCCTATGGACTGCAGCACGCCAGGCTTCCCTGTCCTTCATCAACATAGACATAGACTCATGTCTATGATGCCATCCAAACATCTCATCCTCTGCTACCTCCTTCTTCTCCTGCCCTCAATCTTTCCCAGCATCAGGGTCTTTTCCAATGAGTTGGTTCTTCACATCAGGTGGCCAGACTATTGGAATTTCAGCTTCAGCATCAGTCCTTCCAATGAATGCTGAGGACTGATTTCCTTTACCATTGACTGGTTTGATCTCCTTGCAGTCCAAGGAGTGGTCCGAGTCCAAAGCACACAATAAGCAGCATGAAATAAGAGGGGTAAGAAAACTATCCAGCAAAGAGGCCCTCCTTTCATGGTTCTTGTAGCAAAAGTGTGGCTCAAAAAAACAATTCCACCACCTTTATGTTTTCTCCCAGAAAAATTCTGATACATCTCAGAATTCCTTCTTAGGTACACAGTTGGTATATCCTGTGCTTCCCTGGTGGACCAATGGTAAAGAATCCACCTGCCAATGCAGGAGACATGGGCTTGATCCCTGGATGAGGAAGATCCTCTGGTGCAGGAAATGGCAACCCACTCTAGTCCAGTATTCTTGCCTGAGAAATCTCATGGACAGAGTTGCTTGGTGGGCTATAGTCCATGGGGTCACAAAAGAGTCAGTCATGACTGAGTGACTAAACAACAACAAAGGTATGTCCCACAAAATTGTGTATTTTGGGTTTCACTCCTGGATTTCTCTGGTAGCATGTAGATTTCCCACAGAAGGACCTAAGCTGAGGCTGGAGGAGGAGTCTGCAATCAGCTGACAGCGCTGATGTCCCAGGTAAAGAGGCTGTAGGAGACAGTGGAAACTGGTGTGTGTCTGGGTAGGACGTCTGACCCCACTTCCGTCCCCCTAAGAGGACAGCACGGAGACCCCAAGGCATCCAAGCAGAGGGTGGGGGAGGTTAAAGCCCTTCCAGCACCGTCTACACCAGCTGCCTTGCTGCCACCCGCGGCCGCAACTCGACCACCCAGTTGTGCTCCTTGCTGAACTGATTAGTCATTCATAACGCTTAAGTCATTAATTCAGGAAGGAAGCCACGCTAGCTGCCTCCTCTTCTCACTGGGAGTTTGCTGCCGTTGCAAAACAGATGAGTAATCAGACATTCCCTGAGCCCTCGTTAAGCCCACTGCCAAGAAGGGTGTCTTGCAGCTCATTTACTGAAGGAGAAGCCACGCTACAGGCCCTGAATCACACTGGGTCCCTGGGAGAGCAAGGCCCAACTTGCCCGAGTTCACTATCATGTCTCTGAGATCAGCGACGGGAGAGGCTCACCAGGTCACTGGGCCCCTTGGAGCCTACCCATGGCCCCAGCCAGCCGGTTCTCTGTGGGCCACTTTGCTGTTTCTGGAGTTTGGGGAGACAGGCTAGGAGGGACGCTAGATGCTAGCTAGAGCCCATTGTCCCATTTGATAGATGGTGAAACTGAGACCCAAGGAGGCAATAGCATTTGCCCCAAAGCTGTGCTTAGTCACTCAGTCGTATTCGATTCTTTGCGACCCCATACACTGTAGCCCACAAGGCTTCTCTGTCAATGGGATTCTCCAGGCAAGAATACTGAAGTGGGTCGCCATTCCCTTCTCCAGAGGATCTTCCCAACCCAGGTCTCCCTCATTACAGGTGAATTGTTTATCGTCTGAGCCACTAGGGAAGCCCCCAATAGCTAATTAATACAGACTTCAGAGAGCACTCTTTATCTCTCAATTCTCTGTCCGCCAGCAACTTCCACCGTATTCCAAGATTACTCTAAGATTAATTACTCCAAGATAAAAGTTAGGACGTGTACGTTTAGAAAACACATGAAAGGCAAAATAATGAAAACCACCCAAATATCCATCAGTAGGCAAGTAGTTTTAAAAAATGAAATATAGGTTAAATAAAATGCTAATCCATCATTTAGAAAGATTGGCATGGCTCCCTGTGATCTGATATGGAGCTATCTCTCTGATACAGTTTTATAAGCAAAGAAACGATGTAGAAACTGTCCATGATATACTACCATTTTGAAAGAAGGCAAACACACACACTATATATATAAGCATATGCATGGATGCACAAGAAACTAACAATGGTTGTCTCTAGAAGAGGATCAGGGGGGCAGAGTAACAAGAATAAGAGGGAAAGGGCTTATTTTTTACTTTTTTTTTTTTTTTACAACTTGGGTTGTTTAACATGGGCCTGTACAACCCACTTAAAATCTAAAAATCACACTTCACCCAAGCCTCGATGTCAGGGATCCTGATTATCTATAACATTTAACAGGTTCTCAGGAAACACAAGCTAAATAAATAATAATTGATGATTGGAACATGAGTAAATGAACAAAAATGTGTGTGCTTTTTCCTGAGCTCCAAGATAATAATTTTATATAGAATATCACCTCCTAGAAAAGACCGGGAACATAGATCACAGGACTTAAGAACCAAAATGAAATACTTGGATTACTGTCAACAGCTTCTCCCAGGTCCGAGGGCTTTTCTCAGCCTCTGCCACCTCAGCACTCAGTGCCCCAGCTTCTATCTGCTCAGGAAAACTCCGGGGGAGCCTCCTCGGTGCCCTTTCCACCCTTTCCCCTCAGGCAAAAAAAGCCCAGACACAATTTGCCTGTGGTCACAGACGGACACTACCAGGAAGCAAAGGGCTTTGTCCCTTCATGTCTTGAAAGCTTTCATTCTTGGGATGCTGTCTGACCACATGGAGAGACTTTGAGAAGAATAGCACCTTGAGCTGAATCAGCTACCACCTCATTAGGTACTCCCTCAGCTGCCAGGAGGCGTTGGGCTGGAGGTGACTGAGGCCCAGGGAGCAGCAGAGTCTCGGGAATGCCCTGAGCACCCTCGCGGGCAGCCGCATGGGGCAGTCCCTGCTTGTGCTTTAGGGGAGGGATGAGGGGCTGGCCGTCTGAGCCCTGACTGGCGGGCTTGTGGCGAGAACAGCACCCCCCAGGATAGAACTGAGGCTGGAGTGAAGCCAGACACAATCTCCTCCGCAGTTTCCAGGAAAAGGGGCTTCAGGAACCCTTTCTGCCATGTCTCCGTCTCCTGCCCACTCTCCAGAGAGCCTCAGGGAAGTCCGCACTGGAGTGGGAGGACTCGGAGGCGCAGACAGGAGAAGAGAACCCTGAGTGAAGGGTAGGTTAAGCCAAAGTCCCTGACTGCACACCTGCTGTTTGAGTAAACGGGTGCCTGGATCCTAGTAGGCATCAGTGTCCATCAACTAAATGGAAGAAAAATCCCAAGATGACGTTGGGAAAGGATGGGGCACATCGTCTAGGAGACTTGTCTGAGTGGAGGAAGAAAGCAGGGCAGTGCCGTGAAGACACGAGGACTATCGAGGAGACACCCTCACTAGTTCCGGGCCATTGATCGTGTACTATCTATGGATTAGTAACTATGCACAAGGTCCACATGGGCTTCTGGCTTCTCTTCAGCCTTGTTCTCACTCTCATGCCCACTCCTGACTTTGGAGGCTTGTCTCCCTCTCCTTCCCACCCCCGCTGTATCAAAGCTGCCATATTCCCCATTTCCTCTTTGGGGTCCTCCCGTCTTGCATCAGTGTGCTTGCTCACTCATTAATTCATCCAGTGTGTACTAAACACTAATATCACAGAGACTCCACTAATATCATTTCATGAGAACGGACATTGAAAATTAAACAGAACTGGGTATGTCTCTCAAAGAAAGTCAGAGAGTAAAAGTCATTCCCAAAAAATCTTTAAGTGAAATAATTTCTAAGCAACAGGGGCAGCAGTAAAAAGCTTGAGTTCTTATTAATGCATTATTGTGTATTAATTATAGTCTTCTGTCTTAAAATTTTCCTTCGGTCACCAGAATGGAATCAAGAAATAGCAACATTTTCCCATCCAATGTTTTTAAACCAGATTACAAAGGCATGGAGTTTTAATTTCACATGCATTCATTCTGGGTCTTGGGTCTTTTTTTTTTTTCCTCCTAGCAGATAAATGAGGTTCTAAACTTAGGATAATAAGGCTTAACAGTGAGGCGCTTTTTAAAAAGTGAATCATTTCTCAGTTCTCCTTTGCTAATCTCTCTTGGTAACATTAATTATGAGTTTGTGCGGCGTGCCCCAAGGCGAGCTCTGCTTTCCCAGGACAATTAAAGTTACTTAATTATTAAAAACTGTGTGTGCTGCTGCCCAGAGAGAAAAAGGCAGCCGGGCCCGGCTCCCACAGCCCCCCACAGGAGTGACCGGACACTCTGTGGGAACTCGGCTCCTTTCCCTCCCCATTGTCATTCTCTCAATATAATCTAGGAAAATCCCTGCTATGCCCCGCCCGGCCCTCCCANCTTCTTGCTTATTCCACCTGATTTTTAAATGCTGGGATTCCTCGAGACTCCATTCTCTTCCCTCTTTCCCCCTCATCTTCTCCTATGGCTTTAAATACCACCTAGATACATGACCTGCAAATTGCAATCTCCAGTCTAGATTTTTCACCTGAATTCCAGACTGTTTACTAACATACCTTCACCTGGGTATTTCAAAGGCATCTCAAACTCAACACGTTCCCTAACTTCTCTTCATTCCACTGACACTGCCCAACCACCCCCACCCCAAATGTCTCCAGCCTGAACCATTGCAAAAGTCTCCTTAATCGGGCCTCACATTTTCACTGTCCCCAGCGATCTTTTAAAAACAACCCTCATACCATACCCCCATTTAAAGTAACTCATTGGCTTCCCAGTGACACTCGTAGAATAAAATTCAATCCTGCTACCATGGCCTACAAGGCCTGCTGCCTGAACTGGCCCTTACCTACTTCACTAACTTCATTTCAAACCACTTTTCCCTTTCTGAACCATGATCCAGCTTTCTTTCGGTTCACCAAGTGTGCTAACCTTACTTTAGCATATGCTGCCTGTCTGCTTGGCCTCCTCCTCCCTTCTTCTTGGCATTTCTATTCCCTGTCTAATGTCTCCACCTTAAAGAGGCCATCCCTGATCGTTCTATCTAAAGCGGTCCATTCTGCACNATGCGAGACAGCAAAAGAGACACAGATGTATAGAACGGACTTTTGGACTCTGTGGGAGAGGGAGAGGGTGGGATGATTTGGGAGAATAGCATTGAAACATGTATAATATCATATAAGAAACGAATCGCCAGTCTAGGTTCAATGCAGGATACAGGATGCTTGGGGCTGGTGCACTGGGATGACCCAGAGAGATGGTATAGGGAGGGAGGTGGGAGGGGGGTTCAGGATTGGGAACACGTGTACACCCATGGTGGATTCATGTTGATGTATGGCAAAACCAATACAGTATTGTAAAGTAAAATAAAGTTTTAAAAAAGAAGCAGAGACATTGCTTTACTGACAAAAGTTCGTCTAGTCAACGCTATGGTTTTTCCAGTAGTCATATACAGACGTGAGAGTTTGACCATAAAGAAAGTTGAGTGCCAAAGTACTGATGTTTTTGAATTGTGGTACTGGAGAAGACTCTTGAGAGTCCCTAGGACTGCAAGGAGATCAAACCAATCAGTCCTAAAGGAAATCAACCTTGAATATTCATTGGAAGGACTGACGCTGAAGCTGAAGCTACAATACTTTGGCCACCCAATGCAAAGAGCTGCCTCACTGGAAAACAACCGTGATGCTGGGTAAGGTTGAAGTCAAAAGGAGAAGGGGACAACAGAGGGTGAGATGGTTGGATGGCATCACTGACTCAATGGACATGGGTTTGGGCAACCTCTGGGGGATAGTGAAGGACAGGGAAACCTGGTATGCTACAGTCCACGGAGTTACAAAGAGTCAGACATGACTGTGTGACTAAACAGCAACAACAAATTGAGACACAGCGCTGGAGAGAGCTGAGCATTCGTGGTGGTGGTGGTGGTGTTCAGTGGCTAAGTTGTGTCTAACTCTGCAACACCATGGACTGAAATACCAGCTGACTGCAACACCAGCTGCTAAGTCACTTCAGTCGTGTCCAGCTCTGTGCAACCCCATAGACGGCAGCCCATCAGGCTCCCCCGTCCCTGGGATCCTCCAGGCAAGAACACTGGAGTGGGTTGCCAATGCCGCACACCAGTGTTTATTAAATGCTCCTGCCGGCCATTGGCTATGTTGTCAAGTATATTAACTGAGAGTATGGATTTGAGTGCAAGCAGTTCTAGATGTGGCTTCTAGCTTCACCACTAAGTAACCTTGAAACCTCGAGCAAATTTCCTTCAACTCTAAGCTTCTGTTTTCTTACCTGTAAAATAGGGAGAATAATACCTCTTATACTAAGGGGGCAGTTGTGAGGATTTAGTGAGGAAATGTATTTAAAGTGCTTGGGAGAGTTTTCATATTCAGCTGTTATCATCATCATGTTGGAAGGACTGATGCTGAAGCCGAAACTCCGATACTTTGGCCCCTTGATGCAAAGAACTGACTCATTGGAAAAGACCCTGATGCTGGGAAAGATTGAAGGGGGAGGAGAAGGGGGTGACAGAGGATGAGATGGTTGGATGGCATCACCGACTCAATGGACATGAGTTTGAGTAAGCTCTGGGAGTTGGTGTGAACAGGGAGGCCTGGCGTGCTGCAGTCCATGGGGATGCAAAGAGTCGGCCACAACTGAGCAACTGAACTAAACTGATCATCATCTTCTTCATTATTATTATTCATTGGTTTCCTAATATCCAAAAATATTCTGAAGACAGGCCTGAAACAGTAAGCCTGATAACATGCATATTTGGCATAGACATACATAAAGAATTCTCACATGAGCGATTTGATCAAATGATGGTGAAATGGGTTTGGATTGTCATGAAACTCCTCCACTGAGGAGAGACCAGGTGCAGGCTGGAGGGAGACTGTGGAGATGCTCCCCATGGGCCCTTTCCGCCAGCTGGGACCCTGTCCTGCCCCAAAGCTCCAACACGCTAAGCCCAGAGGCAGCCTATGTTTGGCTGCTTTGATTCTCTCCCTGAATCCCTGGGATTCTTGCTTCTTGTCTTCCCACCTCCTTTCTGCCAAATTCCGTGATTCTGGTTTTCTGTCAGGCTTCTCCACATTTGAAACGTGGTTGAAATACCGCATCCTCTTCCAGGTAGAATTAAACGCCTGATTCTTCCTCCTTATCGGCAAGAAGATAGAAACGATGGCTTCTGGAGAGGAAAGGGCTCCTTAATAGCTGCCCAATCTCCCTTCTTGGTTTCTGAGCCCAGACTTTGTTTCCTCCCATTAAGAGATTTGTTTGCTTATCTGATATTCTGCAGATTAAATTACCAGGCGTCCACAGTGATGGTGCTTGACAAACCTGCTTTTCCAAAGGCTGGCTACCCACACCCTTTCATGCCTGCTAACACCTTCACAGTAAGCAGAAGGTGTCCTATCCACTGAGGTCAGGAATTACGAGCACGTGTGTTATAGAGATCAGCGATGTACTGGTTAGCACCAGGTGTGATAAGGCATCAAGTGTGATAAGTGTTGCTTCCAGTTGAGTTCTTAGGAACTGAGGGTCTCTTCTCCAAATAAGCCAGACGGGAAGCCTTATCTTTCCTGTGCCCATATGGGGACCGCTGGGGAGTAAATAGCACATAGCACACGTGACTCAAGCTCTTGTACTCATATGTTCTTTCCTGTGAACCTATGGGATCTCTTTGTCAAAGGTGTTCTTTTTGCTGATGAGGAAACCATGAAGTGTGGTGACGGCTGGATTCCACCCAAGCCGAGAGCGGAGCCCGGGTCTCCCGTTTCTCAGGCCACTAGCCCTCTCCTCTTACAGCTCTCGCTGCTCTCCCTGACGGTGGCTGTAGTGGATCCCCCGCAGTGCCGTTTCTGATCGTCCTGGGCAGCCAGGACTCATCTGGGGAGCCCGACCTGTCTGCTCACACTTGTGTCCTGGCCGTTGTTTGGCCTCCCGCATGCTTGCCATCCTCTGCAGACCTAAAGACAGCCCACAGTGGCCTGTGGTCAGGACGGGAGCTTCCTTGGCTGAAGAACTGGGCTGCCCAAGTCTGACTGGCAAAAGGCTTTATGGTGCAGTGTGAGGAGTCACTGCAGGCTCGTTCAGCTTGAGTCGGGCCCAGAACCCAAGTCCCAGNGACCTAAAGACAGTCCACAGTGGCCTGTGGTCAGGACGGGAGCTTCCTTGGCTGAAGAACTGGGCTGCCCAAGTCTGACTGGCAAAAGGCTTTATGGTGCAGCGTGAGGAGTCACTGCAGGCTCTTTCAGCTTGAGTCGGGCCCAGAACCCAAGTCCCAGGAGAAAGGGTGATTCTGAGCCAGATCAGAAGCCAAGCAGGCCTTCTTAGGGCCTCGAACCTACCTGCCGTTACATCCCTGTCCCCTCACTACCTGCAGCAGCCAGAGTCCTGAAAGGCCAGTCTGAGGAGTGACCTGATATCTTGGACCCATGGTTGTATAGGTTGAGTCAAGGGGTGACTGTCAGCATTGGGTCCCAGGAAATACTGACAATGGGGCTCAGTGTGTATTCCAAGTCGGTTACCAAAGTTGGAGGCCTGGGGGCAATGCTGGGAATCAAAGCGCAAAGGGCCATCAGAAAACCAGACAAGAGCTCCTGAGAAGGTTTGTGTGAGCAGGACCGCCCTTTCTAGGCCAGGACAACCCAGCTGGTCCTTCCTTTTCCATATGGTTCTTGGAGGGGGATTCTTATTCTCCCCATTGTAAAGACCAGAAAACTGAGGCTTGGAGAAGTTAGTCGCAGAAGTCACAAAGCTAGTAAGTCAAGACTAGAACCCGGGTCTTCTGACTCCAAAGCTCTTGCTCTGTGCAGGTCACCTTGTTAAGTCTGTCTGCCATCACCAGAGAATTCTGACTGCCATGTGTGGTGTGGTATTCACAATCACAGTCAAACTTGCAGTCCTGGATGTGTGTTCCTGATCACCCAGTCCAACTCAAAATACACTGATTTCCCTTGTCACAGTGGCACCAAACCAGATGTCTGGTGCCTGGAGAAGGTCCACTCACGGGGACTTCAGTGAGGACAGAATAGGAGAATGGGCAGAGGCCACCTGCTGTCTGCACTCAGCCCCCAGTCCTCTCCCCACCACCACTTCAATCAGAGCTGCTCCCTTTCTACAGGTTAGAAGCCCCTGCTCGAAAAAGGCTGCAACAACTTTGGTTCTGCTAGATGGTCCAGCTTCTTGTTTAACATCTTGCATGGTGGTTTAACATCTTGGTGGTCTCCAAGCCTCACTTTTCTGGTCTTTAACGGGGTGGCCTTCAGGGTCCTCTGCTGCTGTTGCTAAGTCACTTCAGTTGTGTCTGACTTTGTGCGACCCCATGGACTGCAGCCTACCAGTCTCCTCCATCCATGGGATTTTCCAGGCAAGAGTACTGGAGTGGGTTGCCGTTGCTCTAGAGCTGAGCAAATGAAGATGCCTGGGAGATGCCCATGACATTGGTATTTTGGATTGAGGAGTCTGTTCCACTAACAGAACTGTGATGCTCCATGGAATTGTGATCAGGGCTATACGGCAGCTGGATGGGAGGGGAGTCTGGGGGAGAATGGATACACGTATTTGTATGGCTGAGTCCCTTTGCTGCCTACCTGAAACTACCACAGCATTGTTAATTGGCTATACCCCAATACAAAATAAAAAGCTAAAGAAAAAGAAGTGTCATGCTCTGAAGGGAGCACAACCACAGGAGTAAACAGCTGCCTTAGAATTCCCTCACGTTCGTTCATTCATTCACTTGAAAATATTGAAGTCAGAACCATCATACGTCTGATCCAGTAATCTGGCTTTTGCAGAGGCCTCTGTTTGAGAGACAAACAGGACAATCTGTTCAATGTCACCCTCAAAGGATCAGAGAATGGCACCCTCAACTCCCAGCTAGTGATCTGTCAGGCATGAATTTAGCTAAACTTTTTAATAGAGATGCTATTCGTGTTTTTGGTTGTCATCACCGCTTGACAGAACAAGTTCAGTAAGTCACTCCCACTTCCTTTCTCTGTCCTGTATTTACATCTCGCACTTTCCGGGGTCACCTAGATGTTGCAAGCTGGGAGACAAGCTCAACCTGATGTGCCTGAAGCACCAGTTGAACAAATCTTGAACTGACGGTCCCTGACCTGTGATGTCACTCCAGATGCACACTGGTTCAGGTTTTCAGTCCCTTAAAGCCCTTCCTCTCACCATTGTTCTGAAATCTCTGGCATGCAAGTAGTTTTTCTAATTCCTTTGATAGCCGAGCAGCTGGAGTAGGGGATCTTAGCTGTGCCCACTCTGTTACTTGGGTTCCTTCACATATTCTCTCCTTTATCATTCTAGTTAACTCCATACCCGCTTAAAGAAATGCAAACAATCTGTTATCTTTCCATATTCTGAGGCTAAAAAAAAAATCTCATTTTGACCAGCGTCGCATAGGTTGTTGACAATTCCAGGACCTCTCCAGGACCTTCCCTATAGTGCCCTCCATTATAAAGGTGCCTCAGTTTTGGATAAAGGATCCCAGAAAACTAAGTATAACTCTTGAACCCCCAGAAGAGTTTTGCAGTTTGTAACCATTGCAACCCAAATTTCTCCATGTAGATAAATCAGCCTGGGGTTAAGATGTGGGGTTAAGATTATGATTTCACAGACTGTAACAAATGATATTTCTCTTTGCTGGCCTCATCAGCCGGTACAGAGCCGTGGTAACCATGAAGATGAACTGCTTAGACCTCTCTCCATGGAAGGATGATTGTCTGAAGACTCCAACATTGTCCCTGTGTGTCTACTGTCATGCATGTATCCTGGCTGTGTTTCCCATGGGTACTCCCAGCCAGTGAATGGACACGGCGAGGTTCTTAGCATGGCGTGACATGGGACTCCCCAACCAGCAGATGTTAATCCAGGACTCCCCATCAGCCTGGCTGAAGCCACCTGAAACATGGCCTGAAGTCTGAGACTTTCCTTACTTCACAGAGGTCAAACATGTCCATGTGAAGGCCTTCCTCATCCTCCCTGACTCTCTCTTTTTTTCCTTCATTGGAGGGCATTGCCCTCAATCAGTTCCTTGCAGGTTTAACTTTGATAGGATGTCTGCTTCTTGTAGGGACTCCCCAGGTGGCGCTAGTGGTAAAGAACCTGCCTGCTGATGCAGGAGATTTAAGAGATGTGGGTTTAATCCCTGGGTCAGGAAGATTCCCCTGGAGGAGGGCATGGCAACCCACTCTAGCATTCTTGCCTGGAGAATCCCCTGGATAGAGAAGCTGGGCAGGCTATGGTCCACAGAGCCTCAAAGAGTCAAGAGACATAACTGAAGCAACTTAGCACGCACACACTGCTTCTTGAATACCTGATCTAACATAGGAACCCACTCTCAGGTGTTTCCAGGAGGTATCTCACAGGTAGGGTTGCATACAGCACCACCGTGAGAGCCTTGTGGAGCTAAAGGAACAAATATTGGAGTGTAAGAATAATTGAAAAGGAAAGTCTCTAGTTACGTGCTAATAATGGGTTGGCCAAAAAGTCCATTCTGTTTTTCCACAAGATGGCTCTAGTAGCACTTAGCTGTCTTTAACTTCAAGACAATTTTTTTTAGATTGTACTCTGACTGCTGTCATATCAGCATGCACTTTTAAAAACTTATCAAAATTGGTGAATTTTTGTGTAGCTATTTTAATATTAAAGGTGGAAGAAAAAAAGCAACATTTTCAGCATTTCATTTTCTTGTTATTCCAAGAAAGGTGAAAAAGAAACCAAAGTGCAAAGAAAGATTTGTGAAGTGAATAACAGAAGGTGCTGTGACTGATCAAATGTATAAAAAGTAGTTTGCAAAGTTTCACCCTGGAGATTTATCATTTTGTCTAGTCAAGGCTATGGTTTTTCCTGTGGTCATGTATGGACGTGAGAGTTGGACTGTGAAGAAGGCTGAGCACTGAAGAATTGATGCTTTTGAACTGTGGTGTTGGAGAAGACTCTTGAGAGTCCCTTGGACTGCAAGGAGATCCAANAAGTTATGACCAACCTAGATAGTATATTCAAAAGCAGAGACATTACTTTGCCGACTAAGGTCCATCTAGTCAAGGCTATGGTTTTTCCTGTGGTCATGTATGGATGTGAGAGTTGGACTATGAAGAAGGCTGAGCACCGAAGAATTGATGCTTTTGAACTGTGGTGTTGGAGAAGACTCTTGAGAGTCCCTTGGACTGCAAGGAGATCCAAGCAGTCCATTCTAAAGGAGATCAGCCCTGGGATTTCTTTGGAAGGACTGATGCTAAAGCTGAAACTCCAGTACTTTGGCCACCTCATGTGAAAAGTTGACTCATTGGAAAAGACTGTGATGCCGGGAGGGATTGGGGGCAGGAGGAGAAGGGGACAACCGAGGATGAGATGGCTGGATGGCATCACGGACTCGATGAACCTGAGTCTGAGTGAACCCGGGAGATGGTGATGGACAGGGAGGCCTGGCGTGCTGTGATTCATGGGGTCTCGAAGAGTTGAACACGACTGAGCGACTGAACTGAACTGAACTGAACTTTCATTCAGCCACCCAGCAAATACTAGGACTGTGCCAGGCCCTGTTCTAGCTCTGGAGATAGCAGAGAACAAAGCAGAGAGGAATTCCTGCCCAGCTGGAGGCAGCTCTCTGCCATCCTAGTCACCATCTTGCACACAAGAGGAAACCTAGACCCGGTGGGGAGGAGGCTGGTCCTGGGGTCTCCCAGAAAGTCACTGAGACGGGCAGGGACCCAGTCCTCCTGACCCCTAGCCTGGGAACTTCCAACAGACTGCTGCCCATCTGCTTCCATTCCTTTGCTTTCTCCACTCCTGTTCTATTAGTTCCTTCCCATCTCCAGCTCCTTCCCAAGGCTCCAAGCCTCCAAGGAACCCTAGTCCTAGAGAAATATGCTGACCACTGAATGTGAGTCACACATGTAATTAAAAAAATCTAGTAACCACAGTTTAAAAAATTTTTTACAAGTGAAATTTATTTTATTTTAATATTTAACCAATATATTAAAAAATTATGGCTTCAATTTGTAACACATATAAAAAATAATTCATAGGATATTTTACATTTTTAGATTGTCTTCAGGATCCAGTGAGTGTTTGACATTTACAGCACATCTCAACTCAGCTAGCCATATGTCAAGGGCTCAAAAGCCATATGAGGTTAGTAGTCACCATTCTAGAGGGCACGGTGTAAGGCCCTCGCATCTCTACATATCACTGTTCAGGACAATCCAGAAACAGAGTGAGAGATTCTTGTACACAGCGTGGCAGGGGAAGGCTGGAGCTTGGCTCCTTAGATATGTAGGGAAGTGGGGGGACATCCTCCCCAGGACACTGATACTATCAACTACTACAAAGCCAAAAAAAAAAACAAAACCCTGGTGACTCAGACAGTAAAGAATCGGCCTGCCCTACAGAAGACCTGGGTTGCATTCCCGGGCTGGGAAGATCCCCTGGAGGAGGACATGGCAATCCACTCCACTATTCTTGCCTGGAGAATTCCCATGGACAGAGGGGCCTGGTGGGGGGCAGTCCATGGGGTCACAGAGTCGGACACGACTGAGCAACTAAGCACAGCACAGCAAGAAAACACCCAAAGATAGTCTTTTAAGGATTTGTGTGAGGATGAGATGGTTGGGTGGCATCACCGACTAGATGGACATGAGTTTGAGTGAACTTTGGGAGCTGGTGAGGAATAGGGAGGTCTGGCGTGCTGCAGTCCATGGGGTCGCAAAGAGTCGGACAGGACTGAGTGACTGAACTGAACTGAACCGATGGATAAAAACCAAAATATTTTATTAAGTGAAAAAGGCAAGATATAGTGTACATGGAATCCCACCACTACAGGAAATAGAGAGAGTTGGTTGGCTATGTGCAGACTAACTACAGAAAGATTCATAAGAACTAAAGACATTTGTGGGAAGCACTGGATGTCTGGAAGGCAGGGGTGGGAGGACTTCAGCTCACCAATGTTTACAGTTTATGAATGCTGAAAGATGTATCAAAAGTGAAACCCAAAACTCGACAGTTCACGAGCACACCTGGGGCCCCTGGGGTCTGCCCCACACAGCCCAGGTTCCCCTCTCCCAGGGCTGTGCGTCAGGAGGAGAGAGCATAGGTCTCTGGTGTTCCTCCTCCTTCACGATGGGAAGAATGGGCTTGGCAGAGGCCCAGTGCTAGAAAACATGATATCAAGTGACTTTAAAGGGCTCTTTTGTTTCCAGAAAGGCAGCAGTTTCCAGACCGCATCCCTGCCCCCTCTCCCAGCCCCCCCGTCTCTGGGACCCCTTCACCACCTGCTGCAAGAGCATCACTGTTTCTCCGGAAGAGGTGGGGAGGGCAGGGAGGCACTGGCTGGGAAGGGGCTGCCTCCTCTCTTCCCAAAGGATGTCATTCATTCCCAGATGCCATTTCCAGAGGCAGGATGCCACACTGCCAGCTGCCCTCTAAAGCCTGGCAAGCCCAGCCTGCCTATGACACAGAGCAATGGAACTAAGAACAGAAAGCAGGAGCCCGCGTGTGTCCACCTGTGCACAACCGTGGCACTCCAGCATCCATTCACTCATCCTGTCAATGAACATTATTAGTTGGGCATCCCCTCTGTTCCAGTCACTGCACTAGACTCTAGGGATAAAGCACAAACAAGACCTGCCCTCACGGAGCTTCCACTCCAGCAAGGACTAAATTAAAAATAATTCAGTCCTCTTGTTGTCATAAGTGGTAGGAAAAGTACACAATCATGTCTAGGAGGCCCAGGAAGTTTCACTCAAGACCTGGCATTTGAGTCTAAGAAATATATAAGTAAAAAGATGATGACCTGTGGGCCTTTTGTGGACAAGGTCTCACTATTAGCTTTTTCTGTGTCCCTGAATAAATCACATCGCCTTGATGAAGAAACTTTTATTTGAATACAAATTTAAATTTTCCAAATTGTATAAAACAAAATTAGTACAGTAACACCTGTATTGCTACATTTTACCCCATTTATTTTTTTTTCTCTGTGTGTATCTTATATGCATCTAGATATAGATACACACAATTTCTTTCTGAACAACTTAAGGGCACCTTACATGCATTGTAGGCCTTAATGACTACACACCCTTCCTGAGCCTGGCTTGCTCTGCTAGGGGAGTGGGGAGGGTGGGGGAGGGGGAAGTAATCCTGTCCCGTCTCCTCCCAGGACGGTTACAAGAAGCACGCAAGAGCCCACGTGAAGCACACAAGAGCCCACGTGAGTACATCTTGGGCACATGGAACAAAATCACTGTTATCCTTTTGCCAAGCACTTCTTGGGATTTAGAAATGAAAATTCAAGGGCTTCCCTAGAGTCATGCCCAGGGGCGTGACTCCTCCAGAGGACAGCCCACTCTTCAGTGGCCTGAGGGGTGTGTTGATGATGGGGGGCAGGGGAGCAGGTGGGAGTTCTGCTGAGCTTCTCCACAGCCCCTCCCCTCGGCCTGGCAGACCTGGGCCCTGGTGAGGGTCGTCTGGCTGCCCAGCTCTCCACTCTGCCCAGGGGACCCTTCCCAAGGCAACCGCCGCAGGCAAGGGCTCCTTCTCCTCATGACAGGGGGAGTGAGCCAGGGCAGAAACCCTCTCCTGGCTGGGCGGCATTCAGGCAATTGGGAACACAATAGTGCTGGTCCTCTCAGCGGGTTTGGAGAGCCATTCCCTTAATGAGAACGATAAATTCACAAGGAAAGCCTGGTTGCCAAGCACAGGCAGGGGAAGTACTCTCTGGGCCCCTGAGCGTGGGACACACAGAATAGCAGCTGGACGGGGACCGGGCCCAGACCTACTGAGTCAGGGCCTCCAGGCGCAGAGCCTGGCAATGTGTGTTTTTAGAAGTTTCCCAGGTGAAGATCAGCAGTTTAGCAACCACTGGCCAGGCTACGCTCTGAGACTCTTCCAGGCCTGAGGTCTTTTTGATGGTGGGGAAAGAGACCTGGAGGTAGAAGCAATGAGGATGCAGCTACAGGGCAGCCAAGGATGAACTTCAGTTTCTCAAGGAGAAAACTCAAGGACTTTGCTGGCAGCCCGTGACTCTCGGAAGGCAGCCGGCACAGCCAGGCCTCTGTGTGTGTGCAAAGAGGTCCCCCAGCGTCTCTCCGCTGTGGTTGACCTGGCCATCCCTGATGGAGGCAGAGTTCTGTCCTTGAAACCGGCTTTCCTCGAGTGGGCCATGGTAGGCAGGAGAAACTCAGTGAAGCAGCGGAGCTCTCCTCTGGCTGCGCTGACAAAGGGGGCCACAGGCCGGAGCACAGCTGCGGGCAAGGCCAGGTGCAGCAGTGGCCTCTGGGTGAGCCTGAGGGCCCAGCTGCCCTCCCCAGTCCGGGGGCAGCGCTCGGCCCTGACTCACTCAGGGCCTCTCGGCAGCGGCCTGGGACTTCCTCCTCCACTGCCCCGCAGCCTCTCCCCCTGCTCTGTTCCACTGGCTTATTTTCTTTTACTCCAGTTACCCACACCCCTCAGTGGGGTCACTGGGCCCCACACCGGGGCTGCTTCTTGAGTTTCTAGGCAAACACTGGGACCCTGGAGCCATGCAAACTTATCCCTCCCATCATTAAACACAGAGACTCCCAGGGGGCCAAAAACTTTGTCAGAGTTAGCTGCCCCCAGCCCCTCCACCCCCGCTCCAGCCCTGAGCCCTGCCCAGGCCGAGAGCAGGCACTGAGGACTAAAGGAGAGGGAGGGTAGGAGGAAGAAGGAAGAGGCGGGTAGGGAGGGGAGGAGGAAGGAAAGCTGCAGTAAATCTGCAGTAAAATTCAGTTCTTAATTGACCTGCTGTATCAGATCTCTCCCCAAGGCTTGCTCCAGGGAAGTTCCTCAAAGCCAATTCAGAACTACTTCCCTTCCACCCCCACTGCTCTGGAGCTCCTCTTGTGAAGGAAGAGAGTGAACTAAGCTAAGTGTGAACTAAATGAATTTTATAAAGATTCGCCAGAGGTGAGTATAGCACACAGAATGAATAACCGATTGAAAGAATGAACGTTTCTGAAGGTCGAAATTCGGCCCATTCCTTCAAACCTGGAGGCAGAAGCCACCTCTTTAGTAAAGGCTTACTGGACTTCCCCAGCTGGAGGTGACCTCTCCCTCTTCTAAAATTACAGAGAATGTGACTCGTCCTTCTTTGGCCAGTCGGCTGACGTTTTCCACCTAGTCACAGAGCCGTTTCATGCATATGACTGAGAGAAAGGAACTGGCAAAGGCTTTGCAGCCAGATTGTCCCAAGTTCAAATTCCGCATCTCCTTCTTACTTGCTGGAGGAGGAGATCCTTAACCCTTTTTACTCTCAGTTTCATCGTATGAATAATCAGAATAATAACGATGTCCACAGTTGTGGTAGGAGTTAGCAATGGGGTAGAAATGAACAGCGAGTTGCAATTTTGGAGTTCTCGCTGGAAAAGATAAGTGCACTTCTTTATATTCTGCCATCTTCCTTCATTTAATTTCCATATTTCCTCTCTTTAAGACTCAGGGAAGGATAACACTTCTCTCCCTGTGAGTTAGGTGGGGCAATATGGTGGCCTCTGCCCAGTGAAGCATGGACAGAAGCGGTAGGTGTCACTTCCAGACAGAATCACCTAGAAGCTGACGCACAGTTCATTTCTCCTCCCCCTGCTTCAATGAAGCCTAAGGACTCAAGCTGAAATTGTGGTGTCAGAGGGAGGTAGAGTACCCATCAGGTTGGCAACACGAGCAGCTCCTTCCCCAAAAAGTTGTACTGAGAATGTAACATCAGTAAGAAATAAACCTGTGTTGCTTCCAACCACTGAGATTTTGGGATTGTTTGTTATCACAGCATTATATAAACTTATCTTGACTAACATAAGACACAAGGAAGGTATGTAGGACTCAGCATATAGTAAGTGCTTGATAAAGATGGCATAGTTGAAGAAATACACAAATATCTGAACAAATGACCAAATGGATGTGCTAGTAAATATTTCCAGACTGATGTTGCTCCTCTGAGAGAAGTTTGTGAACAGTTCTCCTGACTTGTTTATGATGAATGTAATTGCTCTGGGCAGATGCCACTGGTGGCTGGGTTACTATCCCATCAGCAAAGGCTGCCCTTTATGAGGTGTTTTTCCTGCCTACCAGGAATACGGGGTCACCCATGCAGCCCCACATGTGTCCCTAGACAGTAACTGCGACCTCTGAGGGTGATGGGACCCGGAGTCCTCAGCTTAGGCATTTTTGCTATGTGAGCTCCCATCTGGAGACTCCCAGCAAAGTAACCCTTGAGAATCCCTTGAGCTTCCTTATCAGCACAAGGCACACTCTGGGAGAAGAGCCTGAGGAGAGGGAGAAGATGGAACTCGTGGTTGCTGTTCTCCCAGTCTGGAAATGGGGTTGAGGTTCTACAGGGAGCTGACCCAATGGAGGGCCACAGACCTCAGCCCAGAATGGGGCTGAGAACTAACAGGGCAACCCAATGTCAGGGGCATGGGGTTTACCACACTTACCAAGTATTTCCACATCTGATCCAGAGAGGAATCTGATGACGTTGCTAAGAATGGAATCGTTATTACCCCCACTTCAGAGAAAAAAAACAAAGGCTCAGAGGAGGGAGATGAATGTTTCAGGACACCTCATGACATCTAGGAGAGGTGGATTCAGTCATCAATGTCAGGGGCTTGCTCAGGATTTTCCCTCTGCCCTCTGAAGGAGAAGCAGAGAGCCCTCTTGCTTTCTTCATGTCACTTTAAGAGCATACCTTTTCCTTCTACAGATTCTTAATGCTTGATGAAGCAGGGATACGGCCTGTTCACCAAAAGAAATCCTTAAAGACTGCACCCCACGGCTTTAAAAAAAAAAAAAAAAGGAGAGAGAGGGAGAGAGAAGTGCAAACACAGAAACCAGCACAGCACCCAAAAAAGAGGAGACTCTCCTTCTGAAGCACACTGCACTTGGCCCCAGTGGAAAGAGCGGCGTGTGCCCCAGAGAGAGAACTGATGTGCTGGGTGTGAGATTAGAGTCTTTGGAGTAAATTCAAGGTCATGGCAAGCAACTGGCAAGGATCGAGTCCAAAAGGCAAGACAATTGAAGCTGGGAAAGCAAGTTCCAACTTAGGTGGAGGGAGAGTGGGTGCCGAGAATAGGACCAAGGAGCCTGAGGACACCGGGGCTCTCTCTGCCGTGGTGTCTGTGTGGGTCTGAGGGTAGGTGTGGCGGCCACAAGGGTCCTGCAGGGTGGGGTGTTCCTGGCTGCAGTTTCCTTTTCCGGCTGATGAAGGGTTGACATGAGTTCCTTGGCTGGCCCCAGCTCTGACACTGAAACGGTCTTGAACCGAAAGCCTTCTGACCACAGATGCATCTCTAGACCTCTGGGGGACTGAAAGTCACATTGAGATTCCGAGCAAACCAGCCAGCATAGCAGCTGTCACTGTGCTGCGTCCTTCAGTCCACATGACCCAGCGAGGAGGGCTGGTCACTGGTACTGGTGGGGAAACTGAGGTGTGACATGAGGTACCTTCCTAAGCAGCACAGTTCATCAGCGGAGGAGCCCAATGTGAATCCAGCCCTCCCAGGTCGCTACTTTCCCCAAGTGTATCATGAAGACCCACACCCCCTTGAGTCATATTTTTAAAAAGTGGGTCACCTCCATCAACAGAGAACTTTAAGGGACCAGTGAAAAGGGAAGATCCTATCTCACTCCTTTGCCAATGAGAATGAACACTAACGCCGAGGGCAGTGGTACAGAAAGCCGCTTGCCCCAATGTCCTTGCCAGAGACAGATAACCCTTATTTGCAACTCTGGTTAAAGAGTAACTCAGGACCTAAGGGCGCTGTCCCATACAAGTAAGACAAAGTCCTTTTGCCTCTAGCTTCAGAGATCAGCAAATGGAGCCTGAGAGTGCAGCAGGCTGCTTCCTCCCATGCCCAGGAGCCCGGTCCCAACCTTCTCCATCAAGGGAGTGGCAGTCAGGCCCAGGGCATGTACACTGATGGCCTATGCAAGCTAGTGAGAGGGCGACCTTCACGTGCACGTCTCCTGACCTGCAGGAGAACTCAGACTCTACCTCATGCCTGCTTCTGCACATGCCACCTGCTGTCCCCGACACCCACTCCGGGTCCTTCCATGTGTCACAGGGTTTCTGCTTCCTGGGCCTTGGTGGTGGTTGAGGCTCTGCTATTTGCCCACTGGCTGCAAGCCACATGGCCCCGAGTCTGTGTCCTCCACTGCTGTGGACATAGCAAGGTGGCAGCAGGGGAGCAGGGCAGTGACAGAGGTCAGGGGTGCTGCAGGAGGGCTTTGGCCATTTCCTAAACATGCTGACATCTCCATTCTCAATTAACACAGGAGCCAATCTGCCTTTCCAGCTGTTGCGAAAATAAATGGCAAATCTAGAAACCAATCTTCCTTCCTTAACTAAACCCCACTACTGAGTGTTACATTAAAATCTTAGGAAGTAGGACCTTGCTGCTAGCAATATACCTTGATCGTTAAAGCAGATGAGGAGTAAAAAGAAAAACAAAAATTAAAGAAAAAACAACACAGAAAACCACTGTCTTCCTCTTAGGCAGTTGACAGCGTAGACAGGACAATAATTCAGGCTGACAGCCTCACCTAGAACTGGAAACTGAAATAAACCAGATGATGGGCCCCCAAAGAAATGAAACAGGCCACAAGATCTCTCCTGTCCACACTTACCAATCAAGGCATAAGGCCATCTGCAAATACTCTGTCACTCCGGTCGCTCTTGTTACACTGACAGCCACCCTGACCTCCGCTTCTTTGGAACCTCAAGCTTCTGCTTAGAAGTGCCTTCTCTCCCTCTTACATCTGGTTCACACCACATGACATAAGCTTAAGGCCATCACCTTGGTGAAGGCTCTGCTGACTGCCCAGCCCTGATCTTCAATGAGAATTGATTGTACCCTCCTTGTCATCCTCTATTTGGAGGATAGCTACTTAGCAACATTTATCATATTTTATTGTACTTATCTCTTTTAAAAATCAGGCTTTTAGAATACTTCGAATTATTCCTAAGTAGAAAACACATTTTCTAAATCCCAGTTCAGTTCAGTTCAATTCAGTCACTCGGTCGTGTCCAACTCTTTGCGACCCCATGAATTGCAGCACGCCAGGCCTCCCTGTCCATCACCGACTCCTGGAGTTTACCCATACTCAAATGCATCGAGTTGGTGATGCCATCCAGCCATCTCATCCTCGGTCGTCCCCTTCTCCTCCTGCCCCCAATCCCTCCCAGCATCACAGTCTTTTCCAATGAGTCAACTCTTCGCATGAGGTAGCCAAAGCATTGGAGTTTCAGCTTTAGCATCAGTCCTTCCAAAGAACATCCAGGACTGATCTCCTTTAGAATGGACTGCTTGGATCTCCTTGCAGTCCAAGGGACTCTCAAGAGTCTTCTCCAACATCACAGTTCAAAAGCATCAATTCTTCGTCACTCAACTGTCTTCAGAGTCCAACTGTCACATCCATACGTGACCACAGGAAAAACCATAGCCTTGACTAGACGGACCTTTGTTGGCAAAACATTGTCTCTGCTTTTGAATATGCTATCTAGGTTGATCATAACTTTCCTTCCAGGGAGTAAGCACCTTTTAATCTCATAGCTGCAATCACCATCTGCAGTGATTTTGGAGCCCAAAACAATAAAGTCTGGCACTGTTTCCACTGTTTCCCTGTCTATTTGCCATGAAGTGATGGGACCAGACGCTGTGATCTTTGTTTTCTGAATGTTGAGCTTTAAGCCAACTTTTTCACTCTCCTTTCACTTTCATCAAGAGGNAATCTGCAGTGATTTTGGAGCCCCCCAAAATAAAGTCTGACACTGTTTCCACTGTTTCCCCATCTGTTTCCCATGAAGTGATGGGACCAGATGCCATGATCTTTGTTTTCTGAATGTTGAGCTTTAAGCCAACTTTTTCACTCTCCTTTCACTTTCATCAAGAGGCTTTTTAGTTCCTTTTCACTTTCTGCCATAAGGGTGGTATCATCTGCATATCTGAGGTTATTGATATTTCTCCCGGCAATCTTGATTCCAGCTTGTGCCTCTTCCAGCCCAGCATTTCTCATGATGTACTCTGCATATAAGTTAAATAAGCAAGGTGCCAATATACAGCCTTGATATATTCCTTTTCCTATTTGTAACCATTCTGCCTTTTAAAAATCTCTACTGGGACTGCACTGGACATAGAATGGCTATAAATCTGCCTTTCAATATCAGACACACAGATTCAATCTCTGGTTTGTAAGATCCCATGTGCCATGGAGCAACTAAGCCCACGAGCTCTAGGGCCTGGGAAATACAACTACTGTGCTTGCACGCTGCAACTACTGAAGCCTGTATACCTAGAGACTGTGCTCCACAACAAGAGAAGCCACTACAATGAGAAGTCTGTGCATCGCAATAAAGAATAGTCCCTGCTCACTGCAACTAGAGAAAGCCGAAGCACAGCAATGAAGATCCAGTACTGCCAAATAAATTAATTAATTAAAAAAAATCTCTACTACTTGTCAATAGATTGCTCTGTGCATGTGAATATTTTTCCTCATGGGGAATCTAATGATTGTATCATTTTGTAAGAAATATGTGTCTTCAACTGCAACTGACTCATAGTTGGCTTTCCTGCAAAGTGACCACTACCCAGAGGATCCTGAACAGATGTCCCATTACCATTTAATACAATATCCACGCTTTTTAAGCAAGACTTGCCATCATGCATTTTGTGAACTAATGTTAAAAGCATAACTACATTGGAGATGTAAAATTTCAGGTTTTTCCTTTGGAAATAGATTTAACTCTTAGGCTAAAGGTACAAACCACCAATAACATTGTAGAAGTGAGGTGGGGGAAAGAGATGAGTCTGACTCCAAAGAAATAATCATTGTATTAATTATTATTTTATTTGGAAAAGGTGATTCCTTCTCTTTTACCTTTCTTTAAAGGCAACAATATGCAGCTCTTCTCTAACCAAGTTTTTAACAATATTCTATAAAAGGAAGTTATAAGGTTTTGAGGAAGACGACTGAGGGGCAGTGGGGAATAAAGAGAGGCAGCTACTCTGGAAATATTCTTAAACAAAACTAAACTGCAGCATGAACTTGATTTCACTTTAAAAGTAAGAATTGTATAGCTTCATATTTCCAATTTTATGTTTAAAATCCTATCTATATGGACATTTTAAGGATAGTAAGTCTTCCAGTCTTCACAGTGGAAGTGAGAAATAGAATAAGGGAACAGATCTGATAGACAGAGGGCCTGATGAACTATGGACAGAGGTCTGTGACATTGTACAGGAGACAGGAATCAAGACCATCCCCAAGAAAAAGAAATGCAAAAAAGCAAAATGGNCTGCAATCACCATCTGCAGTGATTTTGGAGCCCAAAACAATAAAGTCTGGCACTGTTTCCACTGTTTCCCTGTCTATTTGCCATGAAGTGATGGGACCAGACGCTGTGATCTTTGTTTTCTGAATGTTGAGCTTTAAGCCAACTTTTTCACTCTCCTTTCACTTTCATCAAGAGGCTTTTTAGTTCCTCTTCACTTTCTGCCATAAGGGTGGTATCATCTGCATATCTGAGGTTATTGATATTTCTCCCAGCAATCTTGATTCCAGCTTGGGCTTTCTCTAGCCCAGCGTTTCTCATGATTTACTTTGCATATAAGTTAAATGAGCAGGGTGACAATATACAGCTTGACGTACTCCTTTTCCTATTTGGAACCAGTCTGTTTTTCCATATCCAGTTCTAACTGTTGCTCCCTGACCTGCATACGGATTTCTCAAGAGGCAGTTCAGGTGGTCTGGTATTCCCATCTCTGTCAGAATTTTCCACAGTTTATTCTAAATCCCAAACCCTCCTTAAAGCTGCTCAGCAAATGTTTATTGAATGAATTTGTGAGTGACTGGATAACACGACTTTACAATTACACATGACTACTTTATCTGGGGCTCCCCTGATAGCTCAGTTGGTAAAGAATCCTCTTGCAATTCAGGAGACTCTGGTTAGATTCCTGGGTCAGGACAATCCACTGGAGAAGGAATAGTCTATCCGCTCCAGTATTCTTGGACTTCCCGTGTGGCTCAGCTGGTAAAGAATCCTCCTGTAATGCAGGAGACCTGGGTTTGATCCCTGGGGTGGGAAGATCCCCTGGAGAAGGGAAAGGCTACCTACTCTGGTATTCTGGCCTAGAGAATTCCACAGACTGTATAGTTCGTGTGGTAGCAAAGAATCAGACACAACTGAGCGGCTTCCACTTTCACTTTTCACTTTATCTGATCCTCCCAGCATCCCTCATGTGGGAAGAACAAAGATGATCATTCCCATTTTACAGATGAGAACAAGGCCACAGGCTCCCTCTCACTTACTCATTTAACTCATGTTTATTGTGTGTAAGTTTCAGTTTAGGGCAGTGCGTCTCAAACTTAAATGTGCACAGGAACTTGGTGAGCTTAGGGAGCTTGGGGAGATGCAGGTTCTGATTTAGCATGTTTTGGGTGGGGCCTGAGACTATATTTCTAACAAGCGTCCAGGTGCACCCAGGCTGCTGGCACAAGGGTCACAGTGGTGTGCTACCAACCTAGCAGGTCAGCTAAGAGACAGAAAATGCCTGATGCACTGGAGTATCTAACAGGAAGTAGAGTCTTCCTCAAACCTGAGGAAGGAGAGACAGCATTGTGCCCATTTTACAGATGTGGAAACTGAGGATCAGAGAGACTAAGTGCCTCCTCCCAGGTCTTACCAAGCTCTTCTACCACCAGTTCAGTGCTGCCTCAACTGCTACCCTCTGCACTATGTGCTGGGAGATTTCAGAGATGAAGGCATAACATTCAAGCTTGGGAAGGTGTCGGGGGAGATGTACGTGCACCAGGACACAAAGTGGTCTGAGAGAAGAGCCAGAGGTCCAGAGGTCCAGAGGCGGGGGAGCACGTGCCGGCCAGATTTTACCCCCCAATATGTGCCGTGCCTTTGTTTCCTACCCACAGCCCAATTAGGCTGCAGATGGGGGCTTTCTTCCATCAACCCAATCCCTTTAAAAGAAAGAAAGAAAGAAAACCAGTGGCTTTAGGATTTCTCTTTTAAGCCCTGAACCTCTTCAGTGGAAAGTGCTGCCTTCCGACCCCGTTGATGTAATTGCCATAATTGAAGATTCCAGACCCCCGTGGGGGTGGACAGGGCCCCATTCAGCCATCGGGTCAGCGAAGTGTAAACTGCTGAGTCCTTCAGATGCCCTGGCCGCAGCCTCCCCTCCCCCATGCCAGCCCTGCAGGCAGGCTCCCCGCGACGCCAGGGCAGTCAGGCCCAGGCTGGTCCCCCTCTGGCTCTGGGAACTGTGCCTAATTAAGGGGTCTGTTCTCATCTCCGTGAGGCCGACTTAAGGCCTCCTGACAGTAATGAGAGCCACACGTGTGGGGCTGGGGGGCAGGAAGGACAGCCCCCTGCTGTCTTAGCACCCTATTAAACAGCCAGTCACACACACACACACACACACACACACACACGTATGCACACGGTGCAATTCGGTTATAATCACCCTCACAGATTCAGAGCTAAGAGAAGCTGCTCCAATTCTGAAAGCGGAAGGAACCAAAGAGAAGAAATAGCTTGCCCCCGGGGCACACAGTGAGTCAGTGGGGGCTGGCCTCAGGTGTCCGGTCGCACCTCACAGCACAGACTTCCCCTGGGGGTGGGGCTCCCCGCTGAGGCCCCAGCAGGCCGAGGTCGGGTGGAGGAGGGGAGGGGAGCGGCTCCCAACTGCTCCTTAGGGAGCGGCCGTTGCCTCGTGGTCACCGGCAGAGCAGAAAGGAGCGGTTCCCGGGGCTGCGGCAGCTGGCGCTCCCGAGACACCCTCTGATCACACGACAGGGCCATCCTCCGAGCAGGACAGTCCCTGTTGCGGGTGGACCCATGCCTAGTCACTGATCTCCCGGCAAGGAAAGGAGCCAGCCTGGGCCACCCTCTCCTGCATCTTCTGTCCCTGTCTAAGCGCCTCCCNATATTCCATGGATGCAGGAGCCTGGTAGGCTACAGTCCATGGGGTCGCAAAGAGTCAGACATGACCGAGTAGCTTCACTTTCTGTCTCTCTATAGTTTGTTTTGGAGAAGGAAACAGCAACCCACTCCAGTTTTCTTGCCCCTCTCTCCCCGCTTCCTCCCTGCCTCAGCCCAGAGCACCTGAGCCAGCTGCCCCGCCACACATTCTTTCTGTCTCTCCAGTAGAGGAATGTTGCACGGTGCCAAGCACAGAGCCGGTTCTCAGTAAATATTCATTAAATATGAGAGAAGTCCGCGTTTGCTCCAACTCGCAGGAACTGTCCGTGTGTTGTTCCCATCACAACTGTGCTTACAGACAGAGGACCCTGAGGTGGGGAGACAGGGACCAAAGCTCACCGCTGTGGACTCATAAAGAGAGTGAGTGATGGAGCATCTCCGTTTCCACGGCACAGGGCTGACTTCCAGGAAAGAAGCCAGTATCATCTGGAGACTCGGGGTTCTTCCTGAAGCCCCCTCACCAGCATCCCTGTTCCCACAGTCCCCCTTTCTACTCTCCAGTCTTCTGTGCACGATAGCCCTCAGGCTGACTTCTCTCACCCCTTGAATTGTGTGGCGCTCTGCTCAAAAGCCTTCTCTGACTACCTATTCGCTCTGTAGGAAGCCTTTCTGCCTGGCGCTCGGGGGGGCCTTCTTGATCTGGCCTGGCCTCAGCATCATAGTTTCCCACTGCATTTTAGAGCTCTTCTACCTCGTCAGTCAGGTTGTTCTCCTCACGCAGCTCAGACAGTGTAGGGAAGGGTATGGGAGTGAAGACGGACTTGGAGCCAGAAGACGCAGGTATGATTCCCAGATCCACCATCTGACCTCTCTAAGCCCAGTTCCCCATGGGTGAAATGGAGATGATCATAAAATCCACTCCGTAAGGTTGGCGTGAGGATTAGGTAGTATAATGGGGCTTATAGTACTTTACAAACATAAGGGGCTAGAGGAATAACAATTATTCATATATAGTTACGATTACTCTCACCTCCAGCACTGCTTTTGATCTCAGAACTCTCACACCTGGTCAAACTCAGCTCAAGCTCCGCTACTCATAGGAAAGTCATACCTGATAACTCAAGTTCTCACTGACTCTAGTATTTTAGGCCTCACCCACAAAATGTATTATGTTGTTCACTGTGTTTTGTACATATTAGCCTTAGAATTCCAAGCCTCCAGTTATGTACTTGTATATTATTGTTCCTAAAGGAAAATATTGATCATATTGATCCTAAAGAAAATCAGTCCTGAATATTCATTGGAAGGGCTGATGATGAAGTGGAAACTCCAATACGCTGGCCACCTGATGCGAAGAATTGACTCATTTGAAAAGACCCTGATGCTGGGGAAGATTGAAGGCGGGAGGAGAAGGGGACTACAGAGGATGAGATGGTTGGATGGCATCACCAACTCAATGGACATGAGTTTGAGTAAACTCTGAGAGTTGGTGATGGACAGGGAAGCCTGGTGTGCTGCAGTCCATGGGGTTGCAGAATTGGACACGACTGAGTGACTGAACTGAACTGAACTGATATTATTGTTGCTCAGTCAATAAGTCGTGTCCAACCCCATGGGCTGTAGCACACCAGGCTCCCCTGTCCTTCACTATCTCCTGGAGTTTGCGCAAACTCATGTCCATGGAGTCAGTGATGCCATCCAACCATCTCATCCTCTGTTGCCCTCTTCTCCTCCTGCCCTCAATCTATCCCAGCATCAGGGTCTTTTCCAGTGAGTCAGCTCTTTGCATTAGGTGGCCAAATATTGGCGCTTTAGCTTCAGCACCAGACCTTCCGTAAATATTCAGGGTTGATTTCCTTTAGGATTGACTGGTTTGATCTCCTTGCTGTCCAAGGGACTCTCAAGAGTCTTCTCAAGCACCTCAGTTCAAAAACATAAATTTTTCAGCACTCAGCCTTCTTTATGGTCCAACTCTCACATTTGTCCATGACTACTGGAAAAATCACAGCTTTGACTATACCAACCTTTGTCAGCAAAGTACTGTCTCTGCTTTTTAATACTTACGTATAGTATAATGGACTTCTCTGGTGGCTCAGATGGTAAAGAGTCTGCCTGCAGTGCGGGAGACCTGGGTTTGATCCCTGGGTCAGGAAGATCCCCTAGAGAAGATGGCAACCCACTCCAGTATTCTTGCCTGAAAAATCCCATGGATGGAGAACCCTGGTGGGCTACAGCTCATGGGGTTGCAAAGAGTTAGACATGACTGAGCGACTTCACTTCACTTATAGCATAATACAAAAAAAATCAAGTTACAATTAAAAAATAAAGACAAAGCAAAGCTCAAGATATAAATGGAGGAAAAAATCAGAAACAAAACTGATGGAAGAAAAGGACAATTATGTTGGACACCTAGGTTAAACCAGTTACTGCAGTTACGTCCCCTTGGGGATAATCCTCATTTTCCCTTCTTTGCTGTTCAGTAGTAGATGTGTATTCCTCAACCCACAAAAGGAGAAGATTGGAACTTTCCCATCTCCTTCCTGCTGGAGAGGAGGAGTAACTGATGAGGTGGGTGAGGGTCCCTGGGTCCAGGGCACTGTGCTCTGTGGTCTCATCAGAGCAGGAAAAACTCCTGCTTTCTGTGATCCCCCATTTCTGTGATAAGCTATCTGCACAGGGAATCACTCCTCACTGTCCACCCCTCTCCCTCTCCACCACCCAGCAGGATGGCTGCCTTTCTTCAGCTGCTTCTGTTTCCCCAATCCTCTAGAAACAGGCTGTCATCTTTTCCTTGCAGTGGCTGGAATAAGCAGACTCAGCTTCCACTTGACAGGACACTGAGGTCCCAAAGTCAAGCCCAGAGAGGGAGCAGGAAGACCCATCCCACTCCCTGATACAGAGGGTAAAAGACAAGCTGCAGGTTTGGAAGCTTGCTTTGCCGTCAATGATACTGATGCACGTTTGGCCAGTGGTCCTAGGACCTGCCCTCAGTCATTTCAAGAGAGGAGCAGGGATCGTTGCAGAGCCCGTACTGCCGTCAAACTCACATGTGGACTATGAGCTTTGTAACTATCATGACTGTGGTTCAGAACTATCATTTCTTGATTTAAAAAAAAAGGAAATAGAGCTAAAGTTAAGGAGGGCTGTGTCCTGATATAAGGGACGTTGAGTAACACAAAGGAAGAGTTGTCAATGACGGTTTAGCAGAAGATGCCAAGAGTGTCTTTTTTGTTGTTTTGTAATAGCCCATAATAAAAGTCAAGGGAGTGTATTGATTTATAGTCCAATGTAAAATTGATTTATAATTCAATGCAATTCAAACTTATCTCTTTGTGTTGACCCAATCACATACAAGGATGGAGTTTAATTCATTATTTCAATCAGGTTTTTGGCAAGAGATGAACAGCAGACAAGTTAAACTCATGCACTCTCATATACTGCAGAAATAAAAGCTGATATGACTCTGTATGCCTGAAACTAACACCATAGTGTAGATCAACTATGCTCCAATATAAAATAAATATTGAATTTCAAATTAAGTTTAAAAATTAAGTAAATGAAAAATAAGCAAAAAAATCAGTATGATATGACCCTTTGGAAAACAATTTGGCAATATGTATTGAGATATTAATAATGCTCAATAAGGCTCTTCTTTTGAGCAATTCCACTTGTGGGAATTTGTTTTTAAGAAAAATTAAAAAAATTTTTTAAGTTATATGCTTAAATGTATTAAGTAAATCATGGTACATCAATGATGAAAGATTACACAGTCATTCAAAGTGAAGTTCATGGTAAATAGCAAAAGTGAATTATAAAATGGTGTATTACAATGATCATGATCCTAATCATGTAAAATCATAAAAGGAAAGGAAGAAAAATATCAAATAAGAAGAATGATTTTTCTTTCACCTTTTCAGTATTTTTCTATTTTTTAAAAGAGTATATATTATAGTTGGAAATAAAATGAACTTTATTATCAATGTGTATAGTTAGCTGTCCACAGATCCTACTACTTTTTGATACCAGTCTGGCAGACAACAGAGCTGGCATTTTGTTACAAAAATTGAGAGCTGTCCTTACTGCCTCTCCCGGGTGACAGGTCATGTCACACTCAGAAGGAAATGGGCTGTTGCCGGTGGGCAGGACCTGTCTTTTTCTAAACTAGGAGTGCTGGCAGCGACTGAGCATGTGTGGCTGTCTCAGCTCGGCGGTGGACTCCTTGAGCAAGAGACAGAGACTTCTACTTTTTTAATTTAGTCCCCAGGGCTTCACTGTAACTTGTCACCTGCCTGGAAACCAATGAGGTGTTGGTTTGATTAGTTAATGATTTGCCTTGCTGGTTCTCTAAGATCATCTTAATCATCGATTAACCATAGATACTTAATCAAAGATCATCAATTGATCATAGGTACTCAATAGATCATTACTGAGTAACTGAATGACGAAATAGACATCTGTGAACCTCTGTGGGAAGTACTGAAAGAAGACTAAACTCTTACATGTGCTTCCGGTCCAGCTCAGTGGACCCTGCCGATCACTCTGCCCTCGCCACCCCCCACCTCAACCCCACATCGTGCTGTGACAAGGCGCAGGCCACAGCTGTTCACGGGAATCACGACCCCAGTCTCAAAGCAATCGGTTCCCTCGTCTGATCCCCTCATTTGACTCTGAGCTTCTTGGGACAAGGTTTTACATTTTATTCATTTTTAATTAAATCTTCCTCTGAGGTTATTAGCATGGTCTGGGACATAACTCATTCAACACGACACACGATTGGGGCTCAGAAAATGCGTGAGATCGACGGAACAAATCAACGCAAGGCAGGGCATCTCAGATATCAGTGACTTCAGTGAGCCCTGGCTAGGCGTGGCCACTGAGGGCTCGAAGGAACCGTGGAAGAAATGGCGCAACTCTCGCCACACTTCGCTGCGAGGCATCCTTCACTAGTTTCTCATCCCTTCTAGGTGGCAAATACCATGAGGGCAGGGGCTGTGTCTGTCGTATTCTTCCCAAACTCCAGCAATCACCCAACACCACCAACTCAGCAGATTCCTGTTGAAGGAATGAATGGATGGCAGGGGACTCCAGTTTTTGGTTTTGACTTTCTCCCACTGTGGTCACTCACTGAACACAGTGGCAGATCACAGCCGTGCTGTGCAGCCTGCTATTCTCTGCCCTTTCTTTCCCCTGGTTGTTATTAAGAGCTAAGAACTATGCATAGCTGGTAGGCCTCTTTCTCCTCAACTGAATATGACCTGACAACTTAAGCAAGAACCATAGCAGGCCTTTGACCAAAGGAGCCTCAGGAAAATGTGGATTTTCCCCAAGCAGGTTATCAAGCAACAGGCAACAGAAATAATTCATCCCTCCACCACATCTCACCCTCCCCGCTCCCCCGCCCATGTCCTTGGAATTGTACTTATGTCTTCAAACTTCCTAACACAATTTCCTTAGAAATGATGGGAGGAAGGGAAAAAAAGAAAGAAATGATGGAAGGAAACAGCAAAAGAAAGGAGATTTTCTAAAGTTTTGAGACAAAATCAGTTAGGGGACAAAGGGCTTTCTCCTTGCGTCTTGCAAAAAGATGTCCTAGGCACTCTCTTGCTCAGCTCTACATCAGCTCTGGTCTCGATTGTAAATGAATTCATTCGTACACGGAGCTCTGGGCCGGGCCAGACTTCCTTACATGCTTGTCTATCCACTGGCTCCGGCTCTCATTGTTATTGTTCAGTCACTCAGTCATGTCTTACTCTTTGCGACGCCATGGACTGTAGCCTGTCAGGCTCCTCTGTCCATGGGATTTCCCAGGCAAGAATAGTGGAGTGGGTTGCCATCTCCTTCTCCAGGAAATCTTTCCTACCAGGGGTCAAAACCAGGTCTCCTGCATTTGAGGCTGATTCTTTACTGCTGAGCCACCAGGGAAGCCCCCAGCTCTCATTAGAAACATCCTTTATGACACAGAATCCTAAAATAGACCTCTCCGACTTAGTATATAAGAATCCACATGCAGAAACTCAGGACTTTCCTGAAACTTTGGATTGTCAGGCTAAAAATGGGAGCCCAGAATCTGCATTTTTAACGCCCGTAGGTAATTCTGAGGTCTAGTGTCTAAAGTGAAAGTCTTAGTCACTCAGTCTTGTCCAACTCTTTGCAACCCCACGGACTGTAGCCCACCAGGCTCCTCTGTCCATGGAATTCTCCAGGCAAGAATACTGAAGTGGGCTGCCATTTCCTTTTCCAGGGGATCTTCCCAGGGATTGAACCCCGGTTTCCTGCATTGACAGATGGATTCTTTACCATCTGAGTCACCAGGGAAACTAAGGCCTCTGCTTTGAAAGTCACTCTTTTAATTCCGGGATAAAACTCTCCTCCCCTTCTCCCCACCACTCCTTGAGCTCTCTTCCTCCCCTGTGACCCTCAGCCCCCTCGGGCAGACGTCTTCTCCTCAGGCAAGAGTCACCCTTGTGTCACTGAGCTGTGACACTGTCTTTAATAGTACTTCCCCAGCATATCACATATTACGTGGTCTAGAGCAAGTATGCAGAAAATGTCTGTTGAATGAATGAATGAATAAACATTCATTAACATCACCACAGAATAATTTCCTCCCTTTCAGTTTTCCCCTAGTTTTTCAAGTCTAACTTGAGGAAACCATGACTTGCTATTTGAGACCATTTTCCACTCACAGACATAGAGAACAAACTGGTGGTTCCTAGCCGGGAGCGGGAAGTGGGGAGGGGCAATGGGGTAGAAGAGTAAGAGATGCAAACTGTTCGGTATAAATCATGCTCTAAGGATAGACTGTACAGCACGGGGAGTACAGCCAGTGTTTTACAGTAATTCTAAATGGAGTATAACCTTTAAAAATTGTGAATCATTGTATTGCATACCTGTAATTTATATAATACAGTACATCAATTATATGTCAATCTAAAAATAATTTTAAAATTTAAAGATAAAGAACAATAGGAGAACATTAAACAAATAACTAATGTCACATCTATTTACAAGTTCATTTTAAATTAAAAATAATAAAAGATCCTTTTCTGTTCTCCTTGCCTTGGCAGTGTCTCTCAGGGGCACTGGCTGGGAAGCCAGCACCAGAGGAGAAGGGCTGCTCCACAGACACAGCCTGAAAGAAGCCCTCTGGTCATCTGCTAAAGCCCAGAGAGAATGGCGCTTCCACATCAAAGATCTGTGGATCAAAGACATCCACCACGTTGCTGCAGTGGTGGCCACGCTAGAGAAATGGCGCCAGAAGCTTCCCTTCCCTGCAGGAAAGCCATGTCAGCCAGGTCAGATCTGTGGGAGGATGAGAGGCCGCTTTTCTCCAGTTCTATTGCTGAGGGAAGCCTTGGGCTGGAAATACCGGTGGGGAGGTTAACGGTGAATTCTGAATTAAAGCGCAATAAGCCCCTCTTCCTTCCCCATTCACATCTTCCTTCCTTAAGGCTGAAAAAAAGAGAAGGGGGATAAATTAGGAGTTTGGGATTAACAGATATACATTACTATATACAAAATAAACAACAAGGCCCTACTGTATAGCACAGGGAACTATATTCAGTACCTTATAACAACCTATAATGGAAACGAAGCTGAAAAAGAACATATATGTGTGTGTGTGTGTGTGTGTGTGTGTGTGTGTGTGTGTGTGTGTGTGTGTGTGAATCACTTTGCTGTACACCTGAAATCGATACATTATAAATCAACTATACTTCAGTGAAAAAAAAGATCCCTCTCCCTTGGCAAGACCGCCCCAGGCTTAATCAGAACCTTAAATGGCTGTCCTTCACCTGTGCTGGAAGCACAGGGACCGTGATTAGTCTGATGTAAGTGTGGCTTGTGGGGAAGAGTCGCTGAGACGGTGCAAGCTGACACCATGAGAACAGCCAGAGTGATGAGGTCATTTGGTCCAACAGGTAGGCCGTTCTGTTTTCTCAGTCCTGACATTCAGTGCCCTATCAGTTATTCAATAACCAGAAATGAGGTGGGTCCTACAAATTCCTGAATCTCCCTGGGGATGGAGGGGGAGGGGCTGTGCCTTCTTGATCAAGGCCACCCGAGGAGAGGCCAGAGCTGGAAACCAGGAGGTTGGGTGAGTGAAACAAAAGCCAAGAAAGATACTCAGAAGCAAGTGGCATCATTTCTGAAGAAAGATGAATCATTGTTCTGCATCATATTTAACCCAGACAGTCATGCCCTGCTCGCAGACGGGAGGGAAAGTGAGACTCAGCCTCAGACTGAACAAATGTACAAACTCTCAGGTCAAAAGAGGCAGTCAAGCCTCGCAAATTTGTTTTTGAAAAGATGAGGGCAGGGGAGTTATTTGAGGGGCGGTTATTTACCTTTGGATTTATGTTTCTCCCCAATATACACCACACATATGACGCAACATACAAAGGTTCTAGATCCTTAAAATGAAATATTTTAATGAGATACTGTAATTGTTAAGTAAGTTCAAACCAAACATATTTTCCTATGACCATTTCCTAGAGGTTAAAGGAAAAACAGGTTGTAGCTGTTTTTTTTTTCAGGCATAACATGAGGAGTGGGGTGGTATGTTAGTGTGTCTGAGCTGCCAAAACAAAGTACCACAAACTAGGTGGCTTGAAACAACAGAAATAGATCATGAGAGTTTTGGAGGCTAGAAGCTCTGCCATCAGGGTGCCAGCAGGGCCATGTTCCCCCCAAAACCTACAGAGGAGAACTCTTTTTTTTTTAACTTATTTATTTTAAATTATAGGATAATTGCTTCACAATGCTGTGTTAGTTTCTGCCATACATCAACATGAGTCAGCCCTAGGTAGACCTGTGTCCCCTCCCTTTTGAACCTCCCTCCCCCTCCCACTACATCCCATCTCTCTAGGTTGTCACAGAGAAGAGAATTTTTGCTTGCCTCTCCAAGCTTCTCGTGTTTGTCAGCATTCCTTAATGTTCTTGGCTTGTCAAGGCATCACAGCAGTCTCTGCACCCATCATCACATGGCCAGCTTCTGCCTCATGTCTCTGTCTCTGTGTCTTCTTCTCTTCTTAGAAGGACACCAGTCATTTCAGATTAAAGGCCCACCCTGGTCCCGTGTGACCTCACTTTCGCTAATGACATCAGCAACGAACCCCTAACAATCCTTATTTCGAAATAAGGTCACATTCTGAGATACTGGGGGTTAGGACTTCAACACATTTTTTACAGGACACAGTTTAAACCGTACCACCAACAGCTGTAATCAGCTCAGCTCAAAGAAGGAAAACAGAGCCCACAGCATCCATATAGCTCATCTACTAAGTGATCTACATATGCTGGCTAATGGGTGAGAGAAGTAAGACAAAGTCCCAGTAATTGNCCCCCCCCCCATCAATTTTCCAGGGCCCACCTCACTGTGGTATGCTGGAAAGGGCTCCGAGCCGGCTTCTGGCCCCGGCTCTGGCCCTATGTTGCTTGAGCCAGGGTCTGGCCCTCTGTGGGCCTTAAGAGTACCCACTTATAGGTAAGCGTAGATTGCCTCGATCAGCTTCCTCAACCTTTCTGGGTCACAAAAAACTTTGAGATTTTGTTAAAAGCTATGGACACTCTCCTTAGGAAAAAAAAAAAAAAAGAGTCATTTATTCATTGATTCAAAAAGTATTTATTAAACTTCTGCATGGAAAGAATTCCATACAGGCTCCCTGGGGGTTCTTCCGTGAACCTTAAGGTCAGAAATCCCTGTGGTGAGCTCTGCTGCCGTGAGTGCATATGGACTCTTATCTGGAAGTACCATAATAATGATTCTAGTAAAGGAATCCTTATTATTATCATCATCTGCAAAACCACCAATCAGGCAGATGCCAGAAGACAGAGGTGGCCAGGCAGTCATTACATTATGCAGGTGAGGCCTGGCTTCCCTCCCCTTCCCAGTGCCCCCACCTAGCATGCTCGTGGGCAAACATGCGTGCACACCAAGCCAAGAATGTGCTGTTTCTGGGCACTTGGACTGCAGGGAGCTGGCTGCAGCCCTACAGAGACAAACATCTCTTCTATCCTGGGCTTTATTTTTCTCACGGTCTCTGAAAGGGCTGCGATCAGGTGATAGGTGTGGGACTGCTCCCTGTACAGGTGCGGAGCAGGTATGGAGGGGAGGGGAAAATCCGCCTGGTGTGTACTTACTCAAAGCTCTTTCAATAGCCTTCCCAGGATAGCCCTTGGCAGGGCAGCTACCACGTCCCTGGCAGGCTGCAGGGAATCTGAGTGTGAGAAAGTCAGTCAAGCGGAGGAAAAGAGGGGGGAAAAAAAAGCTTCAAGTCCTCAGGCAAAATACCTTTTTTCTTCTTCTCTCACTCTTTCTCCTTTCTTTAGCTTTAAACAAAACCCACAGACCATTATGATACCCAGGGACAAAGGGGAGTCTCACTAGAGATGTGGTCATTTGTTTTATGGTTTAAAACAAACAGGTGATGCAATAAGATGGAGAAAAATTACCCTTCATGGGGCAGAAAGGGGGGAGCCAAACACAGCAGCCCCTGATTGTGATGCCCCTGGGCATGATACAGTGGGCAAGATTCCTGGTGTCTTGCTTGTCTCAAAGGGGGATCAAAGAAGTGACATCCTCTGATGAACAAGTTTCAGTTTTCTCTGTGCTTTGGAGGGGGGAGGAGACAAGGAAGATGGAAAAATGAAGACTTTTTCTAAGAAGAGCTTTCCAAACCAAAAAGGTTCTTCTTGAGTGTAGGAACTTGATTTCCCACTTTGAGAAGGTATAGAGAGTCTCCCGTTGGTGCTATTTTCATTGCCCAGGATAAAGATGCTGAAAAAGTCTCTGAGCCCATTTGCAAGGAGACTTTCTTCTTGAATGACTGGGATGAGGGCTAGGATGCCATAGGTTTGTTTGTTTGCTTATCTGGCCTAGAAACAAATTCATGGCAAAATTTTGACCAACTACCTGAAAATATGTGTGTGTGTTTAAACTATTTGCTCATTCTACCAGTGTAAGCACTCCTAAAGTGGCAATAAATGAGTTGTTGATTAACTATTTGACCAGTGAGGCTTTTTTAGGCACTGCAGTGAGACCATAACTTGACTATGTTCAACATTCTCCACGCACGTTCAGGGTGCCAAATTCCAAGGAGAGGACAGAAATAGGAGAGAAAAAAAGGTTTTTAGGCTGGAAGGGACAGTGGGTGGTATACCCGGTTAGTTAATTAGGGCCCAAGAGCAGACAGCATTCAATGTCATAGAAGAGTTTAATAGAGGAAGGTCACTGGCTCTCATAGATCTGGAGGGAAGCCAGAAAGGGTTAACAAGCTTCCCCAAGGAAGATTTTCTTTCCTTGGAAGAATCTGGGTCAGAGTATTTATGCAGTTTTTAAAAAGTCAGATGCTGAGCAGAAGCATTTTAAGAAGCTTGAAAAGTTTGCATAGCAGAAAGCCAGGTAACTTCACAGGCTCATCACCTTTCACCAAGAAGATGTCAAACACACAGGGAAACTCCACTTTTTCAAAAGCAACAGACAGTTTTCTGTCATCACCACTTTTCCATCTGCTTAAAATAAGAAAGAAAAGCCCTACCCCACTGGCCCAGGTTGCAGGTCAACAAAAGAGGCATTGTTCATCATTTCTTCAGAATGTGGTGGGACACAGCCCACTCTGCAGTGTGTTAAGAACACACACACACACACACACACACAAACACAAATCCCAGAGAGGAACCCAAGGGGCGAGAGTAAGTAAACTCAGCCTGCAATGAGGTACAGATTTGGCTGCAGACTTGAGGGCTATTCTGGAAGATGAAAATGAGGCTTGGAAGGTAAATAAGGTCCCAGTCACAATGATTCCTTGGTTAGAGTCCAGGTTGTAGGGGAACACTGCAGCAAAGGGTAGCAGGTTTCTGCAAAACTGGGATCACGGGACAATGTGCAGTCAACACCCAGGTGAGGCAGGTCCTTCCAGGTGTCAGTCTACACTTGTTACCTAGGAACCTCCTTTACTGCCTTGAACCTCCTAACTGGGCCCTCCGCCTTCAAGCTTTGCAAACCACTCTCCATTCTTTTGCCAGAACCATCTTCCTAAAGGAGAACTCTGATGTCCCTTTTCTGCTCAAGAGCATTTCACAGCTCTTCATTGTGTAAAGGTAAGTCTTTAGCAAGACGTTTAACCGACTCAAGCCTCCTCCTCCAGTGGCTTCTTACACTCTTGCCTGTTACACAGCCTGGACTCCAGACCGTGTTCCTTGAGTAAAGACCTCACGTTTCAAAGCCTAGGCTGTCATCCTTTCCAGCCCCATGACTCACCACGTCTCGAATGCCCCAATCCTACCTATTTTTCAATATACAAAGCACAGGCCACCTCCTCCAGGAAGTTCTTCAGGATACCCCAATTTATGAGTCAATCAATTATCCTAAACCTTCACAGCATTTTACTTTTATCTAGACCCGTAACTGTCTCTCTTGAGCCTAGGATCTACCAAAGGAGTATATGGGAAAATAGGCAGATGTCAGCTGCACGTAAAAATACAGTATCTCTCTGCCCTAGGCTTCCTGTGGACAAAAACTATTAATATTATATTCATCCCTGTCCCTCTTCCCCATATAGACGAGCAATAGTGTTGCCCATACAGACGTGGTTCAGCGTTTCTTTTAGGTTCTCCTGATCTCTTGGGCCATCACCCAAGCTCTAAGAGAAAAGAATAGTAATAGAGGAATGCTTCCATCATCAATCAGAAAATCAGTCTGTCTGCCTCCAGAGTTGACCATCAGTTCCTTGCAGGCTGCCACTGTATCTCTCATAGTAATCCCAGGGTTTAACACTGTGTCTGGCACAGAGCATGCGTCCTGTAATGAAAGGAAGAGAGGGGCTTGCCCAAGGTCACTCAGAGCCAGGAACCGCTGAATCTCATCCGGGACCAGATCTGGTGAAATCATTTACAACATTATCTCAGTGGGGAGCTCAGAGGAAGGAAGGAATGAAGTGACTGAGAAATGTGTGCCAGGCCTCCGGCGGCCTCTAAGCCTGGAGGACTGGGAGGGGGTGGGGTGGGGGCCGACATCAAACAAGACGCGCTGGGCTCCTGGGCTGCCCCGAGCCGCCCAAGCAGCTCCCCGAGCTCCAGGGCGGCGGGAAGGGCG
>SJYV01028595.1:1346846-1363252 GCA_006410875.1 Neotragus pygmaeus | reverse complement strand
GCCGCAGTCGCGGCGGCAATAAAACATCCTGGCACGTGCTCCGGCTCCAGGCGCGCCCTAGCCGGCCGGCTGATGTCAAACTGCAGCTCGACTGGTGTAGCTCTTAAAGGGCCCGCGCGCGCCGGGTGCCGAGGCTGCCCTGGCCGCCCGCGGGGCGGGAAGGAGGGAGAGGCTGCCGCTCGGCAGAACCGAGAGGGGGCGGGTGGAAAGGGAAAGGGTGGTAAGGACGTGCGTGCGTCCTTGAGGCATTGCCATCAAAGCCCCCCTTGTTAACCTTTCATTTGAAATTCCATTTCCTTTCTGCTCAGTTGGAAATTATTCTGATTGTTTCCTGGGGAAGCGCAGGGTCCAAGGCCCCCAACTCCAGAGGAAAAATGAGGGACGGACCGGGGGAGGGGTGCGGGGATCGAAAACCACCTTGCTCTGAAAAATCTGCAAATGTAAGATGGAGGCACATTTTCCTTTTCTGCATGCAAAGGAAAATTTTTTGTCCTTTTTTGCACGGTCAACTTTCACCCCCCTCCTCCCCCGAACATGTGGAGTCTGAGAGGGAAATGACTTAGATCTTTTCGTAACTCACACCCTTAGACACATTCCCCCGTTCTAACCACTGCATATATAACCTTTAATCCCTGTCCTTCTAAACCTTTAAAAATATATATTTCAAATGAACTTATTAGTGGCAAAGCAGCTCTATTACATATGAAAGGAAATAAAGAGCAAAGGCCGAAGCCCCAAGAGAAATAAACTAGACTAGAGCAAACCCAATGCGGAAAAATCCTTTCTAAAGCAAAGGCCAGCAGGGAGAGTAGCAAAGGGTTAAAATCCTTTTGATTGACGTTGTAGCCTCTGGTGCCCCGGGCTCAGGCGCGCGCCATTGGCCGCCAGGCCTTGTGCCTGGCGGCCAATGGGGGGGCGCGGTCCACGAGCGGTGCCGCGTGTCTCCTCCTCCCATTGGCTGAAAGTTACTGTGGGAAAGAAAGTTTGGGAAGTTTCACACGAGCCGTTCGCGTGCAGTCCCAGATATATATAGAGGCCGCCAGGGCCTGGGGATCACACAGGATCCGGAGCTGGTCTGATAACAGCGGAATCCCCCGTCTACCTCTCTCCTTGGTCCTGGAATTGCGCTACAGATCACCAAGTAGCCATAAGATATTATAATAAACCCTCTGCACTTGCTCAGTAGTTTTGAGAAAGTATAAAGTAAAAGGGACATAAGACAATTTTTTTGGGTGTGAAGAATTCCAAAAATAAAATTCTCTAGGGATTAAAAAAAAGAAAAAGAAAATGCCAGCTGATATAATGGAGAAAAACTCCTCGTCCCCGGTGGCTGCTACCCCAGCCAGTGTCAACACGACACCGGATAAACCAAAGACAGCATCTGAGCACAGAAAGGTAAGGGCAGTACCTGTATTTCCCTGCACCCCCCCCCCCAAGAAATTAAGTCGGGTTTGGGGGCTCTTTTCTCCCTTAAAACCGCGGGGAGAAATGGCAGGTCCCAAGGGAACTCAAGCGCTCTTTTTAAAATAAATTTTTTTACAGTCATCAAAGCCTATCATGGAGAAAAGACGAAGAGCAAGAATAAATGAAAGTCTGAGCCAGCTAAAAACACTGATTTTGGATGCTCTTAAAAAAGATGTAAGTGGGTAATGCTTTTTTTCTCTCTCTCCCAGGTATTAAGAATGAAATCCTCTTGCCTGCGGGGTCTTCCCTGCCTGCACTGCATTCTCAGAGGCGGGAGAGCTGGGCCCCTCTAGCCGAGGTCTAGGCTGTCGCCGCCGTGGCCAGGGGGAGGGACGGACCCCCACCATTCCGAGGCCTCTGGCGAGGCTCTCACTTTCCTCCTTTGCCTCCTCTTCTGTGCAGAGTTCGCGGCATTCCAAGCTGGAGAAGGCGGACATTCTGGAAATGACAGTGAAACACCTCCGGAACCTGCAGCGGGCACAGATGACGGGTGAGAGCGGCTCGCCGCGTCCCCCTCTGCGGGCGTCTCTCTCGCCCCGCGGTGATTTCTTCCAGACTTCCGCCCGTGGTTGTGAGAGGCATTCAGCTACATTTTACTGCCTTGGCTCACTCTTGCGTTCCCACGGTCTGGGGCTTATTTATAGCCACAACTCCAAGTTGTTACTGTTCCGGAAAGGGAGGGAGAGAGGTTGTAGTGGCGAGGGCGGCGGGCGGCGGGCGGCTTGGCAGTGGGGGAAGCGGATGGGGGTGGTGAAAGGATTTAGAACCGTGGTGGTTTTTAAGCTGCGTGGAGCCTGGGGTCATCTGGTTTAGCACGCCCTCCTCGCCCGCTACATAAGGGGAAATAAGGATCGGATGGTGCAGAAGAGGGGGAAGGGCACTATCCAAGGTCACATCGCGCGGNGATTTAGAACCGTGGTGGTTTTTAAGCTGCGTGGAGCCTGGGGTCATCTGGTTTAGCACGCCCTCCTCGCCCGCTACATAAGGGGAAATAAGGATCGGATGGTGCAGAAGAGGGGGAAGGGCACTATCCAAGGTCACATCGCGCGGGGGTGGGGAGGAGGCAAATTTGAGGCTTCAGATCGGGTTTAATGAAGCGACAGGGAATGGAGAGGGAGCGTCTCGGGGTCGGTCGCCCAGCTAGTGTGGCGAGGTGGAGGGTTTTTCTAAACCTAGCCGGCTACCCAGAGGCAGTTCCGCGGGCGGGTGGTCAGGGAGGCGCGTTGCGAGGACCTCCCAGGGCGGAGGCGGTGGCTTCGGGGCCAGGGCCGTTCGGTGACCCATCCGTCTCCTTCTGGCCTGCAGCCGCNCCTTCCAATGAACACCCAGGACTGATCTCCTTTCGGATGGACTGATTGGATCTCCTTGCAGTCCAAGGGTCTCTCAAGAGTCTTCTCCAACACCACAGTTCAAAAGCATCAATTCTTTGGCACTCAGCCTTCCTTATGGTCCAACTCTCACATCCATATATGATTAATGAAAAAGTCATAGCTTTGACTATATGGACTTTTGTTGGCAAAGTGATGTCTTTACTTTTTAATACACTGCCTAAGTTTGTCATAGCTTCTTACCATAAGGATCCTTAAAAGTTATCCTAGTCTGTTTAAGACCACCTTATTATGAACAAAATGATATTCATCTCCGTTTTATTCTGACATGAAAATTTATCCATTGTATGACTCCTAAAACCTGAAATCTTTTTCTCTTTCTGTAGAAAATAAATGAAAACAAGAATTGCATGAAAATTTTCCTTCCAATTTGGCAAATATGTTAGCAGCAGCTAGTAAAATTATGAAAGTATTCTTGGTTTCAGGAATCCTGACAAGAGAATAGAAGGATAGAGTTACCTGGAATTTTGTTTTCATTCAGCCCTACAGAAGGCTGTTGGGGAAGCTGAGACAAGAAGGCAGCCAGGGGTTGCTTGCCCAGCTTTTGTATCTTGACTATACCAGTGTATGCTTATCACAATATTTCACTTAGATTTTTGTCTCCACATTAGAAAAAGACAGCATTTTCTTCTTCTTCTTTTTTTTTTTTTTTAATTGGAATATACCTGTTTTGCAATGCTGTGCTGGTTTCTTTTGTACAAAAAGTGGATCAGCCATATGTACATAAATATCTCTTCCCTCTTGAGCTTCCCTCCTAGCCCACTCCCCATCCCAACCCTCTAAGTCATCAGAGAGGACCCAGCTGAGTTCCCTGTGCGTAGGAGCTTCTTGCCAGCTCTCTAGTTTACATGTGGTGGTGTTTATATGTCAGTGCGACTCTCTCAATTTGTCCTGCCCTTTCTGTCTCCCTCTGTGTCCACAAGCCTGTTCTCTACGTAGGTCTGTGTTCCTGCTCTGTAAATAGGCTCATCAGGACCATTTTTTTTCCCCTAGATTCCATATGTATACGTTGATATACAATATTTGTTTTTCATTTTCTGACTTACTTCACTCCACATGATAGGCTCTAGGTTCATCCACATCAGTATACATGACTCAATTTTGTTCCTTTCTATGGCTGGGTAATATTCCAGTGGGCTTCCCAAATGCCTCAGTGGTAAAGAATCAGCCTGCCAATGCAGGAGACATATGAGTTGTGGGTTCAATCCCTGGTTTGGAAAGATCCCCTAGAGGAGGAAATATATTCCACACAGTATTCTTGCCCAGATAACCCCATGGAAAGAGGAGCCTGGTGGGCTACAGTCCATGGGATTGCAGGAGTTGAAAATGACTGTATGACTGAGCGTGTGCACGTGCGCATGCACACACACACACACACACACACACACACACACAATATTCCAGTGTGGCTTTCCAGGTGGTATAATGGTAAAGAATCTATATACCACATCTTGTTTATCCGTTCATCTGTCAATGGATATCTAGGTTGCTTCCATGTCCTGGCTATTGTATATAGTGCTACAATGAACATTGGGGTACACGTGTATTTTTCTTGACTTGTGATTTTTCTCAGTGTATGTGCCCAGTAGTGGGATTGTTGTGTCATATGGTAGGTCTATGTTTAGTTTTTTAAGAAACCTCCATAGTGTTCTCTACAGTAGCTGGATCAATTTACATTCCCCCCAATAGTGTAAGAGCTTCTCTGGTGGCTCAGTAGTAAAGAATCCATCTGCTACAGTCCATGGGGTTGCAAAAGAGTTGGACATGACTTAGTGACTAAACAACAACAACAACAGTTACACTGTTTCCTTTTCTCCACATCCTGTCCAGCATTTATTTTTTGTAGATTTTATTTGATGATAAGACATTCTGATCAGTGTGAGGTGATACCTCACTGTAGTTTTGACTTGCATTTGTCTACTAAAGAGGGATGTTGAGCATCTTTTCATGTGTTTATTGGCCATATGCATGACTTCTTTGGAGAGATGTCCATTGTTTGATTGGATTATTTATTTTTTGGATATGGAGCTCCATGAGTTGTTCATATATTTCGGAGATTAATCTTTTGTCTGTTGCTTCATTTGCAAATATTTTCTCCCATCCTGAGGATTGTCTTTTCACCTTGTTTATAGCTTCTTTTGCTGTGCAAAAGCTTTTAAGTTTAATTAGGCTTCATTTATTTCTTTTTATTTTTATTACTCTAGGAGGTGGGTCAAAAANTCCATGAGTTGTTCATATATTTCGGAGATTAATCCTTTGTCTGTTGCTTCATTTGCAAATATTTTCTCCCATCCTGAGGATAGTCTTTTCACCTTGTTTATAGCTTCTTTTGCTGTGTAAAAGCTTTTAAGTTTAATTAGGCCTCATTTATTTCTTTTTATTTTTATTACTCTAGGAGGTGGGTCAAAAAAGATCTTGCTGTGTTTTTTATCAAAAAGTGTTTTCCCACTGTTTTCCTCTAAGAGTTTTATACTGCCTGGTTTTACATTCAGGTCTTTAATCTAACTGAGTATATTTTTGTGCATGGTGTTAGGGAGTGTTCTAATTTCATTCTTTCACATATGGCTGTCCAGATTTCCCAGCCAACTTATTGAAGAGGTTTTCTTTTCTCCATTGTATATTTTTGCTTCCTTTGTCATGGATTAAGTGACCATAGGTGTGTAGGTTTATCCCTAGACTTTCTATCCTGTACCACTGGTCTGTATTTCTGTTTTTATGCCAGTACCATACTGGAAAAAGACTGCATTTTAGGTGACAATTTTAGTAATTTGCCAGTGGGTTTATGATGTACCCCGTGTTCACTAGAAAATATATCCTAAGGCAAAATGAAGTGCTATTGCTTTTCTAGGGTGGGTAATACTGCTGAAAAAAGGAGTGAAGGTAAAGGAGATCCAGGCATGCAAGGAGAGGGAAAAAAAGGAGTTACTATGTTCTCTCAGGACATTTCACAGGGAGAAATAGAGGGTGAATCATTTATTCCCCTGGTTCCCATCTTCCATTCATCTAAGGTCCACCACATGGATGGTTAAGTCTACTGCCATTTCAGATTGCATATTTGCAAGTGCTGAGTAGGTCCTGTTACACTTGGACCTCTTTGCTGAGAAACCTGAAGGTGCAAGGTACAAGAAAAGCAATGTGGACAGGTGGTGAGGGGTGTGAACATGTTCCCATGTAAAGCTGATGGCGGCTCTCATAGTACTGCATGGTGAAGCAGCAGCTGGGACGATAAATACGGTCAAGAGGCTCAGAGACTGGTTGAAGCCAAGATCTGAGGTGGTACGTGGTTGGATGATAATAACACTTGCAACATGGTTTTCAAATTTTAGAACATGTAAAATAATATTAATAGAAAGGGGATCACNCTCCTCCACTTCTCCATCCAGAGACCTCCTACCTGTGCATTCTTCAAGACTTTGCTCAATTCACCTGGTTCCAGAAGCCCACCTTGAGGCCTCCAAATCCTGACTCTGACCCCTGCCTCCCCTTTTCCCTGATCCTGCATTTAACACAGCACTGATGACACTGGATTAGTGTTTCTTTATCTGTCTCCCCAGCTTAGACTCTGCGACTGTTGGAGGCAAAAGCAACATACTTTTTCTCTACCTGTAGTAAGTGGCACGATCAATGGCTGCTGTACAGAAGTCATTCAGGAAGGTGTACATTACTAGTATAATAAGAAAGAGGATATTAATGAAAATAGCAACTTACATTTGAATAATTTGAATTTAAGTTTCACAAACATCCTCATTTAATCCCAAAAGCAATAGATGTAGGTAAGTAGGACTGAACATGTAGTAACCCTTGTAGTAAATGTGCACAATTCGTCTCAAAGGGAGTAGATGGTTTGGCCAAAGTGGCAGCTAGAGAGAGCCAGGTAGGTCTCTGGAACCTTCCTCTTCTGGCTGGAGTGTCACACTTCCCTCATTTTCTGCAGAAATGGACCGGACTTTGAAATGGTCAGAAATGGAGCTGTACTTCCTAAAGCCTGTCTCTGTGGTTGCTTTTCCCTGCTGACTTTCAAAGGCAAATAAACCTAGATCTAGTCTCAGCGGTCCATGCACTTTTGCTACATATATAGCCAGAACCGCTTTGGAACTGCTGGAAATCTGTTGGCCTCATTCCCGCTTTGCTGTCTTAGACATGTAACCAAGTCTCTCAGGGCATGAGAACCGCAAGTCTCTTCCTTCCTCCTGTATACTGAGTGACAGAATTGATGCAACCAAAGGCAAGTTTTCTTTACATGTAAAGCTTAGTGAATGAACTACCAGGAACTTCTCAGAACCAAAAATTAAAAAGAGAATGGGAAAATCCTAAACTTTAAGAGGAAAATTATTCAATTTTGAAGATCATATTTGTGTGGGCTGGTTTAGGAGTCATTCTTTAGTAGGTGAATGAGTCACACCATGACCCAGAGACACCAGTGGGCATAAGTGTCTAAGGGTGTAACAAAAGGTTCCAAAGTACCAGCCATGGAGGCGGCCACACCATAACAGCTGCCAGGACAATGTGGCTGTTTGCAACAAGATCAATGCAGTCTCTGTAAGCAAAACGTCCCCTGAGCCACAAAGCAGTTGCTAAATTTCCTGGTATAGTTTGTTTGGGCTTCTCTTTCCTGTCTGTGACCACTGATGTTTTGCATCCCAGTTTTGTGTTAGATTGCAATGAGCGTGTATTACCTGAGGCATTTATTCAGAAGAGAGAGTTTGTTGAGTTCACTTGCAGCTCAGGATGCAATACCAGAAGTGAGGGGACGTCTGGGACCAGTGGGTCACTGGCCCACAAAGCAGCTCTTGGTTGCAGCTGACTAGTTAGTCATTCACCCCAGATTCATGCAGCACCTACTCTGTGCCAACGCTGTTCCAGACACAGAGTTTCTACAAGGCCAGCCAGGCCTCGGCTCTCAGAGTACACCCATCCCACTGTGGAGAAGACAACCAAAAAAAGAATAAAGAGAGAACATCAGCTCATGGTAAATACTATGAAGCAACTAAAATCAAGTGCTGTGAAAGAAGGGACAGAAGTGTGCCTGAGGTCTAATCTGATATGAATGATCAGGGCACATCTCACTGAGGAGGGGACTCCTGAAGCTAGGAAGGCCAGTTAAACCAAAAAACAAACAAACAAAAAACCCAACCTGATTTTGCAGACCCAGTCAGTGAAGGTCACAAATGTCTCTGCTGGCCGACCTGGCAAGGTCTGTAAATGGCTGACTGTGATGCCCAGGGCCACAAAGAGGACCAATGTCATTTGCTGCTGTTTCATGAATATAGTTACTAAAAACTTCTCCACAGTTTGCAAAGCACCTGAAATATTCAAGGTAGAAGCTGATTCAAAGAAAACTGTTGAAATCTCTTTGTTTTCTGCAGGAAGATGAGGGGTCAAGGGCACCAGCCTCGGTTTTATATTCATGTGTTCATTCCATAGATATCTTCTGAGCTTTCACCTTGCACCCAGGGGTGGGCTGGGAACCTTGGAGATGTAGTGGTGAACAGATGCGAAGGCTTTCAAGGAAGTAAGTCTAGAGGGAGCTATGGCTTGTGGACCACATAGGAGGAAATGTGCTAAAAGCCATTATCCCAATACCCCACGCTGGTCTAGCTAAGAGTCTTTGTCCATGGTTCTGTATTTGTCAGTTCCATCATTTATCAAATATGTATTCTATACCCACTGTGTGTCAGGCCTTGAGCTACAAAGGACAATAAGGCAGAGGGGGTCCCTGGTTTCTAAGGACTTAAGCTGTAGTCAGGAGGAAAGAGACAACAAAACATTACACAAAGAAATTAACAAGATAATTTCTATATTTATTAAGTCTTCTGAGGAAATTAAAGTAGGGCATGAGATAGCCCTGGGGAGGGCGATGTCCTCTACAGAAGACTGTGAAGGGTAGGAGGATTCAGCAAGTCAAGATCTCAGGAGAGAACATGACAGGTAGGGACATGGTAGGGAAAGGCCTGCATCAAGAAAAAGCAGTGACGTGCTGCGTGAACAGCAAGACAACATGCCTGAAACATGCCGGCCAAGGGGAGTGGGGCCCTCACTCAGCCTCAGGAGAGCTGGCAGGTCACAGGGGACCTTGATGGTCTCAGTGACAAATCTGTGTCCAACCCTAAGAGCAATGGGAAACGACTGGATCAGTGACGCCTAATAGAGAATAATGTGGGATTTAAAATGTTCCAGTAGCTACATTGTTTAGAAGTACAAAGAAACATTAAAATTAATTATAATATTTAATCCAATATATCCAAAAGATTGCTTCAGTATATAATCCATGTGCAAAATTATTAATGGGGTATTTGACTTTCTGTTCGGGGGAACTAATGCAAAGAACTGACTCATTTGAAAAGATCCTGATGCTGGAAAAGATTGAAGGCGGGAGGAGAAGGGGATGACAGAGGATGAGATGGTTGGATGGCATCATCAACTCAGTGGACATAAGTTTGAGTAAGCTCTGGGAGTTGGTGATGGACAGGGAAGCCTGGTGTGCTGCAGTCCATGGGGCTGCAGTCAGACATGACTGAGCAACTGAACTGAACTGAAGTTTTTGACAGAGGTGTCTCTGTCATACTGAGAGCACTTCTCAATTCAGATCAGCCACATTTCAAGTGCTCAGTAGATGCCTGTGGCCCATGACTACCATACCTGCCAGAGAAGCATGGGAAAGTCTAATGATCATCACCCCCCAGAGAGCCAGGCTCGGGGTTATTTCATTTCTCCCTTCCCCCAGCACCTACCTGCTATTCATCCATCCAGAGCTTAGATAATTCTCTCTCAAACCACCGCTTATCTCGGTGTCAACCCCAGCTCAAGTTATCATCAGTATTTTGTACATCAGTGATTGCCACATCCTCAGAATTGGATTTTTTGCCTTTGCTCTAACTCTGTCCATCTCTTGCCATTGAACTATTGATATTTCTGCTAAAACACAGCTCCCTCTTCTTCCTCCTCCCATCTGAATCTTCCATAGCTCCCACTGCCCTCACTGACACAATTAAAACCCAGGTCCCAGCTTCATCTACGTCATCCCACTTACACCAGTGACTTATGCAAGTAATGAAAGTCATGTAACTTCACTTTCCTTAAGCACTATGAACACATATCCTTAAACACTATGAGCAGTTGTAATCAAGCATTGAAAGCTTCTGGGATTTTGTTTCCGTTTACTACTTTCCTTTAATAGTAATTTTCCTCTCTGTAAAAAAAATGTTTTCTCTTTTTTTATTTGATAATTTTTTTCTTTTAAAGTAATTCCAGCGACCTGCAACATTTGGTTATGAGTTGTTTACTTATTGTTTGATTTCTTGGTAGTTATCATCCTGCAAGCCAACTGCTAGCAATAGTGATATAAGGCAAATGTACATAATCAGGCATCACATGGGATACGTGTGTACATATACATTTAAGCTAAAGTAAATGTAATTGTATCTTGAGCCATCTATGAAATTACTTGAAATTATAAGAAACTCTATGAGCTATAACTAGCCAAGCCTGGAAACCTCTAAAATCCTCCTTGACTTTGGTTATGACCTTGTAAGATCCACTGAGCTGACATTTTTGAAGTACAGTTGAAGGTCATTCCTCATTTTTTTCTTTTTCGTCTTGGTTGAAACATTTAAGTAGCTGAATATGTAATTTTTGCAGATCCCACTCCTAAAGAGCCATCAAACCCCAAATTCACGTGATGTCCACATGTCCACACAACTGTTCTTGACTATTTATAGATGTGAGATATGAACTCCACAAATAGACTGGATGTGAATTAAGTCATAAATTGCTATTGAAGGAAGTTTGTGCTTACATCTCTGGAAAGTAATATTAAAAGACCAGGAGGGGTTCACAAGCTTGCTCCAGCTGGACTCCCCATTCCCTAAATCTTGTCTATCGACTTGATTCTAAATTGCTTTGAGAACCTACTTCTGTTCTTTGCATATATCTGAGTATAAATTAAGGTCTAATAGTACTTTTTGCTTGTCTAACAGGCACATAAAAGCACTTCTCCTTGCCAGACCATGGCTTCCAGGGTTTTTCTAAGAAAATCCATCAGCAAAGTTTGTAAAGCTCATGGTTCCACAGGCTGTCTAGAGATCTGGTCTTCTTTTCCGTGCTTCCTTCCAACGCTAAAAGAGCCCTTACTGGGCACCTACTGTGTCCTCATGCTATGTCACTGTGGAGAGACAGATGAGTGAGAAGCCAGTCTCTCCATCTCTGAAGAATTCAGGTACAAATTTAAAATTTTTCAAAAGGGGGCCCCCTAAGGTGCTTCAAGCAAAATGAGCACTATTTTTTTTGGTTTTTGGAAAGACTGGAGAGTCCAGGCAGTTTGGTAAGAGCAGAGGGAGCAGAGAAGAGGTTAGAAGAAGCCCCAGGGCTGGGTGTGGTTTCCATGGTGAAGGCAGAGAAAGGCCAGGTCTGATCAGTTTCATGTGTTAATGAGTCACAGCCATCAATCAGTTTAATGTCCAGGAAAAACTGTCTCTTTGAATCCCCTAGAGGGGTGCAGGTGGAGTCAGAACCAGACCTGGAGATGGATCTTGCCCCAACTCATTGTGACCTTGGTAATGTCACTTGCCCTCATTTCACCACAGTTTCTTTATCAGTAAAATGGGAACATTGGATCGTACAGTCCCAGGAGTCCTCCAACTTTGAGACCGAGATCCCTGAATTGCCCTCCCAGTAGGCCTGCTCCCTGCATGAGGGTCAATACCTATGGGCCTGTGAACTACCAGACTGATTATGCCAGATGTTACAGTTAGATGGCTGTGATCCATGGGCTGTAAGTCCTGCCCTCAGAAACAGAGCCCCTTTCAATTGCTCATTTCTCCACCCTTCTCCCCAGTCTCTGCCCGGTTCTTATTCTGACCTCCTTTGTCTCTGTCTACCCTTCTCTTTGTCTGGTTCATGTTTTAACCATTGATTGAACAACCATCTTAGCACCTGCTATGCCCACCCAGTACCCTTTTCTCCCGGCCCTACTCTGGAGTGAACGTCTAGGGGGAAAGGGAAGAGGAGAAGGGAGACTGGGCTGTCTTGCACTGTCAGGCTGGTCCCAAGAGCTTGCTGTTGGGCTCCTGAGCTCTGGGGAGGCCCTGTCCCCCTGTGGGTGGCCCCCACAGTAGCAGCCATCCACTTTCTGGATTTTCGCCAGATTCCCTGGAGAACGAGGGGGAGTTCCTGTTCCCAGGATCCCACCACTCCGCCTTTCAAAATGAAACTGAAGACTCCCTCCCCCTCACTCTCTGCCCAGTTCTTTTCCCTCAGGTTAAAGCCTTTTCAGACCCTTTGACCTCCTTAGGATAGTCGGGTGTGTAGATGAGGGAGGTAAGTGACCCCAAGAAGTGGAAGGGCGCATGTGGGCATGACAAACCGTGAGGAGGGCGCACTGGACCCCAGAGGAAGGTCAGAGCTGTGAAGGAAGCTGTGTTGGAGGAGGGAGAATTAATGGAGTGGGCCCCTGGCCAGGCCTGACTGACTCGCAGCTAGGTGTCCAGGTTCAAGTTGCCTGACAGCAGCCGTCATTTTCCTGCCGCCTTCAAGCCGCCGTCGCTCCCCTCCCTGTGGCTCCCTATTTCTTTGACCCGGGAGGGGCTGTTATGGAAGCCAATTAGACTCAGAGCGGGAGGACACCTCGCTCACAGAAGCCAGGGCGAGCCGCTCATCCCNCCACCCAGTACCCTTTTCTCCCGGCCCTACTCTGGAGTGAACGTCTAGGGGGAAAGGGAAGAGGAGAAGGGAGACTGGGCTGTCTTGCACTGTCAGGCTGGTCCCAAGAGCTTGCTGTTGGGCTCCTGAGCTCTGGGGAGGCCCTGTCCCCCTGTGGGTGGCCCCCACAGTAGCAGCCATCCACTTTCTGGATTTTCGCCAGATTCCCTGGAGAACGAGGGGGAGTTCCTGTTCCCAGGATCCCACCACTCCGCCTTTCAAAATGAAACTGAAGACTCCCTCCCCCTCACTCTCTGCCCAGTTCTTTTCCCTCAGGTTAAAGCCTTTTCAGACCCTTTGACCTCCTTAGGATAGTCGGGTGTGTAGATGAGGGAGGTAAGTGACCCCAAGAAGTGGAAGGGCGCATGTGGGCATGACAAACCGTGAGGAGGGCGCACTGGACCCCAGAGGAAGGTCAGAGCTGTGAAGGAAGCTGTGTTGGAGGAGGGAGAATTAATGGAGTGGGCCCCTGGCCAGGCCTGACTGACTCGCAGCTAGGTGTCCAGGTTCAAGTTGCCTGACAGCAGCCGTCATTTTCCTGCCGCCTTCAAGCCGCCGTCGCTCCCCTCCCTGTGGCTCCCTATTTCTTTGACCCGGGAGGGGCTGTTATGGAAGCCAATTAGACTCAGAGCGGGAGGACACCTCGCTCACAGAAGCCAGGGCGAGCCGCTCATCCCCGGCCCGGGGATGTGGCCGGTCTGGGCCCTGCCCCACCTGGAGAGTAGCATCTCTCTGCGGCGGGAGCCACTCCCTTCCCTTCTGTCCTGCGGGAGCCACATCTCATTTCTCTTGCTCCTGAAGAGTGTTCCTGTATGTAATTAAGGAGGTGGTGAAGGCAGGAAAGGAGGATTTTGAACCGGGGACCCAGGGCTGCCCCAAGTCATTGCAACTTCTGACTGAAAGAGGAGAGCGTCTCTGAGTGGGGGAGAGGAGAGCTGTGGAATTGGGGTGAGAGTGGGGTGGTGGGTGTGGAGAGAAACAGAGAGAGGTAGAAAGAGAGAATGAGGATGATTTATGCTATTCTGAGAGCAAAAGCGTAGACTCTTCCCTCCCCACAGCCTAAGAATCTCAGCATCTCAATCTCGCTCTCTCAGCCCCTCCCCTCCCCCATGCTCCCTCCATCTCCTTTGGCTTCAGTGGTTGCGTTACCATTTGCCAAGCTACTTGGGACCCGGGGTGTAACTTCAGCGCCAGCTGTAAGTCTTCCCCCTGCTCTAGGAACTGTACACGTAAACCGCTGAGAACAGAGCCCTCCTCACCAGAAACCGCACGCAGGCTTCTGCTCAGCCTCTGTGGCCTTGGCCCAGCTCCTGGGAAAGGCCCCTGTCTGGAGACAGGCACCCGCAGAGCCTGCCTCACCGCAGGGAGCCCCTACCCCCCAGGGAAACAGACGGGCAGGCCCAGCTCACCAGCACCCCTCACCCTGGGCTAAACTGGGTCCAAGCCACAAGGCTTCTCGCCCAGGGGGCCAACCACTCAAGTTAGTGACCTTGAAAAAGTTATTTTTGTCTCTACAGACTTCCCTTTCCCTGTTTTTAAATAGATCAGAGATTTATGCTGCTTAATTCATAAAGAAGGTGCATGGAAAAAGGCTGACTTATTCTGAAGTGTTTTTGGCTTCCTGAGAAGAACCCAAGGTTCCAGGAAACCTCCTTGAGGCACACAGACTCATGCGCACACACAAGCATGATGCACAAATCTGCCCTCATGCTCACGCCACACCACACCCATTCCCCAACGGGGCTTGACTGCACCAGTAACTGTGCCCTCAAGTTGCTTGCGGTCCAGGAGGGAGAGAAGCATGTAAACAAATACAGCCAATACAGAGTGTTAGCAACCAGCAGGAAGGAGAGAACACGGCGTGGGGAGGCTTGGAAGAAGGGGAGTTTCTGCTCTGTGTGTGGCTTGGGAGACAGGGGTGTGGAGGCTCTGAGCGGTGAAGGAAGAATGCGATTTCATCACTTGGACAAGAGGGGCTGAGGCTGGTGGCAGATATCTTCCAGCAGAAGGAAAACGTGTTCAAAAGCACAGAGCCCCAGACCAGCATGGAAGAGTCAGGGCACCATGAATTGTCCCTCCCTCGGAGCTGGACCACAGGAGGGAAGTAGAGCGCTAGGACATGAGCAGGGGAAGATGGAGGCTGGATAAGGAAGGCTGGATTCTGAAGGTCATTGTGTCCCAATATTTGCAAGTGATTTCTATGCTAAATTCCAATACTCTTCTTGAACCTTTAAAATGTAATAGTCTTACTCTTCTTTCTGTTGATTGAGAAATTGTATAAGCGTGATGGGCATCCAAAACTCCCTCAGTACCCTGAGACTCCACCCACCTCCATGCCTGTCTCCACACCAGCCTGAATGTTGGAAATCATTACTTAGGAGGACGATTTAATGTATCATTCAAGGTGGTTCACTTTGGGAAGTGAAAGGGTTTACAGTGAATAACTGCACCAAGGCAACAACAACACAAGCAAGAACTGAGACCATTCTGGGCAAATCAGGATGCCGGGTCACCCTAGCTAAAGATTTCAGGCTACCACTGATAGATTTTATAATGTAAATGGTGTGATCAGATTCATGGTATTGGAATTGAGTTACTCTCTGATTTTCATTTCTTCGAAGAACAGAGGAAGTAAGAGGATAAGGATGGTTCAGATGTTCTCAGAGGTCCTTTCTAGCTTTGACATTCTATAAATCTGTTTGGTAGGCATTGGAACAGTGAGAAGGGTTGGACAAAAGAGAACTTCAAGGAAGTTTGGGAGGTGGACTGCAATTCAACCTAAACCTTGAAGATACATACCAATATCCTGTGTTTTTAGTTGAAACCCAATGAAAGTGCCCAAGAAAAACACTCCCAAGGAAACTCCACTCATCCATCCATTCAGGAAGGGAAAGGCGATGCCCGTGAAAACATTCCATTGAAATTAAAGCCCGGCTGCCAATCAACCTCTCCCACAAGTCCTAGCCCTCCCTCTATCCTCCTCCTGACTCCAACAGCAAGCAGGTGAGATGTGAGTGGATCTGTAAAAGGATGTGAGCTTGAAATGCTTAAGTTAGTGCTGTTGGCTCAACTGCCATAACAATCCTCTCCCTCTTAAAAACCCTCTCGCAGAAAGAAACCTTCATGGCTCCTCCATGTCCTGAGAATAAAGCACAGACTCCTCAGTTACCATCTCAAGACCCTTTACAACATGAAGACAAACCACTTTCTTCATGCACTTTTTCTTACAAGCTAATTGGAATTTGTGCTGAGCATCCTTTTTTCTCTGTAGGTGCTAATTCAGCTTATGTACACCCTACTTATCAAAATTATATCAATAAATTTCATCTCTTTCATGAAACTTGTCTATCCTTCTCCCTCTCTTCTTTCAAGTTACTTAAACACTTGTCTTTCAAGATTTCTATGTACTATACTTCTAAATAAAGGTATAATTAATGAGTGTAGGTATCTATCTCTGAATCATCTTTCCTAAAGAACTAATAACAAGTGAGGTGTAAAAAGTTTAGATTCATTTCTATGTGTCTCACATTAAGCTATTTACATGCAGTTTGGAGACACAAAGGAGCTAGAATTAACCAAATGCTTTTGAAAAAGGAAAAAATTAGAGGATTATGGTATTTGATCTCAAGACTTATTTGAAACCTACAGTAATCAAGCTAGTGTGATATTGGTATAGTGATGATGGGCAGATAGATCAGTGGAAAAGAAAGAATCCAGAAATAGATCTGACATATATAATCAATCAATTTTTGAAGACAGGCAAAAACAATTTAATGAGAAAACGTTGACCTATTCAACAAGTTGTGCTGGAACAAACTTGGATGAACAATGCAAAAAAAAAAAAAAAAAAACCACAAA
>SJYV01028595.1:1319625-1346751 GCA_006410875.1 Neotragus pygmaeus | reverse complement strand
AAGTGGGGTGGAAAAAAATTGGGAAAAAAAAAAAAAAAAAAAAAAAAAAAAAACCACAAAGAACTTTGACTGATACCTCACATCACATTGAAAAAATAATCCTAAACAGATCTTAATCTAAATATAAAACCTAAAACTATAAAACTTCTAGAAGAAATATAGGAGGAAATCCTTGTGACCCAGGGTTAGACAAAGATTTCTTAGCTATAACCCCAAAACTCTAGTATTTACATTACAGAAAATTAGTAAATTTGACTTCACAAAAATTAAGAACCTCTCATCAAAAGACAAGGCCTCCCAGGTGGCACAGTGGTAAATAATCCACCTGGCAATGCAGGAGACATGAGAGATGCAGGTTTGATCCCTGGGTCAAGAAGACCCCCTGGAATAGGAAGTGGCAACCTGCTTCAGTATTCTTGCCCGGACAGAGGAGCTTTGCGGGCTACAGTCCACGCCGTTGCAAAGCGTCACAGTCTTACTGAAGAGACACCACTAGAAAAGAAGCATTTTCATTTGTTTGTCCATTTTGTTTTAACCTCGTCAAGCCCAGCATCCTCTACAATCTAGCCCAGCAAACTCACAATGTACTGCTGTTCCCACTGAGCATCCACACTGGCTACTGGATCATCTGAGTGGGAGGAGAGGTAAATATCTAAGTCCAGTTTCTTGAGACTTGCACCAATTACTTCTGAACCACAAGTGGTCCCTTGGGATAGGATTAAGGGGCTGGTCCGCAGGGCCTTAGAACTGAAAGGAGCTTTTAGGGGTCTTCCGGTTCCACTCCCCTCTGACATATCTCCTGGGATGGAAAACTTCCACTGTTCACAGATATGATGCAACTAGCTACATTTCAACAGGAAGAAATGGAAAGAGGACAAGAAGAAGTGAGAGAGCAGTCCTCTTGAACCCATCAGAATCCCTATCCTTTCTTTCAGTGTGATTTGGCAGGAATCTTGAATTGGGGAGGAAATCCGTATCTTCTCAATAGAAGATACACGTCTGTTGCCCTGTGATGGAGAAGAGATGGGGAGAAAGGGAATTAGATGGATTTGAAAAATCAGACTTGAGTTGCCAACAAGTTCTTTTGAAAAAGAAGATGGTGTGCATTTGTGGCCCAATGGGCTATTTCTGTTTGGTTGGAGTGGTTTATTTGTTAGCTAGTTCCAACGAACTTTGAGCACATGTCTTGATGCTGCAGTATCTTGGCTTTCCCCATTTCATACATTTAGAATCAAGAGCCTGGGCCTGCCTTTCTCCTCCTCACAAAGCCCATAAGAACGCTGGGTCTGGGGAGATAAATAAAGCTCTGAACCGGAAGACCAGGGCCGTGTCACTTCTAGTTCTGCTGACATCCTTCCAAGCTTGGTGATTTCGGCTACTTCTCTGAAGGGAATAATCTTTTAAGCTCTCCATCCAATCTATTGTCAGACAGGAGTTTAAACTCTCTCCCTTTCTATGTTTATCAGACAGGTCTACAGAGACTTCCTGGGAGAATGTTTACAAAGGACTTTGAGTGTTGCCAAGAAAAGAGAGAACGAGAAAGGTAGGGTTTCTGTAGGACAGTTTCAGAAGCAGTGAGGTTAAAACATAAAAGGACCTTTCTTTCTCATACTAACAGGTTGTCCTAAGGCCAGGGGTGGGCAAAGCACTGCGAGATGAGGGCAGATGGCTTCCCTGTTGGAGAGGGTCCCTCATCATCACTTGAGCCAGTGGAATTCGCCTCTTAGGGCAGGCTTGCGCTCTCCTGTTGCAGAGTTGGAATTATTCCAGAGATTAAAGCCCGTAGTTCTACTTCCCGCCACTCCTCTGCTCCTTTTAGAATCACTTTATTTCTCTGGGGGATCTTCTTAAAAGGCAATGTCAGGCTTAGTAACAGTATCAGATTGATATAACTATGTAGCAGTAACCATGTTAACAGTATATTCATCTCCACCGGGGAGAGGGGAATCCTAGAACATGGTAATCACCATATCCAATAAATCAAGTGATAAGGGCACAGTGCGTTTAGAGCATGGCTTCAGTAATTTCAGAATTATTTAGAAATTGTGTACCTATTCAGGTATTTACAATCTTGAAGTCCCCAACTATAGAACTCTAAATGCATTTGGTTTATTAAATTACGTGAGAAATTTCTCCCCATATGTAAACATACATTAATACAAAGTTAGGTGTGGAGAATAACTTCTTTTAATGTATTACTTCAGATGTTTAAAAAATTCTATAAAAACAAATACTTCTACAGCCAGTCTTAAGGAACAGTTTTTCTCTCTGATCAGAATGATTTCATTTTATCCTGGTAAAAGGTAAGTTTTCATCCTCATAATCAAGCAGGAGAGAAACGATTCCCAGTGGGCTGCACGGCAGGTTGTGTAATGTAGTTAATTTTAATTAGCAAGCTCTATTTCTGAATTGTTAATCTCCATTCCAGTCAAGACGAAAACTAAATGGGTTCCTCCCTCCCTCTTCAAAGAACTATTACATTTCAAGTGTCTTAGGAAAAGAAAATGAATCTATCCAATTTGTCAGAAAGCTATAGTCTTCAACTGTAGGAAGAAAGACCTTGTTACGCATGTCAACATCCTTGTGTGATGAAAAAGAAAACCTCAAAGTGCTTCCAAAGAGTATCCACTGCAAAGTGAGTGGGTAGGAGGGCTGTGTGTTGGGAGAGAGGGAAGGAGGGTTGGCATTCAAGAAGAAATTTCCATCTGGGTTCAGTAGACAAGGAAATCATATTATTAGGTACAAAACTCTAGCCTTCAGTCATGAACAATAGCATGAAAAGTTGGGAACAAAATTTTATGTCTCATGGTACTGTTTTCAACACAGTACACACTTTTTTTTTTTTTTTTTTTTAAGCTACACCACAAGGCCTGTGGGATCTTAGCTTCCTGCCCAGGGAATGAACCTGTGTGCCTTATAGTGGAAGCATGGAGTTGTAAACACTGGACCACCAGGGAAATCCCTTTACACAATTTTTTTTTTTTTGGCTGTGCCAAGCTGCAGGTTTGTGGGATGTTAGTTACCTGACTAGGAACTGAACCCGGGCACTCGTAGTGAAAGTGCAGAGTGCTAATCACTAGACTGTCAGGGAATTCACAGACTGTTCAAAAAATTAGTCCTTGTTTCTTAGAGCACTTAGGCTAGAGTTTTGTACCTAATAATATGGTTTCCTTGTCTACTGAACCCACATGGAAATTTCTTCTTGAATGCCAACCCTCCTCCCCTCTCTCCCAACACACAGCCCTCCCACTCACTTTGCAGTGGATACTCTAAAAAATACTCAGAGTATTTTTTTAAAAGAAGAAAAGCCACAGGTCTGCACATACTGCCAAGAAAGACCTCTAAGAACAATGAGTGAGTGAGTGAAAGTCGCTCAGTCGTGTTCGACTCTCTGTGACCCCATGGACTATACAGTCCAGGGAGTTCTCCAAGCCAGAATACTGGAGTGGGTAGCCGTTCCTTCTCCAGGGGATCTTCCCAACCCAGGGATCGAACCCAGGTCTCCCCATTGCAGGTGGATTCTTTACCAGCTAACAACAATGAGTAGCAGTAAGATTATTGAGAATTAAGGAAAATCCTAGGACAGGCTTCACTGTTCCTTCTACCTGCCACTGGGTGGTAGTGTGATTGAAACCTTCATTGCTAGGTAAACTGTCCTCAAATCCCTCAGGTCACTGATGTCACCAGCTGGGATGTGTGTGTGAGTGTGTGTGTGTGTGTGTTTCTTTTGAATCAACAGAATGCTGTCCTGATTGAATGTGATGTGCAGACATTGTGACAGAAGGTATTGTTCTGCCCTTTTCAATCAACAGTTTTCCATCCAGAGGACACAGAGGTGGCTTAGAAAGAGGTCACCACGGGGCATATGGCCTGCCCTATGGTCCTGGGCTTGTTTTATGACACCAGAAGATATGCATAGTCAGCCCAAAGGGATGAACTCAAACTCTCTCAATTAAATTTTAATCATGGACATGCGTCCATTCCACTGTCTCCCTGATAGTCAAAAACCTTACAGTTGCCTAGTATAAAGGATTTTAAACTTTTGTCAAACCCCGATGAGCTACAAGTTTGGAACGATTTTTGCTTATCAATGTTCTACTTTTATTACATTATAATTTGTTTCTCGTTTTTCATTAATGAAAGCTGCTAACAATAACAGCTGCCTTTAATCAATGGCTTACTCTGGACCAACCCCAGCAGCTCTGTGAGGTGGATGTGATTATCATCCTTATTTTACAGGCGAGGACACTGAGATTCAGGGAGATCAAGGCGCTTCATCAAAGTCATCCGGCCAGGAAGTGGATGAGCACAGCGTGACCCCAGNTGGCTTACTCTGGACCAACCCCAGCAGCTCTGTGAGGTGGATGTGATTATCATCCTTATTTTACAGGCGAGGACACTGAGATTCAGGGAGATCAAGGCGCTTCATCAAAGTCATCCGGCCAGGAAGTGGATGAGCACAGCGTGACCCCAGACCTGTCTGCTGTCAAAGCCCAGGTGATTCATCACAATTCTATTTGACCCAGCAGAGCCTCCAGTTTGCATGAAGCAGTCCTCAGTGCAATGACACAGCCAGGAGCAAAGGAAGGGGGCATCTTCATGAGACTACAGCCTGTATCCAAGCAAATTCAGAATTCCCATCAAGTTCTTGGAAATACTGAAAATTGTTCACAGACCTCTTCTCATCTTCCCTGCCATGAACAGATTTAACTATCCCCCTGTGGACTCGGAGGTAGAGAATCACTTGCTAAGTCCCCTGCCCTTACCTAGCAGACAGTTGGATTTTCAATGGATCTGTGGAGTGGATATCTGTGCTAAGTGTGCCTCCCAGCCCCCTGCACTGTCAGAGACCCCCGAGAAAGAAGAAATGGTAAACAGGCTTAGGCGAGACAGGACTCCTGATTTGCCTTATTTTTTTCATCTGCAAAATTGCTTTTTCTTGGGATGCTATTCCTCACTGCCCAAGAAGTAAAGTCTTCAGCCTTGACTAACAAATATAGGACAACTCTTCTTTAAAAAAAACTAAGTTCCTCAGCTGTGTGATGTTACAAGCATGTGATCTGGTGTCTCTAAGATTCCAGAGATACCACACGCTGACTGCTGCTGGCCATTTTGAAACAATCCGGGACCTAAACCTACAGGCCAAGGAACACAAAGACAGCCGGGCTATCATCAATCATTAGCAGACGTCCTGAAGCTGCTTTCTCACACTACAGAGGTGGGAGCGGGGGTGGGGCAGAAGAATGGGAACATTTCAGTAGATCTTCCCTGGACTTAGGAAATGAATTAGTACCATTAGATCTTTGAGACAAGCTGAGTCAATGTTGAAAATAATATGTGAGTAACACTATGAACCCAGCTTCTCTCTCAGGTGAACCAGTCCAGAAGCTCGAATTTCTGTTGACTGGGGGCCTCTGGGGGCCTGGCCTGAGCCTATTCATCTCCCTGTCCCACAGTGCCTCATATACGACTCAGCACACTGGAATATTAAGGAAATGTGGGCTTTATTATTAAAAATAAAGCCCAGAACCTCCAGAGTTGGCACTGGAAGAGGACTGGCTAGGGAACAGGATGGGGTTCTGGGGCAGGCAGCTCCAAGGAACCTCATTCCATATCTAGGACTCGCCTTCTCCTTGGAGTGACCTAAAGTCCACCATTCCCACCTCTGTGATGGTCTTAGGGAAGGGCTGGACTTCCTCTAACCTGTGGCCCCATCCATCCTTCCAGGTGAGGTCTGGAGCCTGCTGAGGGGAGGTGGGAGCAATGCAAAAGACTCCACCCAGGGAACAGAAAACCACAGGACGGAAGCAGCTGAGTTCCAGTGAGTCCTTCGAATCTGGCTTTAAAGCACAGCTTTACATATCAGCACCTTGTGGGTCACTGTGGGCCCTTTCTCCCTGTTTCTGTGTGACAGGGAACATGTTTCACCCATAGCCCCCTGCAGGGCTGTCTTAAGCCTCCAGAATTCTCCATGTCTGTTGCCCAAAGACATTCCACATAAGTGATTCAGAAATTCTACAAGCACTATGGGCAAATCTATATTTTTATAGTAGAGTTAGAAATATTTTTAATGAAAGCAAGAATTATACTCTATTAATACATGGAATTATACTATATTAACACATCAAAGACCATTAACAGAAATCTATAACTCATTTAGGGCTGAACTTAAAATAAAAATTGCTTCTCAACATACTTGAGGCGTGTCCCTTGACACAAAGCCACCCTCAGAAAAATTTCCCATTTGCAATCCAGAAATGCTGTAACAAAACACATTACGGAAATTTATCTGATGCAGAGGCTGATAAGTCAGCACCTGGCCCCACTATTCTCCAATTTCAAGATTTTATGTTAGTCAAGACAAACAGCCTTTTGTTGAGTTGATAATTAATGTCATCCATTTAAACATTGATAATAGGTTTATGGGCTTCCCAGGTGGCTCAGTGGTAAAGAATCCACCTGCCAAGCAGGAGACATGGCTTCAATCCCTGGGTCAGGAAGGTCCCCTGGAGAAAGAAATGGCAAACCACTCCAAGATTCTTGCCTGGGAAATCCCATGGACAGAAGAGCTTAGAGGGCTACAGTCCATGGGGTTAAAAAGAGTCAGACACAGCTCAGCAACCATCAACCAACAATTAGTTTATACCAGGTAAATACCACTTTTATTTGTTTTATATATTGAGTTCCATCTCAGACTTTACTTTTTAAAAAGACTTCGATTCTTAAAAAGAGAGCTCCTCCCTAAAGCATTACTTTAGGAGTCTTTTCAGCTATTCCCGGGGATCTTGAGAGTCACCTACTCACAGATTTGTCCCTATACTTGGAGGACCAAACAGAAAAACCCTGTCCCAAGGCAATTCAACCAGGAGGCACTTGGAATTCGGAGCTGAGTGAGTGAGAGAGGGCATGGTTCATGAAGTCCTTGGCTGACTCTACTTCTCTCCCTTATGGTGATTTCTGAGGAACCATTTCCCTCTTTTAAAGGATGCTGTGAGTTGGTCCACCAAACCCCAGCATAAACTGGGGGGACAGCCATCAGGAATGCTGTAAGGGATAGATTTCCTACACACAGCAGTCCAGCAACTGCTGAGATTATGACGGTATCCTTCCGCATCTGTGCCAAAGGGCCCTTCAGAGTAACCTAGACCAAGCCAGCATTTACATGTGAGGAAACTGAGGCTCAGAGAGAAGCGACTTATATACCCTCCCTCCTCTTTTCAAGATGCCCTATGTCCTCACTCTCAAAGAGAATCAGCTCTGAGGGGAGAGGGTTAACCTTCACTCTGAAAGATGCTAGTAGTGATTTATACTTTTAAATGTGGCTAATGGTAGAAATAAAATGATAATGAGAAAGTAACTCAGGCTTTCAAAGTAACTGTTCACCAAAGTGAACATTAAGCCTGATTTGATCACACCCATTAGAGATTTCAGCTGAACATTACAGGCGTGTTTCTTGGGAATTTGTCTGATGGATGTGGCAGGGTCAGCTGCTAGGGATAAAGAACCATCNTCAGGCTTTCAAAGTAACTGTTCACCAAAGTGAACATTAAGCCTGATTTGATCACACCCATTAGAGATTTCAGCTGAACATTACAGGCGTGTTTCTTGGGAATTTGTCTGATGGATGTGGCAGGGTCAGCTGCTAGGGATAAAGAACCATCTCCAAAATGTTCCAACTAGACAAATTTTTATCAATTACAGGTATAAGGGAATTTGAAATGCTACACATAAATCAAATTATTTCTAAAGTGAAACAGCTATTTTTAAAAATTCTTTTCTTATAATGCAAATTGTTTTACCTTTATTGGTCTGTGTCATAAGTAAAAAGGTATTTGAGGAGGATAGATTTTATTTATTGTTTCAGATGTTGGGTTTATAAAGTGAGAGACACCTACGTGGAGAGCTTTACATCTGGGAAGTACCTTAAAAACTATCTAGTCCAAATCCTTCATTTTCTGAATGAGGCACCTGTGGTCCAGAGAGAAGGAACAGTCCCAAGGTCACACAGCAGCCAACATCAGAGCCCACAGCCCCCAGATCCAGGTCAAAGCGTTGTTTGATTAACGACCAGAAGAGCTCTCTGCTCTGTGAGTTGCAGGAACAAGATTACGGTACTGAAAATACAAAGGCAAACAGTCTACTTCCTTTATAAGTCATTTTCTTCCACTTTTAAAAATGTAATATTTTTACTTATTCAATTTTCAAAAAATTTTAAAATGGCATATAATGAGGCACTTGCGATCAAACAAGGAAGGAAGGAATGAAGGGAGGGAAGAAGGGAGAAAGGAGGGAGGGAGAGAGGAAGAAGAGAAGGAAAGGAAATAAGCATGTGTGTACCATGCACACACTTAGGCATGGTGTGTGCATGATCTTGGCAAGGTGGTCAAGGAACGCATATTTTGAGTGAAATCAAAACCTCTAATAAGACGGTCGCTAGAACTGAACTAGTTCTGAGCTTCTTGGTCATAAAATTTTCATTTGTTTATTTATTTCCAAAGAAATCTTCTATAGAGGTGTAACTAGAGAGTCTCCCTCTCTCCCCTCTAATCCCATTGCATCTTCCTGCATCCATGGAGCAGAGATGCAGCACTTTGGAGCTGAAGGCTCCTTAGACACCACCAAGGCCATCCCTCCAGCTGACAGAGGGACAGCTGGGAACTCAGGGAGGGAGGGAGTTTGCTATAGTGATGGCGGAGTCCAAGAAAACCTATGTCTGAATTTCAGGGATGTTAAATTTTTTAATTTTTTAGATTTGTTTTTATAAACATCCCCAGATACATAGCAACAGACAGCATCCCCTCATCCCTAGTCACTACCCCCAAGGACCTTGAGCCTGATGGGCATGGAATGCGTTACAGCTTTGGTGTTTTAGTTACAATACTCCTTCATGCCTGGTATGCTTCATGGAACCTCAGCTGATCTCTATGAGGCAAGAGGACAGAAGAGAAAATTGGGCTTCTGAGAGTCCATCTCTGTTCAAGTCAAGCTGCTAGTGGATCAGCTTCTGGCTGTGAATCAAACTGCTGAAGGCAAGGCCACTCTCTCTGCTCCACTCTGTGGCCTCGGTGAAAAAGCAGCAGACAGTGACAGAGGAACCAGTGCATCCTGCTGTCCACTCACCCCTAGTTAGTACATCGGGACAGCTAGTTGGGGCACCAGCTCCATGGTGCAGGTACCATGTCTTAAAAGCATTAAACAAACAATATAAGGGGATTTAAGTGAAATGGTTGTTCTAAAGGGATGCGGTATTTGTTCAAAGTAAAGCCTTCAAGGGCTTTGTGCTTAAAGTTTTACAGAACACTCTGGGTACCTCAACAGATGACTAGCAAACCTCATAATCACCCAGGGATTTCAGGGCATCAGGTTAACACTGTTCACGATTCAAGGGAATTAAGAGAAGTTTCAAAATGAGATTCTTATGCAAAGAAGTAAGAACCAAGGGAGGTATAGTGAAAAGTAAAGCAGTGGTCGGAGAAGGCAATGACACCCCACTCCAGCACTCTTGCCTGGACAATCCCATGGATGGAGGAGCCTGGTGGGCTGCAGTCCATGGGGTCGCTAAGAGTCGGACACGACTGAGCGAGTTCACTTTCACTTTTCACTTTCATGCATTGGAGAAGGAAATGGCAACCCACTCCAGTGTTCTTGCCTGGAGAATCCCAGGGACGGGGAGCCTGGTGGGCTACCATCTATGGGAGTCTCACAGAGTCGAACACGACTGAAGTGACTTAGCAGCAGCAGCAGCAGCAGCAGCATGGGAAAAAAAAAAAAAAGAAAAGAATACTTCCATAGTCAGGATCCTACTTCTGGACTGAACCATAAACTTTAACATAATAATAATAGTAGTAGTAATAGTAATAATAACTTGACATCCTGATTCAGTTAAAGTATGAAAGCCAGTGTCTGCAGGCAGCTGCTGAGCTAGGCGAATCCTGCCGGGGCATCCATGGACACGTTGTCAGGGACACAAGATAACTGAAAGCAGAGAGGGCCAAGTGAGGGCATCAGCCCCTCCTGCCCCCTGCCCAGAACCCGTTTGAATTGCAATGCTGGCAGTTAGAAAAAGTGTCTCCATCTTGTAAATACAGCAAATTTGATCTGGAAATCATTGAGAAAACATAAACACAGAGCCTCATGTGGTCATGTTTATACTATTTCAGCCTCGGTGAAAGATGAGCCTGTTATGGAAGGACTGGTTTTTTTTTTCTCAAAGGCTCTTTTTAAAATGAAAATCCCGAGTACACATTACTATGAAGACCAAAGTCCTGGCAAAGACACCATAAGGGCCTGAACAAGATTCGATTAAGCAGGTAACAGACACAATGTCACTTTTTTACTTAAAAATGTCTTCTTCAATTGCAGAAATTCTCAATTATTCTTGAAGTCAGTTCTTTTTGAGGTGGAAATTAACAGTAGTGGAGAAGCTTCTAAACTATAACTTTAGTTAAGAACATGGTTTCATGCCTATTTCATGTTTCTCAAATCCCTTCTAAATTTGCAGTAACATCGACAAGGAATTTAGTCCAATTCCCTTCATTTAATCTGTAAATAAATAGAGGCACAGATGGAGAAAGTGACTTACTTAAGGACAGAGCTTATTAGCGTCAGAGGCAAAAATAGGACAGTGATTTCCTGATTTCAACCGGTTCTTTCAGGATATGTCTCTTTTAGGTGTTGTTACTTATGTAACATTTTGTCCAAGGGCGTTTATTAGATACTGTGTTCTATATGGAGTTGGTATGGAGCCGGCAATGGGTTTTATTCCATAAGCAGAGGCATGAAATACATACCACATGATTTTTCTAAAAACAAATTCTGATTAGGAGTGTCTCATTCACTAGGCTGGTGAGGAATTTATCTACTCGGTCATAAGTGAATGGGGCTTGTCCTGGAAGTGGCAGCAGGACACCCACCCAGGAGCCACAGAGGTGGAGCAGCGTCACAGCCTTGGACTTGATGTGTTCACAGACCAAGGTCCCTGCAGGCTGTCTGGTCACCTGCTCCTGAACCATGGCCTCTGCAGAAGATGGGGGTCGCTGGGCTCACTGAGGCTCTGCCTCTACCCTGGGGCCCTCAGAGAAAGGGGAATAAGGGCCTGGAGCCCCAAACTGCTTCCCTTCCAGGTCCGAGAGAGAACCTCCCCTCCGGTGCTTCCCTCCCCTCTTCTCCCCAGCCTCCCCCACCGCCTCCTCCTAAGCACAGTTCCTCCCTAAAGCCAGGACAGAAAGGGAGAGGTCACTGTCTTGAGGAACTCCTGCCTTCAATCCTTTGGCTCCAAGAGTCCTGAAACAAAGAAGCTCAGCGGCCTAACTATTTACCTAGAATGAGGGGGAGGGGGGCATACAATAAGAACAGATTCCAAATGGATATCTCGATAAAATTTTCCTGCCATGTGTACATGTCATCTTACCGTGCAGAATTCCGATCCTTTTGTAGTGAAACCACTAATGCCCTGGTACAGCGTCTGATGGTCTGCAGGGCACTTCAGACTCAGCAACTGGTGCTCCCACAGGGCGGGTCTTTGTCACCCCATTTTATAGCTGAGGAGACCAAGGTTCACTGAAGTGATGAGATATATGTGGTTCTTTTTTCCTGGTCCTAAGAAGAGGGTGGCAAGCCATGCATGCCAAATATCCTCTGAACTCGGCCGAACTCTCAGTAAACTCCACACTTGTCAATACCACTCCATGATGTATCTCCTCCTTCGCTTCTGAACAGCCGGATGAACTCGGGCACAACAGCAAATGTGACTTTCAACATTCCTCTAGGGTGAGTTCCATTGTTTTTGTTCACTCAACTTCAAGGCAAAAGAAAAAGGACCACAGATCATAAACAATTTCCCTATTTTTGCTCCTCTTCGGCATCTGAAGTTTTGAGAAAGCGTGAGTGANTTTTTTTTTCTCAAAGGCTCTTTTTAAAATGAAAATCCCGAGTACACATTACTATGAAGACCAAAGTCCTGGCAAAGACACCATAAGGGCCTGAACAAGATTCGATTAAGCAGGTAACAGACACAATGTCACTTTTTTACTTAAAAATGTCTTCTTCAATTGCAGAAATTCTCAATTATTCTTGAAGTCAGTTCTTTTTGAGGTGGAAATTAACAGTAGTGGAGAAGCTTCTAAACTATAACTTTAGTTAAGAACATGGTTTCATGCCTATTTCATGTTTCTCAAATCCCTTCTAAATTTGCAGTAACATCGACAAGGAATTTAGTCCAATTCCCTTCATTTAATCTGTAAATAAATAGAGGCACAGATGGAGAAAGTGACTTACTTAAGGACAGAGCTTATTAGCGTCAGAGGCAAAAATAGGACAGTGATTTCCTGATTTCAACCGGTTCTTTCAGGATATGTCTCTTTTAGGTGTTGTTACTTATGTAACATTTTGTCCAAGGGCGTTTATTAGATACTGTGTTCTATATGGAGTTGGTATGGAGCCGGCAATGGGTTTTATTCCATAAGCAGAGGCATGAAATACATACCACATGATTTTTCTAAAAACAAATTCTGATTAGGAGTGTCTCATTCACTAGGCTGGTGAGGAATTTATCTACTCGGTCATAAGTGAATGGGGCTTGTCCTGGAAGTGGCAGCAGGACACCCACCCAGGAGCCACAGAGGTGGAGCAGCGTCACAGCCTTGGACTTGATGTGTTCACAGACCAAGGTCCCTGCAGGCTGTCTGGTCACCTGCTCCTGAACCATGGCCTCTGCAGAAGATGGGGGTCGCTGGGCTCACTGAGGCTCTGCCTCTACCCTGGGGCCCTCAGAGAAAGGGGAATAAGGGCCTGGAGCCCCAAACTGCTTCCCTTCCAGGTCCGAGAGAGAACCTCCCCTCCGGTGCTTCCCTCCCCTCTTCTCCCCAGCCTCCCCCACCGCCTCCTCCTAAGCACAGTTCCTCCCTAAAGCCAGGACAGAAAGGGAGAGGTCACTGTCTTGAGGAACTCCTGCCTTCAATCCTTTGGCTCCAAGAGTCCTGAAACAAAGAAGCTCAGCGGCCTAACTATTTACCTAGAATGAGGGGGAGGGGGGCATACAATAAGAACAGATTCCAAATGGATATCTTGATAAAATTTTCCTGCCATGTGTACATGTCATCTTACCGTGCAGAATTCCGATCCTTTTGTAGTGAAACCACTAATGCCCTGGTACAGCGTCTGATGGTCTGCAGGGCACTTCAGACTCAGCAACTGGTGCTCCCACAGGGCGGGTCTTTGTCACCCCATTTTATAGCTGAGGAGACCAAGGTTCACTGAAGTGATGAGATATATGTGGTTCTTTTTTCCTGGTCCTAAGAAGAGGGTGGCAAGCCATGCATGCCAAATATCCTCTGAACTCGGCCGAACTCTCAGTAAACTCCACACTTGTCAATACCACTCCATGATGTATCTCCTCCTTCGCTTCTGAACAGCCGGATGAACTCGGGCACAACAGCAAATGTGACTTTCAACATTCCTCTAGGGTGAGTTCCATTGTTTTTGTTCACTCAACTTCAAGGCAAAAGAAAAAGGACCACAGATCATAAACAATTTCCCTATTTTTGCTCCTCTTCGGCATCTGAAGTTTTGAGAAAGCGTGAGTGATGGAAACAATTGTTTATCCCCTGGGGCTGTTTGGCTGAGGCCTCTGTGCCCTGGTACCAGGACTCCTGAGACTGTGTCCTCAGCCTGTCTCCTCATGCCCAGTCGGATTCACACCTCCAACAGGGCTGTGGTGCCGACTGGTTGTCAACTTTGTCTCCCTGGGGAATCAGGCTGCAAACCTACTCAGTCACTGATGTGTTCTAAATCTTTGTGTTACCCCCAAATCCACGTGCTGAATCCTAACCCCCAGGATGATGGTCTCAGGAGGTGGGGCCTCTCCTCTGAGAAGAGATTAGGTCATGAGGGTGATGCACTTATCAACGGGATTAGTGCCCTGATAAAAGGGATCTGGGAGACTTCCCTCGCCCCTTCCTCCCTGTGAAGACACAGTGAGAAGCCTTCTATGAACCAGGAAGCAGGCCCTCATCAGACACCAGATCTCCTGGTGTCTTGATCTCGAATTTCCAGCCTTCAGAACTGTGAGAAATAAACTTCTATTGTTTATTAGTCTCCCAATCAGCAGTATTCTCTTATAGCAGCCAGATTGGACTAAGAGAGTCACTCAGAGCATCCAGTCACTCAGCAATTTACCAAGCTGCCTTGATATATGAGGCACTGTTCTAGGCACTCCGATATCATCCCAACCAAAACCAAGTCCCTCCCCTCACGGACTTCCTGTTCTGGGTGAGGAGGGAGACATGACAGACAATCAATAGAAATACATAAATAATACCTCAGATGATGATAGAGGCATGAAGAAGATATAGCAGAGTAAGCAGGATCTCCAGAAGGATCTGGGGACTCTTAGTGCAAGAACTCAGACCTCATCTCTCTTTGCTAGGTCTGTGAGCTGGCAGGGAGCATGGAATATCAGCACAGACATGCCCTGGAAGCTGTGGAGGCTGTGCCCATTCATAAAACTCCTGGGACACAGAGGCCATCCAGGCTGAGGCAGGTGAGCATGGGGTTGAAGGTCACAGCCACTTCCCCATCCACCACTCACCCTCAGCGTAGCCTTCCCTACCTCACTCCACCTCTCTGGATCCAGTACTTGTATATAAAGTCTGGAGGGATATAGCCAAACCACTGATAGAGGTGTCATCTGAGAGTGGAGTGAGAAGAGTAAGACTGCAGTTAGGCTAGGGCTAAGGCAATGGCCCCCCACTCCAGCACTCTTGCCTGGAAAATCCCATGGACGGAGGAGCCTGGTGGGCTGCCGTCTATGGGGTCGCACAGAGTCGGACACGACGGAAGCGACTTAGCAGCAGCAGCAGCGGCAGGGGAAGTGTGGGGCTTTTGTTTCTAACTCTAAATATATTTCTAAGTATATTCTTTTCAAACTTTTAAAATTAAAAAATAATCATATTTTGTATAGATTTAAAGTTAAACAAAAAGCAGTATTACTTCACTCGGCTGTGACTGTCTTTTTGCTAAAGTTTTGACTTTGGCGTCCCCCTGGGAGGTGACTTGCGCGACTCTCTAACATTTGCTCCAGGGCTGTCCCATTCAGGCATGCAGGCTGCGCACTCTTGATAGTGAAAGCTGGAACTCCTCTTCTCCAGAAACTCTCTCCAGCACTGACCTCATGCCACCACATGCTCTCTGCCCACCATTTTTGAGATACATCTTGTCCCTTTGTCCTCTTTCCATACACTGGTTCCTCTTAGGAAAAGTGTCTCTTTACCTTCTCGAACCGTAAATTTTTATTCTTTCAAGACCTAGTTCAAATATCTCTTTTTCTCAAAGATCCCTCAGCAGAATTTCTTTATTTTGTCCCTTTCATTATGACTTCTACCATGTTGGTTTGTAAATTTTCCCAGTGAACTTTCATGGACAAAAAATTAATGCTATTAATATATTCATTTGATTTCCTCAGAGTGCATTGTGTGTAACATGAACAATGGGATGAGTGAATGAATACCAGTGGCAACCCTAGAACCTTGGTTTTTAGTTTGATTTTCCAAAAGGCTTTCACTATTAGACATATTTCTCAAACTGTTCTGCAAAATATATCTCTTAAAAGATTCTTCTGAATTTTAAGAAGAGATTCAACAGGCAAGTATTAGGAGAATCTTGCTACCTACTTACAGGTTTTAATATGCTAACAATCATTTTGTGCCAAAGAATTGATGCTTTTGAACTGTGGTGTTGGAGAAGACTCTTGAGAGTTCCCTGGACTGCAAGGAGATCCAACCAGTCCATTCTGAAGGAGATCAGCCANAAAAGCTATGACCAACCTGAACAGCATATTCAAAAGCAGAGACATTACTTTGCCAACAAAGATCCGTCTAGTCAAAGCTATGGTTTTTCCAGTAGTCATGTATGGATGTGAGAGTTGGACTATAAAGAACGCTGAAGAATTGATGCTTTAGAACTGTGGTGTTGGAAAAGACTCTTGAGAGTCCCTTGGACTGCAAGGAGATCCAACCAGTCCATTCTGAAGGAGATCAGCCATGGGATTTCTTTGGAAGGAATGATGCTGAAGCTGAAATTCCAGTACTTTGGACACCTCATGCAAAGAGTTGACTCATTGGAAAAGACTGTGATGCTGGGAGGGATTGGGGGCAGGAGGAGAAGGGGACAACCGAGGATGAGATGGCTGGACAGCATCACGGACTCGATGGACATGAGTCTGAGTGAACTCCGAAATTGGTGATGGACAAGGAGGCCTGGCGTGCTGCGATTCATGGGGTTGCAAAGAGTCAGACACAACTGAGCGACTGAACTGAACTGAATCATTTTGCATCATCAAGAAGGGAAAAAAGGAAACCAACTCCAAACTTGATTACTGACTTACTTTTTCACAAATACCTGTTCTCTCAAGAGATCTAGTGCTATACTTTCTCAATACTTAGGTTCCATGTGGTCAAAGTTATGGTTTTTCCAATAGTCATGTACAGATGTGAGAGCTGGACCATAAAGAAGCTGAGCACTGAAGAATTGATGCTTTCAAACTGTGATGCTGGAGAAGACTCTTGGGAGCCCTTGGACAGCAAAGAGATCAAACCAGTCAATCCTAAAGGAAAACAATGGCTGAATATTCATTGGGAGGACTGATGCTGAAGTTAAAGCTCCAATACTTTGATCACTTGATGTGAAGAGTTGACTCACTGGAAAAGATCCTGATGCTGGGAAATATTGAAGGCAGGAGGAGAAGGCGACAACAGAAGATAAGATGGCTGGATGGCATCACCAACTTGATGGACATGAGTTTAAGCAAGCTCTGGGAGTTGGTGATGGACAGGGAAGCCTGGCATGCTGCAGGTCGCAAAGAGTCGGACACAGCTTATGAACTGAACAACAGCAAGGTTCCATACTCCATAACCAAGCAAAAGGGAAGCTAATCATACGTTAGTAAAAGTAAAGATGGAGGGAAGACTGTGGCCAAACATCAGAGGACTTGTGATGTTGAGCCAAAGCTGCTTCTATTGGGCTGGCTGTAGGGAGACCCTGGAAGATGTCAAGTTGAGGATTTGTCAAGTCACCCTGAAGTCACTGGAGAAAAAGGACTGTTAGGGAGCGAGGGTGGATGAAGCAGGAAGACAAATTAGGAGGCTGTTGCTGTATCCTTGGCCAGCAAGAGTAATGGCCTCATATGGTGTGTTGGCAGCAGAACTGAAAGAGAGACAGAGGGACAGAGACAGAGAGACCTTCAGAGAAAGTTGTAAGATGGAATTAGCAGGATTTAGGATTTGGTCACCAATTAAACTGCAGAGTTTGGAGGGGTTTAGGTGACGTTGAGACCAGTGGGCAAAATTGAAGGAAGAATGAAAAATATCAGTAATGAAGATAAATACCACTTTAATGCCATAGTTTTCAAAATAAAAATTAATGCAAAGCATTTACAATGTATAAAATATGAAAGGATTTAAAGACAGGACATCTTGCTGAGTTTTTCCTTTTGTCTCCACCTACAATATGACCAAGCACCCCCAACTGAATGTGGGAGGACTCCCAGGTCACAAAACTGTTGTCCTCTACGGAGAAGGTAGCAGAGAAGGAATCGGTTTCGGGTAGAAGTTGGTGGGCGTCATTTTGGCTATTATTGGTATGTTCAGACCCTTCAAGCTGCATCTGAGGTCCATCCACTGTAGGAATAAGAAGCAGTCTGTGAGACTGTGCTGTGGGAGAGGGAGAAGAGAGTTTTGGCTCAGTGTGGAGACCGTCAAATTCACTCTCTTCTCGAGATGAACTGTAACCTTTACTTTGCTTCCCACATCAAATGGAATGTGGTGGGGGAAGTTCCCTGGCAGAGCCCATTGCTTCATAAGTTCAAATTGTGCAACACGTCATCCCAGACCTTCCCTCGGGTGCCCAAACTAGGGCTGGGATCATCACAATCACACCCTTGTATTCATTCATTCACCAGTTTCTGCTTCCTCATTTCCTCCTCGCCATCCTGCCCTCTCCCCCTTCCTCCTGCTGCCAACTCCAGGGGAGGTGATGAGGATGAGGAGGAGGGTGATGAAGGGAAGACACAGGCCGACGCGAAGAAAGGAGAGAAGAGAAAAAGAAGAAGGGGGAAAAAGAAGGCGAGAAAGAAGAAATGATACTCAGTAAGGTCGTTGGTTTTCCACACTAAAATAAACCATTTCCTGGGAATGTCAGAGTTGAAAACTGCATCCCTGCCCCCACAGATTACATTGACAAACAGAAGAATGATGACAGATTAAACTTTTTTTCCCCTTTTTTCATAACAAAAGAAGGCACAGATCCAGGGCACAAAGCTGCCCTCAACTGATGCTCCCAACAAGCACCCTGACTAGAGGAACAAGGAGGGAGGTGGTTCCTGGGCACAGAGGTGGTGTCTGTACTCAGCTTCTCAACTCCTCAGCTTAACTCTGTAGATGCTCATAAAATTCCAGGGAAAACAAGTAGTCTAAGGATTAGTGGCTAAAAAAAGTAACGGCTTTCTCTTCTTTGTGAAAGAGAAAGAGAGGAAGGAAGGGAGGGAATGAGAGAGGAAGGAAGGAAGGGAGAGAGAAAGCATTCACCAGGAGTTAGATCATTGCTACTGAATCTCAAATTCAGCTTTAACCACTAGTCTTGGGCAAATACACCAGACAAGAGAAGTGACCCAGAGGATACTGAGCCAGATGGATTGAGTTTGGCAAAGAACTGAGAGTCTCCCAAGTGAGGTTTTGGTGAGGTGAATGTGGTTGCCAGAGAGACAGCCTCCCTGTAAAATCAGCATGCTGCCCATCCCTGTCACCATAGGGTCATTCTTCAGCCCTGGAGTCAGAATCACACGCACACAGCTGCAGATGAGAGTAATCTTTCTTGAACTCAGTCAGGAGACCTCTGCCAATCGACTTGTCACATGAACTTGGACAAATCATGACCTCTTTTTGGAATTCAGTTTTCACACCTATACATTGAGGATGATGGCGTGGGAGAGATTTCCACTTCCTGTGGTTCCCAGACGCATGTCCACCAAGAAGCCAAATGAGATTCACCAAGGGTGGGATTTAAGAGACAGGGGCATTTAAACACGCCTCCTGGGCCAGCCCCCTAAGTCTGATTCCACAGGTCCCAGAGCCTTCAGGCTGGTGCTGATAACCATGCTGGGTAACTGCTGGACTTAAATGACCCCCAAATCCTTTCGGGTCCAGAGACAACCACTGAAAAAGGCTACTGGAAATTACATCAAGGTCATTGGGAATGGAACTTCCTTTTAAAGGACATAGATAAAGAGAGCAAGACAGCTCACAGATTTAAGAGATTTCAAAAAAATAATGCTCATGATGGGAAATCCCATCCACATAAATAAAGAGTTGGAAAAGGCAATTAAAAAAAAAACACTTCCCCTCAACTTCAACTGCTTAAATCTAATCTACAGGCAGTGTAGGAGGGTCAAGGAGGGAGGCCAATCTCTATCTCGAGAGTGATTTACTGTGGAGGTCACAGCGGTCTCTGTTTGGGCCTGTTACAGTTCGCTAAGCTCCGCTAAGCTTAGGTATTAAGGGATCCTTCACTGGAACATTTGTGAAGAAGGAAGGAGGAAGGGAGGAGGCGGGCTTATTTTCCCCCCTCCAGCTCTGGAGCTGCCTGAGGCCTCTTCTAAATCTTGGGACCTGTTTGTCTTCCTTGGGACTTCCTTGGGATTCTGTTTGTCTTCCTTTTCTGCCCAGGTTGCTGATGGCCCAGGCCTTCTCTGCCCCATTGCTCAGTGTTTGTTTACGGCAGCGAAGTAGAAAATTGTAATGTCTGTCATTGTTATTGGTTTGTTGATTGTGTGACCACCTGGTTTGCTGGCTCCAGGACAAAGGCAGTAAGTCCCCCTTTAAAGCCCAAGCTGTGCGCTTTAGGAGCAGGAAGAGGGGAAAGGAATGTTTGGATGTCTTTTGTTTGTGGCTGTGCGTTGTTTTGTAAAGAATCATCCAAAACTGAAATTATTTTAATGAAAACAATAAACCCCTCTTAGCACACTCTTCTCGGCACAAGTTTGCAGTAGAAGGCCTTCTCTTTTTGCAAGGAAATGCCCTGAAACTGAGGAATTCCTCCATAAACAACTTAATCCTTGATTTGCTGTGTGGGAGTTAGATGTGCCATTTCCAGATGTTTTCCAAAGGGCCCTGTGCCCTAGGGTCCACTGACTGCTCTGAGACATCCCTCTGGTCTACAAGGACTCCACAACTGCTTGAGCAGAAAATTATTTTCTTTTAATTTCATATACTGCCACATTCAACATGCACCTTTCATCCAGAGAGGCCGCTAAGATGTTCAAAGGATTCAGAATTACCGACCCACCCCCTACCCTCGAGCCATACCCACCAAATATTTAACATCTGTATTGCTATACCACCCGAAAGTTTTAAATTGAAGGAAGATGTGTTTCTTGTGCTAAATTACTGAAGGAATTTTCGGAGTAGAGTTCAGCTACCTAGTCCGGTTAGGACATCACTGCAAGAAAATCCTTCTATTTTTCCAAGTGCTGGAGGACTGTGACTGGTTAGCCCATCCATCTGCATCTTGCCTAGAGATGACACCACAGGCGTATCTGGTTGCTGGCATTTAACGGGCTCTAGTATGGTAATGCTAACAGTAACTGGTTTCACGGAATGTACTATACACCAGGCCATGAGTCTGATGCTTAGTGTACATGATTTCATTTAATTCTTATAGCATCATTGTTACCAGCGCAGAATGGAATCCATAACAACGCATTTTAAAGAGAAAATGCAACAAAACAAATATTGACTATGGGTAAACAATTAGTGACGCCCCCCCCCCAAAAAAAAACCCTATGAATATAAAGGACAGTATGCATGTTTGTTTGGTGATAAAACATTCAGGCAGGTTTATAAACGCCAAAGTGATTGTTAATATCCAGTTCATGAACCAGGTTCAGGTAAGTGTTTATAGACTTTTCAGTTGCAATAGTTTTTACATTTAATATTATCATTGCCTTGCAGGGCAGTTGCATCAATAGGGCTTTTTTTCTTGATGTAAACATGTGCAGCTATTTTTATTAATTAAGGTCTAATTGGCTCAGAGGTAAAAGAATCCACCTGCCAATGCAGGAGACACAGGCTTTGTCCCTGGGTCAGGAAGATCCTCTGGAGTGGGAAATGGCGACCCACTCCAGTATTCTTGCCTGGGAAATCCCATGGACAGAGGAGCCTGGTGGGCTAGAGTCCATGGAGTCGCAGAGTCAGACACGACTTAGCAACTAAACAGCAACATATGAAACTCTGAGAGTTTGAGTGTCTAGTCAAAGACCAGAAAGCTGGTGAGGTTAGAGTTTGAATCTGAGTTTGTCTGACTTGGCACTCACAGCCACAGCCCCTAGGCCTTGCCTGTCCTGGTGCTACCTGTCACTGGGGTCAGCTGCCTTGTCAACCAGGCATCTTACCAAGCAAGACTCCACTATGGGCACAGCTGTGAGGTGTGGTCAGAAGTGAGGAAGAGAGATGAATAAGGGCCTGGCCCTTGCTGAATTTGCTAACAGACTGACATGCAGTCCCAGACTTTCATCCCAAACGAAATAGGCAGAAATTCTAGAAAGCAAAAGTGAAAATCGCTCAGTCATGTCTGACACTTTGTGAACCCATGGACTGTATGGAATTCTCCAGGCCCGAATACTGGAGTGGGTAGCCTTTCCCTTCTCCAGGGGATCTTCCCAACCCAGGGATCAAACCCAGGTCTCCCACATTGAAGGCGGATGCTTTACCAGTTGAGCTATAAGGGAAGCCCAAGAATACTCGAGTGGGTAGCCTATCCCTTCTCCAGAGGATCTTNGTGGGTAGCCTTTCCCTTCTCCAGGGGATCTTCCCAACCCAGGGATCAAACCCAGGTCTCCCACATTGAAGGCGGATGCTTTACCAGTTGAGCTATAAGGGAAGCCCAAGAATACTCGAGTGGGTAGCCTATCCCTTCTCCAGAGGATCTTCCTGACCCAGGAATTGAACCGGGGTCTCCTGCATTGCAGGAGGATTCTTTACCAACTGAGCTACCAGGGAAGCCCCACTCCCCAAATTCCTAGCACCTGCTGCATACACAGCCTCACTCAGTTATTCAATCAAACATGAAACTTAGGTATTGCTTTGAAGGGATTTTGCAGGTATAAATAAATAGACTTTAAGATAGGGAGATTAGCTGAGTGGGCCTGACTGTATCAAAAGAGCCCTTTACATCCAGGTCTGGAGGTCAGAGATGACGTCAGAAAGATTTGAAGTACAAGAGTATCCAATGAGGCTTTGAAGACGGAGAGGGTCTTATGACAAGAAACACAGGTAGTCTCTAGGAGCTGAGTGGCCTCCAGCTGACAACTGGCAAAGAAATGGTGATCTCAGCCCAGCAATGCAAGAAACTAAATTCTGCCAACAATCTGAATGAGCTTTGAAAACAGATTTTTACCTAGTAGCTCTAGATGAGAACTCAGCCTGGCAGACACCTGACTTTCAGCCTCTGCAACTCTGACCAGAGGACCTAGCCTTGCCATCCATGCCTGAACTTCTACCCGTGGAGCTGTAAGCTAACATGGGTGTTGTTCGAAGCTGCTAGGTTTCAGATGATTTGTTACGTGGCTATGGAAATGCAATCCACCAGGAAATGCTTCAGGCCGGGGCAAACTGGGACAATGGGTCACCCCGGACAAGTGTAGGTCCACGTGATGTGTGTCACTAGGGAATCTGTTCAGTTTTCATGGAGGAAGTGGCCAGGATTTAGACAAGGGAGAAGGGGCTGAAAGGTACTTTAGAGGGGGACGCAGCACAAGCAAAGACCGAGGCGGGAACATGCAAAGGGTGTCAGCGGAGATACTATCAAGGCAGCAACTAAACGCTTGAGGGGGTTAAGTGTTTGGGGGCAGAGACCTTTTAACTTCAGCATTTGAAAGCGTCTGCTCCAGGGTCATGAAAATGGCAGTGACATTAGCTGTGGTTGCGAGTTTCTCGTTTGTCACCCTGGCATTACTGCAGGTCACCCGCCTCAAAGAAGTTCTGTACTTCTTGAAAGCAGAGATGTGGCTTATACAGAGTGCTACCCTAGTGCCTAGTACAAGGTCAGATGCATCACTACATGTTCAGCAAATGCTAAATAAAGACGTGGATAATTGGTTTAGTGTGGACGTAACAATACTACTTTCAGCCAAATATAGCCACATTGTCCCTGGAAATACTGAGGCGGCTGACCCATCATCTCTCCTCCATCCTCTCCCTGAATCTGACCCTTCTGCTGCGCACAGGAGCCTCTCGGGTCCTCCCGCTCAGGACCAGGGGTTCCGAAGTCTGACAACCCATCTCAGTGCTGCTCCACACCAGCTGTTTGACATTGGGAAAGAAACTTAACTTTTCTGCTCCTGTTTCCTCGTGTGTCAGAAGGGCATACTAGAACCTGCCTTACCAGGGGATCATAAGGATTTGGATGAGTCAGAACAACACACAAAGGCCTTGGCACGGAGCCCAGCAAAGGGTAAGTTTCTTAAAGCCGAGTTGTCATGATGATTGATTATAAGTAGCAATGACTTATTTGCTGCCCCAATTCAGGTGGATACCTTTTCTGCACCCCCATCCCAACCCAAAGCATTTTCATTTTACTAGAAGACCCTGGGAATAAATTTAAAAAACTTTGAACCCCAAGGGAAGGGCTGCCCAATGAAGGTGGGTCAGTCAAGGGCCCACCCTTGGTGAGTAAGCCACACCCTCACAAAGCCTAATCCTTGGACCAGCTGGGTCCTAGCCCTCTTCCAGACCACATGAGTCTGAATCTCTGTTTTCACAAGCTCCCTGGAAGAAACACTGGTCTAGAGGAACTCCTATCAGCTCTCCTGGCAGCACGGCATCCCTCTGACCTTTCCTGACAATTTGCTGTAAAAGTTAAGGTCTGCCTTAACTCAAGCAGAGAGGCGAGCCAGACCACAAAACTCTCAGCTGGCAAGAGAAAACCTCATTTCTAGGGACAGTTGGCTCTCTACATGTTTCAACAAACTGGCACTATCCAAGAGCTCTCATGGTCTGAAGTCAGGCTTAAAACTCTGCAAAAATAAACTTTCCAGGAAATTTCTGGCACTCCCACTTTTCAGACCCATCATCTCAGAAATGTAATCCAAGTGGTGGCCTCTTTCCCCACATTTAACTCCATTTCCCAGTTAAAGAGCATTCTCTTGCTGGCCTTGAGCTGACAAAGCACACACGCACACACAGAGACACACGTGCACACACAGACACACACATACACACACAAAGGGGAGAAAACAGGGAGTCCATCCTTAGGATGGAGTTTTTGATAAGTCTTTGGGAAAGTCTAGGACCTCATTTGGCACAATTAGTGTTCTACTTCTTAGGGTAAATATTATTTTTTAAAGAGCATCTTAATTCTGAGGGATATCTGCTTGTGGTCACTGGGATTCAAAGAGGCCTATTTGTAAGTTAAAAAAAAAAGCAGAACTCACAGTCTGCCTTCATGTAGTCAACAGTGCAATGGTCCTCATTTCTTATTTTCCAAGTAAGCAGCACACACAAATCTTCCTTGAGGACCAAAACTCAAATCAGCTGCATCCTTTGGACACATTCACAAATATTCATGAATGGACTGCTGTTCTGTTCCTCTAGGAAAGATAACAAGGCATGATCCCTTCACTACAGGAACCTCACAGCTCAGTGGGGAGAGCTGGCTATGCAACATATCTATGAGAGTATGCCCTAGTAATCTACTGCTACGTTAACAATTCATCCCTATTTTAGCAGCTTAAAGCAACAATCATTTTAGTATCTTTCATAGTACTTTTGGGACAGGAATTCAGGAAGGGCTCAGCTGGGCAGTTCTGGCACAGGGCTCCCCTCTAGTTGGAACCAGACACAGGCTGCTAAAGCAGCTGGGGGCTGGCTAGGCATCTCTCTTCATAGCATCTCAGGGCCTCTCCACATTCTTTCTCTGAGTGGGCCAACTTGGGCTTCCTTACAGCATGGCAGCCTTAGGATAAACTGTTTACTTGACAGTTCAGGGCTCCAAAGGTACATGTCCCAAGAGAATCAGGCAGAAGCTGTATCATCTTTTATGACTACTTCAGAAGTCACAGTGTCATTTCCTCTAGAGGGAGATTTGTTAAAGTCACACTGTATGTTAAGAAGAGCATGTAGGATGGGAGATGCCTTTTTCACCATCTTTGAATACAATCCACAGGAGTGTTCCAGAAGAAATCAGACATCATAACCAAATTAGGATAATTCAAGGAAGTTTAACAAAGGCATGAGTGATGAAGATATAAGCAAGGCGTAGAAAACACGCTAATGGTGAAGAACCTGCCTGCCGGTGCGGGAGGCACAAGAGACAGACGTTTGATCCCTGGGTAGGAAAGATCCCCTGGAAGAGGGCATGGCAACCCACTCCAGTTTTCTTGCCTAGAGAATCCCATGGACAGAGAAGCCTTGAAGGCTACAGTCCATGGGGTCACAAAGAGTCGGACATGACTGAAGTGACTTGGCATGCAGAGAAACCACAGTGATATCCTGAGGTAGCTGGTAACACAAAGATTGCTACCCATCCCTACTGGAAAGAACGAGAAGGAGAGGTTGCAGGAACTCAGGAGAGAGGAATTCAAGCTGGGGGAATAAGTGTCCTGACCTCATGTTCTCTGTCCTTCCAGTCTCCTGCCAGGCTCTCCACTGACTGAAACCAACAGGAAGTCCAAAGGCCTACAGTCCACACTAATCGGCCTCTGGCAAAGAGAGTGGAGGGAAGAAGAGCAGAGGGTGTATCTGGAGAGGCAAGTAGAAGATATCCAGCAGTAAGGAATATCTGCAACGCAAGAGAGATGGTCATCTGATACCGGTAGAAAAGTATATGCAGGAGTATGTTTCTTCCCGTAAGAGGGAAATTTTGAGCTATTTCCAGGTAATGTCACAGAAGTGTAGATATGGATGTCTGGGATGCCCCTTTATCCTGGGGCAGTTGAAAAGGGAGTTGTCCACACAGGCAGGCCAGACAGGGACTATACAAAGTCTCTGGACATTGACAGGAGGGTTCCTGATGGCTGGTCCCTGGCAGTGGTCCAACAGGAAGGACAGCTGATGGGGCTCCTCAATGCCCATAATGTGGTGGGATGCAGGCTGGCTGTGATGGAGACTGGGTGGTGTGTAGCACCACTCCGGCTGACAGCGCCCATGCCCAGCAGAGCAGAGCCTGCCTGACTCCTGGAGGCTGTTTCCTCTTCTGTCTGAGCGGTCTCTCCAGGCCTGGCTCTCAACTCAGACTTCATAAACCTCCCTGCAACTCACCCCTCTCCCAATCTGAAGACTCTTCATCTAACTTGGGAGTAACGAAGCCTGGTTTCCAATCCAGTCTCCCAAATCTGTCATATATCATATAACATGCAAACTCAAAAATCCAGTTTCTTGTAACTCTACATCCTCAATTTGTGAAACTCAAATACGAGAACTGACCTACTTGCTCTCTGCACTCTGCAGAGGTGTCCCTTCCTTAAAGCACACGGTGTGGGAATTGGGAGGGGCTGGAGAGGATGTGATGGAGGTAGTGGGCGAAGCGGGTGTCACGGAGCAAAAGGATGATCACAATTTAAACTAAAAAATCCAGGAACCCAACAGATCAGTTTTGGGGGGTGAGAAGGAAAGATTTTATTTGATTATTGGAAGAATAGATAATACACAATACATTTCAGCAGTAAGGGATTGCATTCTTGGAAGAAACATTCCGAGAAGACAGAAGAATAAGCGTGAGAATGAAAACCGTCAAGAAAGGACATTTGGATTTGTAGGGAGTGTAGGGGGATTTGCAGGTAAAGGTAGAGTAATTGGGTCTGAGTGGTGCTTTAGAAAGTGAGTACAGCATCTGGGACGCAGACCCTGTGGTTAGAAGGCTGGATGCGCGTTTGGTCATAGACTCACTGGAGCCTCATGCCCCCACTTTCTGCCAGTTTTCAAGTGCACATGCTCAGCTGTGGGCCCTCCCGACCCCACTCCTGTATTTCCAGGTTCCCCTAGGACTTGCCCACCTACATAGCCCACAAACTCCTTAAATATGCCAGCGCTGAACTTGTCGCCCCTTCTCCCCTCCACCCCAGCCCTGGACCACATCCTGCCA
>SJYV01028595.1:1294302-1319538 GCA_006410875.1 Neotragus pygmaeus | reverse complement strand
TTTTTTTTTTTTTTTTTTGATTTGCAGTCAATTCATGAGACACCCACGTACTGAGATTTTCACTTTTCCTATTTGCTTCAAATGCCTAATTACTGTAGAATGGTCAACACTGAGTCCTTCAGCAACCTCTTGTGTAGTTGTAAGATCAATGTTAAGATCAAGATGATTGCTCTCAGCTGGTCATTGTCAACTCCTGACAGCCAGCCACTATGTTCCTCATCTTCAAGGCGCTCACCTCCTTTGCAAAACTTCCGGAACCACCACTGCACTGTACATTCGTGAGCAGTTCCTGGGCCAAATGCCTTGTTGATGTTGAGAGTTGTCTCCACTGCTTTGCCACCCATTTTGAATTTGAGTAAGAAAATCTCTTGAATCCACTTTTTGTCTAACATCATCTCCCCAGACTAAAATAAATATAAAATAAACAGCAAGTAAGAAGTCATTATCAAAAAACATAAGGTGAGAAATGCACATTAAAATGATGTATAACATAACCACATTTATTTAAGAATGAATCCTGATATCAATCAGCTAACTTCAACAATGCAAAACTGCAATTACTTTTGCACCAACCTAATAATTCAATTAGAAATTAGGTATATAATGAACATTTGAGTTGAGTTTCCAGGCTTTCTCTCTCACAGAGTAATAGGATAGACGAAGGTTAGCATGAGGACACGGAAGAAATTTCTCCTTTCTTTTTGTACTCTGGACTACTATTCCATGTGTTCAAATCCCAACTTCACTATTTACAAGGTGTATCATTTGGCTAAGGTACTTTCTTCTCTCATCTCTAGTTCCTTCACCCATAAAATGAAATTAACAATATATAAAAAACACTTAGAAAGTGCCTAGCATACAGTAAGAACTCAATAAATGTATTCATTATCAGCATCACAAGAATTTCACCAGAAAACTATGGATGGTCTTTGTTATTTTAAACAAGGATAGTAAACTCAAATGCTGTAGAGTCCAGGTAGGTAGTGTGAGTGAGTGAAAGAAAGTAGAATGGATAAGTAAAGTGAGATGCTTGAAGTTCAGAAGTAGGTGGTGAGGAAAACAAGCAGCTGATTACAACGTACATATAAGAGTATGATTAATGCTGTGTTACAGGTTTACTATGAAAAGAATCAACAGGAGGGACACCCAAACAGCCTCACATACTAAATGGAGGCATCATGACAAAAGCAGCGACTGTAATATTTCCAACATTTCCTGCATGAGCATGTAAAGAGGCTATCTGAGCTGAGCCTAAAATTAGAAATTAGCTGGGAGGATTAAAAAGGAAGACAGTTAGAAGCAGAAGAAGCAGTATATAAAAGGAGGAACTGTGGAATAATTTAGTGTTTTTAAGGAACTTTGTGGGTTTCCCAGGTGGCTCAGATGTTAAAGTGTCTGCCTACAATGCGGAAGACCCATGTTCAATCCCTGGGTCGGGAAGATCCCCTGGAGAAGGAAATGGCAACCCACTCCAGTACTCTTGCCTGGAAATTTCCACAGATGGAGGGGCCTGGTAGGCTACAGTCCATGGGGTCACAAAGAGTCAGACACGACTGAGCGACTTCACTTTCACTTAAGGAACTTTGAGTAGGATATTATGGCCAGAGTGGAGGTCCACATGGAAAACTGACAAGAGCCCAGGCTAGAGAATCTGACTGGTGTCAGGTCATGAAAGACCTTGTATGTCTTGCTCTAGAGTTTGCCTAGAAAGCAATGGGAGGCGACATTTTAGGAAACTGGGTAGAAGCAATGTAGTAATAAGGAATTTGAGTACTGTAACTTAAAGCACAATGGACAGAGAAGAGGCTACATTTAGAAGGGGGAACTGGTGTATCTTGGGGACTGACTGAATGGATACGGCTGACTGAGGAAGAGAGGGCAATGTCAGTACAAAGCCTGCAGGTCTGAGTGACTAGGATGACTCTCTGCTCTTCCTAGAGATGGACTGCGGTGAGAGTGAGAAAAGTTTAGCTTCAGACATGTGGAGTTAAGAACCTACAGGGCACTGAAAGGCTTCCCTGGTGGCTCAGCTGGTAAAGAATCCACCTGCAACGTGGGAGACCTGGGTCTGATCCCTAGTTGGGGAAGATCCCCTGGAGGAGGGCAACCCACTCCAGTATTCTTGGCTAGAGAATCCCCATGGACAGAGGAGCCTGGTGGGCTACACCCCATGGGGTCACAAAGAGTTGGACATGACTGAGTGACTAAGCACACCGGGCACCTGAGTGGTAACAGTGGCTACATGGATTTCAACACCTGGACATACAGATTTGGGGGTCTACAGAGTTATCTTCTAGGAACAGTGAGTTGAATAAGAGTTTAAGGATGATACCATATACAAACTAACACTGAAGAAACCAGTGCAAGGAGAGAAACTTGAAAAGGAAGAGGGAAAAGAAGGTGCAAAACTGGGGAAGAGAAGTGCAAAGAAGTTAAGGAAGTAAAGAGCTGCAAGATGTGGACACTGTTGGATGGTGTTTGACAGTGCTGACGCTTCAGAAGGATCAAGTTAAGAAAGGACTAACATGGGCCCATTTGATCTGGGCAAAAGGAAGACCTTCAAGTCCTGGGAAGGGCAGTCTTGGTGGACTGCTTCAGGTGGAGTTCAGTCTGTAGTGTGAAAAGGAATGAAAGGGAGGACGTGAGCTGCGATGCAAAGAAAAGAAAGAGCTGGAAGGTCATGGAGGCATGTAAACGTGTTTATGCTTTTTTTTCTTAATGCTAAGGACTTGAAGATATTTTATATTCTGAAGGGAAAACTTTCAGGGAAGAAAGAGGACTGAGGCTATAGAATTTGCTGTTGTTGTTTACTTGCTAATCATGTCCGACTCTTTGAGATCCCATGGATTGCAGCCTGCCTGGCTCCTCTGCCCATGGGATCCTCCAGGGAAGAATACTGGAGTGGGTTGCCATCCTCAGGAAGACCCTCTAGAGGATCTTCCTGACCCAGGGATCGAACCTGCGACTCTAGCTTGGCAGGAGAATTCTTTACCACTGAACCACCTGGGAAGCCAAAGCTGTTGAATAGAAACTCTAATTTTCAGTTTGAGGTGCTTGAGGGCATACAAGGATACAGGACCCAGAATGCAGCCCGAGATAAGAAGACACATACCCTACTGTATCCAAAAGGGAGAACGAGAAAGGATGGATATTGGATGGCTCTTTGCTGAGCGAGGGAGCAAATGGAGTGCAGGAGAATGTCAGTGGAGATGGTTTGGGAGAGGAAGTGACTGAGGACACGTTGTCGAAGTATGAGGCCTCATCAAGGGTTTAGCTAAGGCCGGAGGTCTTGAGTCTGCAGGGGCACCAAGTTAGTGTGTACGTGACTTTCTCAAGCAGTTCAGAGGCAAAGAAGGCACACGAAGGAATTGATCCAAGGTGTCCAGACATCCGGAGAAAAGCTCATGCCCATGAACTGTTTAGTGATATCCTCAGCCTGAGATTTCATTATGAGTCAGAACAATTTGCAAACCTGCTAATCATCTGAGATTTTCCCAAAGCTGTGCTGAATACTAATTCATCTAGATAGACAGGGTAACCTGCGAGGGAACTGGAGCCTTTAAACTCCATTCTCTCTTGACACTTGAGAAATGAACGGAGAATCATGTGTCCAATTCTTACTCCTTGGAGAGCCAAGCACAAAATGTTTTATAAGAGTTATCAGAGAAGAATTTTGTTCTTTGTGGAATGCTCAATTTGAAACAAGAGAAAAAAAAAAAAGAGCAAGGAGATTTTCACATACTCCAAGAGTAGGAGGAGCTAAGCAAGGGCACTCCCTACCTCTATTTAATAAACCCTCAGAACTTACAGTGCCACAGGCTCTAGATACTGGCTATGACAAGGCTTTAAAGTAGAAGGAAAAGAAATCACACGCCATTTGTTTCCCTTAGAGATTTCAAATTCTGATTGGTGGTTTAACCTCTCAGTAGGTTAGTCCTTACAAAGAATCCGGAAAAGAAGAGGGTCCTGTGCCCAGGGTCCTAAACGCTGAGTGAGAGCCCAGCCTCTATAGTCATCTATAGCACTCACGAGGCACCCCTGGGCTCTTTCCCACGCCTCTAAAGGAAGGCTGCCTCTCCACCGAGTGTTTCCACAGGAGTGTCTTTTGGAAGGGAATGCACCCCTCAAACCCTGATTCTCTTCTATGTTTGTATGAAAATGAACATTTCATAGGCTTCAAACTGTATGATACTGAGGATAACCACAGCCAGCAAGGGACTTCTGACAGATTTCAAAGGTAATGGGGATTAAAACAGGCTTCCCTGATAGCTCGGCTGGTAAAGAATCCACCTGCAATACAGAAGACCCTGGTTCAATTCCTGGGTCAGGAAGATCCCCTGGAGAAGGGATAGGCTATCCACTCTAGTATTCTTGGGCTTCCCTTCTGGCTCAGCTGGTAAAGAATCTGCCTGCAACGCGGGAGACGTTGCAAATAGATTTTTTACTGAGTCTTCATCCTACTTGTGTTCCCCTTAGTTAAGAAAATCTTGTGAAACATTAGTTGCTTTTTCCCATAATTTTAGTAGCCCATAATTTCAGTGTTATGTGTCAATACCACATGGAATATGTATGTATGGATATGTATACACACATAAACAAATAATAAAATGGGAGGAATTATATGCCTTGTTGGTTATTGGTTCTAGAGGTATTTAGGATAACAGCAACATATCTGGCAAGGAGTTCAGATGGGCTTGGTATTTTATATCCACCCACCCATCTGTCCATTCATCTGTTCCAGACTTGAGTAGACTTTGGCTTCAATTGTATCTCTCCTTGCTCCTCCTTATCATTTTCCTACTGATCTATAGCTTCATGGGGAGGAAACTCTCCTCACTCTACTTACTGTTCCTCAGTCCCTAAATGTCCCTAATGCCTAAGTTCCTAAATAGTAGGGGCAGACAACTTGAGATCAGATAAACCAATCATAAACAATGGCAAAGCTAGAGATTATTTAAAAAAAAAAAAAAAAAACACCAGACAACCCAGTATCTACAAAGAGAACTTGAAACATTCACAACAAAATAAATCATGCTGCTCTAAAACCGATTTTTATACAAGGACACTTGATCCGAATAAGGAGAAAGCAGGCCCTGGCATTCAGAAACTGATGCGACACTTACAGGTAGGCGGCAGGGCTGTTAAAGAAGCCAGGCCATCTCATTCTCCTGCTGGACACATCAAGAACCTTGCAGAACACCAGTGTCAGACAAGGGCATTCTGTGACTGACAAAGTGAGCCAAAACAAGCCACTTCACTGTTCTGTATAAGTCCAGACCAAAACAAAGTTACTCTAAAACCACAAAATACTAAACATCTCCTTTTCTGAGTAATATGAGTGACTGTTCCTTCTTTACTCATTAAAATGAGTAAAATGCATTTGGTCTGCTTCCAACACATGAGACTGAAGATACCTAGTCACTGAACTGTCCCTCTTCCAGAAGGCAACCAAGTTAGAGGAGAGCTCTGCTTCCTTCAGTTCAGTAGCTCAGTCATGTCCGACTCTTTACAACCCCATGGACTGCGGCATGCCAGGCGTCCCTGTCCAGCGCCAACCCCTGGAGTTTACTCAAACTTCCTTGGACCTTCTCAAACCCTCTCCTCACCAAACCCTGAATCTCCCAAGTCCTTTCTAACATCCTTTGACTGAGATGCCTCAAGTTTCCTCAGGGGATGTGCCCTCCCTCATTGCAACGAGTGATAAACTTGCCTGGGTCCATCCCAGGCATCTCCCTGGGTCGACAAAGCAGAGGCAACAGGGCTCTCGCAGCACACTGCTCTGAAGTGAAGTTCACACAGTGCCCAGAAAGGAAGAAGTGGGCAAAACGAGAGAGGCTCCGCTAGTGAGGACGCAAGGAGGCTTCCTTGCAAAAATTCCAATTCCAAAGAACCACTTGAGAGCTTCCCCCCAGTCGGCCCCTTCTCTTCTGCTTGAAGTCCTGGATGCAGGCACCCATACACTGACTTGTGACTGGGAAGACTTTGTGGTTTAATCTGACTTTTTATCATACACCGTCTCGGGCTAGCTCAGCAGCTGTTTGTTATTTTTGGTGAGTCAAATATGGTTGACCTCCTAGCTTCTGAGCACGGGAAATGTAAGATTTCCAAGGGCCCCCGTCAGAGGGTGGTTTAGGAACGTGACACGTGATCTGACATCTCAATGAACTGAGACAGGACGAAGGTAAAGTTGAAAGCTATGGGCAAAGTCTCTGAGGAAATAGTTTTACAAACCATCATCTAAAACTGAGGGAAAATATTGTAAAACTTAAGGAAAAGGATAGGTTTTCCACGGGTGTTTGGTTTCTGGAAATCTGTTACTTAGGTAAGGACACTATCACGCAGGGATTAGCTTCTTTTCATAACTTGTGCCTCAGCGTTTGTCAGAGCCTTGGTATTAGGTGGGTAGAAGGCAAAGCTAATGATCTCCACTCATCTGCTAGAAAACTGAGTCATGATAATAAGTCGCTCAATGCTGCCAAAGCTTCATCAACAGGGCCCTGGAACTCACCCAGGTCTTCCCACCCCAGGGCACTCTCAGCAGCCACTAAATTGCGTTCAGGCAAAGCAGCCTTTGGGTTTGAACCTGGTAACGTCAATAAACCGAGGAAAACACTGCCTAGGTGGTCTAATTCTCAGGTGGCTACAGCAGATACTTGCTGTTTTGGACTTATGGGTAAAAAGTCAGAAACCATCTTCTTCATCAAAGGATGGTTCCCAGACAGCCTATGTTCTACTTATTAATCATCAGGAAAAAAAAAAAAAAAAAAAAAAAAACACCCAGAAGATTCCAGGTCCCACCACAGACTTACTGCAATACTGTTTCAGATATAAAACTCAGCAATCTGCACTTTTAATAAGCTTTCAGAGAGCTTCCTAATTGCATTGTTTGAATACTACTGGTCCATGGTAAGCATGTGTTTGCAAAAACCACTCAAAGTTAAAGAAAGGATCAACACCCTGAACCCTTATCCTCTACTTGTTAGGAATAGTGCTGAAAAGGAAAAANTTTCAGAGAGCTTCCTAATTGCATTGTTTGAATACTACTGGTCCATGGTAAGCATGTGTTTGCAAAAACCACTCAAAGTTAAAGAAAGGATCAACACCCTGAACCCTTATCCTCTACTTGTTAGGAATAGTGCTGAAAAGGAAAAGGTGGCAAATGTTTAGTTCAGAAGTCAGCAAACAAAAATGTCAGAAGCGGCCCTCTTAGTTTTTATTGACTACAAAATAAAGAGATCTCCAGCATAAAGGGATTCAGAGGGTTTTCAGATCCTCTTACAACAAAACTGCTGTTCTTATGCTCATGGGGCAGGCAGGTAATCCCTGTATTAATAGCAAGAACTAGCGACTATTTTGATGTTAGCAGAATCTGTGGCTTTAGGTCTGGTCTTGATTGAAATGGGGCCTTAGGATATATTCTGGATCATTAAAATCGCTTCTAGGCCTGTGCTTTTAGGAAAGAAGCAAATATACAGCAAGGGGATGCAGAAGCAATGTAATTTTCTTATTAGCAATGGCTGCCTAGGAACCTTAGGAGTGTAACATTTTTTTAACATTTTTTAATAGAAGGCTCACCTATAAAAGTTATTTCAAGCATAGCTTGGACTTTATATTTTTTATACCTATGCTTTAGGCAACCTATTTATTTTCTTCCTGTATATGTAGTTAGTTTTAATCAAGCTTTTAAAGCTTGGCTATCTATGGCTAAAACTAATCAAGTGGGATGAAAATTATGTGACAAACCCCTCTGTTACCCTAAAGCAGCATTACCCTAAAGCAGACCAAGCACTGGGTCTGAATGCAGAGATCTCTCCTGACTAATAAAAGCAGAACAAGGGAGTGAGGGGCCTGTTAACAGAGCTGAGACCATCATCAGCCTGTCTAGCATTTCAGTCTCAATTATTCTTATTTTCATGGCTGAAACCAGTTAAGTTTCAGTTCTTCAACAATTGTATAACATTTAAAAACTCACAGCAAAATCACATTCTGGTTTTTCAAATGCCATTCCAGGTAACAGAGTTTAAGGTAATCAACTTGTATAACATTTCTCTTTACAAAAGTTTCATTTGGGATCTGAATAAGTATACAGAACCAGAAAACAGGTATTAAGTGAAGTCAATGAATCTTTAGCTTCCTTTTCCCAAATGGTCACCTTGAACACAGCTGTCTAAAATGTGCTACAGATGTACACATCCAGGTATATAGCCATTTATAAAATTAAAATTCCATCAATCAAAGGCAAAACATTTACATTGTTTTTACCCTAATCTCAATGTGGCAAATAGTTGGGTAAAAATTAACTATACTCACCTGAAATTTATTACCACTCCTTTCATTACTCCCATTTCTTGTTTGTCATCAGTAATTTTAGGGCAAGCACAAAGTATGAAATATTGTTAAAGAAGTAAGTACTTTCTCTTTTAAAATTATATTATGAAGAAAATAGGTGAAAAAAGGTAATTTTCTTCCTTTTTCTCTCTTTAACTTCTGTTTGGATGTAAAATGTTTAATAACTGGAAGTCAAATATCCTTTGATGAGAAAAGAAACTTCTGATGTTATCTTGTAAACTGTGATTGCATCTCACCAGAACAAAATAATAACTATTTCAATTTAAAATTTGATAAAGTGCTCTAAATGTATAACTTCTTTCTCAATCGGATACTGCAAATAGGTATTTTTCAAACTAGCTACAGACTATGAATATAAAATATCCCATGCTAGCAATAACCTTTTGTGTTTTTTAGTGAGATCTTTTCAAATTAATCTTTCAACACTGATATTGAGAAATCCCAGTTCTTGTCAGTTCTCAAATTTAATGACAGCCTTTTGCCTTTGTGATGCGGAGGATTAGAATGAGGTAATGAATGCATAAACTTGGCCAATTTAGCTTACCTCCTGTCCACAAAATTAATGCAACTGGATTCCTAGAGGAAAAGCTTTTAAAATTTAAAATTCTGTTTTGGATTTCGTAATTTACTATTCAAGATGTAACGCTAATTACCATGATAACAAAAGATTAAAATAAAGAGAAGAGCCTGTTACTCTGCAGGGAGGGTGGTGAGGACTTGCAGAGAAAGGGCTGCTCGTTAGGCAGGGCTGAAAGCTCCTTAGGCTGAGGGTGACCTCGGCTCTCTGGGCCAGGAGAGGTGGACTCCAGAGGCAGCTGCCTGCCCAAGCCAGGGGCCAGAGGCTATCTTGATTCCCTCTCATTTTTTCATAGTGCAAGGCCATTCCTTCTGTCCCATGTAATTTGCAGCCATTATCATAGATATTAGATGTGGAAAGACCTGGCAAGTTACCTAATTTCCCAGCTCTTCCCACAGAGTGCCCCTGTTGAATATGTATGAGGCAGTTGTTAGCATGTGCCTGTGCCTGGTAGCAGTAATGGTCATTTACCACCACCTGGGGGGCAAACAACAGCCAAAGAGCTTTAACTATAACCATAAGCGGAAAAATAAAGAAGGAAGGAATGCCGTATTTAAGACATCTGACTAATTGTCAAGCAATGAGGTTTATGAAAAACTTCCATAGAAACTAGGTTCCTCTTATTTTAAGAGGGCTGGAAAGAGTACACAGTGGTAGCTTTCTTTTTGTGTAGAAACATCTCAAAATGGGCTCTTCCTATATCAGTTCCAGAGCCAACCTGAAGGATTCTTAATTTAGGTGCCATACATTTAATGAATATGAGACAGCACAACATATACTTAATATAAGATGACAGTCTTCCTGTTCCCTGGGACAATGTGAGTCTTGAGACATTTTGAGCTGGCTATAAAGTAGAAACTAGAGACTGGATACAGCGTTATTTGATCTATGGGATAATTTAGACTCAAATCCAGATTAATCAAGCCTCAAGTTGATTTGTAGGTTTGAAGTTGGGTGTGTGTCTTCCGCAAGTCAGGCTACACTGATTGCAAACCCTAAGTGAACTAAGAAGCTGCCACTCTTTGCTGTTTTCAACAAAACCCCAGGGATGTAAAAATAGCAGAGACGGAAACAGGCTTTGCAGTCATGCAGAGCTGATGTCAGATTGTGCTACACCTCATACCAGTTAGGAGAATGCTCCAAGGCAGTCCTGGCTTGTTTCCTCATCTGCAGAACAGAGACAGCAGTATCTTCTCATGGATATTAAGAGGAGAAGATAAAACAATGAATGTAATACCTTGCAGATCTTCAATAAATATTAGCTTCCTTTTCCCCTCTGAGAATTCTATTGTTGCATTTGAATAATACATTATTTAGGTGTACAGCAAAAATTTATTACAGGTAAATTTACATGACTTATAATGCAATCAAATTTTCAAACTATTTCTAACCCACTGAACAGCAGAGCAAGTTTTTGAAGTGCCAAGCAATTAGAATCATTTCCTTCACAAATCCTTGTGTTTAATAGCAAACCGGTGCAAAATTTAATGCTGGAGAAGAGGCATGCTCTTGCATCCTGCTTTCCCCACTTGAAGGATGTGGTACCTTGGATGTAAGAGCTTTCTCTCTTCTGTAGAACTCTCAAATCTCCTTGAGCTGCTCCTCTTCAATAAGCACTAAAGAATCTGTGGGTCACTTCCAGCCTTCTCCAATATGGTGGTAATTCATTTAGATAACAGTGATAGTTAAGCATTACAACATACTTGATGTTTGAAAATTAAGAAACACTGTTACCCATCATGGATGAAACTACCACTGGCTTTAATCTCAGTCTGAACTTCTTTCGCTTCTAATTCTCTTTCAGCCATTAAATAACTCTTTGAGGTACCTCTTCTACTAGAATTCATTTCATTGTTCATAATATTAATAAGAGGTACAATGTCCAAAAGTACCTGTGTCTTAAATGAAAACAAAATTAGTATTCCTATAGTTAGGCATACCCAGTGCTAAACAGTTGAGTGAAAGCAGGAAAAAAAAGGTCAATACTTTGGACATTGCCAAATATTCCAGATGCTAGGCTTAGAGAGATAAAATACCTAGATGAATGACTTGTAAATTCAGCTTCTCTTTTCTAGGTTCTAGATACTTTTTGAATAATACAGTTTATAGAATGAAAAAGGCTATATGCTCTCAGGTCAATTAGAGGTCCGAAAGAAAGAAAGCATAACTTCAGAGGGAATCCCAGTGATTTATAAACACATGGATCATATTTTGAAAAACCTGACCCAAATCTTTACTAAGAATATAAATGAACTCAGAATTAAGCAGTATTCAAAGGACAGATAAAATCCAAGAAAAGCCAGAAAATGTGCTATTTAACAAAAGAATGAATAAAAAATTAAAGAAGCAGTATACAAGAAAAGTGGGTGGTTACGTAGAAAAAGGTCTTTATACTTATTATATGGCATGGTTCTTTTCTGGTGCAGACACACACACACACACCCCACTATAAGGGAAAGCAAAAAGGAATGATTAGTTCCTTTACAAGATACATAAACACGTTATCAGGCAAAATTAAACCCTTTAGTTCCAGGACAGTTAAAAAGCACACACTTGTAAATGTCTCTGAGGGCCTGTGACCCGAGGCACAGGGAAGCACATGCCGTGACATGAATGGCACCATATGTGCCCCTGTAATAGTCAACAGATGTGGCATGCCAGCAGACTAGAAATACAGCTTCCACTTAACAAATGCTTTTTTTTTTTGGTGACTGACAGGCTGAAAGTCTTAGAAAAATGAAGGTTTGATGAATGAGGCACCCTGCTTAATTGTGCTAAGCTGTTTAGTTGCAATTTTCATAAACAGATTCAACAGTTGAAAATAGGAACCCTCTTCTGGCTACTCTCAAGAAGAAAAGAAGGGGAGGGATAGGAAGGCAATGAAAGACAGAAGCACAAGCTCATGTTGCCATGGGATACCTAAGCTGTATAAATCAGGCATTTATATGGCTGTATTAGCAGAAATTGAGATAAAATTGTACCAAGACCAGACGGTAAAAAATATTAAGAAAATACATCTCTTCACTGCTGAGATATCCTCATCAATTTGCTCCCTATGTTTTAGTGATGTTGAAGTACCATTCTTCTGAACAATTTAAAATCCTTAGCTGACCTTTTTCATGTTTGTTTGATATAGGCAATTCTGTGCTATTTAATCTCTTGCTCCTAAAAGGTAGATGTAATCTCAGTTCTCTTTCATTTAAAACTCCTCAGTTTTATTATCAAAAGGAATTTTCACTTCTGGAAAAATATGGGCTTTGGGTTAAGAAGTCAACAACTAGAAGAAGCTTAGAAATGTAATTCTCCCATTTTTTAGGACAGAGAAGATGCACACTGTATATATTTTTTGCTGCATACTATCTGAACATCAACTGTCTGTGATGAGGCTCCTTGCCAACAGAAGATACCTACTCGGTTCACAGTACAGAATCTAGAACTTGATGTTGCCCAAGAGAGTCAGTGAGAGTGCCATCTGTGTCCTTGGCCACGAGCTAGTTGGCTTTTACACATTCACTTATATAATGCTCCCACAAACTTTTATCAACCCATAATCAATTTACTTTGGCTGAATAGAAATGGTAAAGAGGCCTCAAAATCCCCGAAGTATCATTTGACATAGAAGAGCTACTACCGGTATTCACACATGGCGTTTTCCTTCTTTGCTTCCTTCTCTGCAGTGTTCACCATGTTGTAATGAAGTGAGTCAGGCGCTTTCCTAGATAATGCTGTTGAACCAGTCAAGTACCAGGGTCACTTGTGGTGAATGTCAGCAGTTTTCATCCCTCATTTGCACAACCACAAAGTAAGCATGCTAAGACCCCAAGGTCAGTGAATACCAGTAATACTCATGCATCTTCTGCAATATTTCCTAGAATATTCAGGTCATCCTCTCTACCGGGTCTAAACACATAGGAGCATGTTCATAGCAAGGTCTCTTCAGTAATTCAAAGTATAAAACTATCCCCCAAACACTGAAACCACTTATTGAAGATCAACTGTGCAGAGTGTAATTGACTTTCAAACACATTATCACTTATCAAATGCATTTCATTCTCACAATAGTCCTGGGCAATATTATTGCCCTCACCTCACAGATCAGGAATCTGAAGCTCACAGAAGTTAAACGACTTGTCAGAGGCACAGAGATGAAAAGCTACAAAGCCTGTTGCTCTAGGCGTTTGCTGCCTCTCTAACACAAATGTTAGGTAAGTGGGTAGAACAACGCAAATGTTAGAGAGTGTGGCTGTGTCTTTTGAGTCATTCTTCCTCATTGACTTCTTGGATAAATACAGAGAGCATTTGTAGTGTGCTCCTATGAACAAGTCTGCTAAGTTTTCCCATTTGTGGAAGGAAGGAGAGACTGCTGGGTAGCAGTGACAGCAGAGAGCACTTCTGGTGTCAGACCACGTGGGTTGCTGTGAGTGTGGCACCAATTTATCCAGCTTTGCATCTACCTGGTTATCTGAGTGTCTCAGGTAAGCTGAGCCAGAAAGGGCGAAGGAATGCTTTTTCTTTTTTGCCCTAAACTCATCTTTGGTCACGAGGAGCTGAGAGATTAAGTGTTATACATTCAGGGTATATATATTTTTTTAATAGCTTCTGGGACTTCATTGTTGTACTTCTATCTGCTAATAGATCTTAGATAGCAGAGATTTTATGTGTTTTACATATTTTGAATCAGAGCTTAACAGTGAAAATAAAGGTGGTTTCTGTGTTCGTCGGCCTGCACATCACTGGTTCTCCCCACTCTAAGGATGGCGCATCTTGACCACGGGGATGAGCAAAGGAGCCAGGCTGGGCCACTGTGATTTTCTCAGCTGAGTTGGAGGTGATGAGTTACTCGACTCTTCTGTGCTAAAGAGGCTGTAAAGATCTAAGCCTTTGAGCTTTAAGCTGCCTAAGGTCATAGCTTAGCCCCTAAGGAGACAGCTGGCTTGAGAGAATGAAGGCAGCATGAAAGAAGGTGGAATAAGCACCAGAGCGAGAGAGGATACATGCGCTAAGAGCATCCGAAGGCCCGAGTTCGTGAGACCAGATGCAGCCCTCCTCTTCCTGTGGCGTGCTCAGAGTCTCCATTCCTGTCTCAGGTCTTCGGAGTTGGACTTCTGTCACTTAGTACTGAAGGAGTCTGGACTAATACAGAAATTATGCTTTAATTACTGAAATACTAACAGTGGCTTCTTGAGAGTTAACTTTGTGCCAAGCGTTGCTCTTGGATTGTTTTTATTTTTTTTTCAGTATAATCTCACGAGACGGTATCATTATCACCATTTTATTTATGAAGAAGTTGAAGTTTCAAAAGGTGAAATGACTTTCTTAAGGTCACACAGCTAGAGAGCAAAGCAAGATTTTGAATCCATTTCTACATGGCTTCTAAACCCATGCTCTTAAGGCCTAGGCTATGCTTTACCTCGAAATGGTTCTCAAGCCTGGCTGCACACTGGAAGCTCCTGGGTGGTTCTGGCACCAGCGTTCTCCAGCCTTCTCTCTGGGCCCCAAGTCCGCACAAGTAGAGCGGGCACCTTTCGGTGCGGAACTCGATGGTGCTCTTGGTGAACGGTTCTCCCTGAGCTTGTGCAACTGCTGTGGCCCCGCAGCCAGACCAATAGAATCTCAGTCTTTTGGGGTAGTGCCCAACTGCCAATATGTTGGTAAAAGCCTCCAGGTAATGGCACCCCACTCCAGGCCTCTTGCCTGGAAAATCCCATGGGCGGAGGAGCCTGGTGGGCTGCAGTCCATGGGGTCGCCACGAGTCGGACACAACTGAGAGACTTCACTTTCACGCACTGGAGGAGGAAATGGCAACCCACTCCAGTGTTCTTGCCTGGAGAATCCCAGGGATGGGGAAGCCTGGTGGGCTGCCGTCTATGGGGTCGCACAGAGTCGGACACGACTGAAGCAACTTAGCAGCAGCAGCACCAGCAGCAGCAGGTGATTTTAAAGTTCAGTGGGGGTTGTGAACCACAACTATAACCTGAACACACATCTAGGTCTACACCAACACAAAATGAAAACTTAAAGCAACTGAAGTTAACAGGCCAAGTGACTACAATTAAGTCAGATAATTGGATATCTCAGGTAAAATCCTCTATCCGGAATAATGAGTATGGAATTACTGACACTTCCATTTGTGCTTTGTACTCTAGCATTGACTAAAATGATATCTAGGAGGCCCTTCATGCTTTAAATATGGTATCAATACTACTTAATAAAACATTTCTTCCAAAAATGTGGACTTCTGTAAGTATGTGTCCAGCAAACATTTTCAGGTAGGTATAAATTGTTCATAACTGGATAGTTTTGGGTGATGAAAGCCCTGATGAAAGCCAGGCCCATCTTCACATACAATTCTGTCCTCTCAGTTGTGGGGAGGTTATTGCAACCATTGCAGCAAGAAATAAAGACGGAGAGAGAGAGAGAGAAAGGAGGAAGAAAAGGAAGCGGTGAGGAGGAGTGTACAACTCTTCATAAATTACATATTCAACCATAACTCCCAGTTACTTAGAGTTTGCTCATCATCCCAGATAGAAACTCTGTACACATCAAACAATAAATCACCATCCTCTTCTCATTCAGCTCCGGATAAACTCTAAACTACTTTATGTTTCTATGAATTTGCATATTTTAGATATTTCGTGTAAGTGGAATCATACAATATTTGTACTTTTGTAACCGGCTTATTTCACCTGCTGCTGCTGCTGCTGCTGCTACTGCTACTGCTAAGTCACTTCAGTCATGTCCGACTCTATGGGACCGCCATAGACGGCAGCCCACCAGGCTACGCCATCCCTGGGGTTCTCTAGGCAAGAACACTGGAGTGGGTTGCCATTTCCTTCTCCAATGCATGAAAGTGAAAAGTGAAAGTGAAAGTGAAGTCGTGTCCGACTCTTAGCAACCCCATGGACTGCTGCTTAACAGGCTCCTCTGTCCATGGGATTCTCCACGCAAGAGTAATGGAGTGGGGTGCCATTGCCTTCTCCATTATTTCACCTAGCAGAGTACTTTAAAAACTCATCCTTGATGTGACACCAGCATTTTTTTCATTTTTCTGCTGAATAATGCTCCATTACATATATATGGTGCATTTTATTTATCCCTTTATCTGTCTCTTTGTACGCATGAACCACATTGTTTTAATTACTATAGTTTTGTGATAAGTTTTGAATTCAGAATGTATAGTTCTTCAAACTTTGTTCTGCGTTTACAAGAACTCATTACAATTTCATGTGCAATTGAAGACTGGCTTTTCCATTCATTGAAAAAAAGTATAATTTTTAGATCACAGTGATCTGTAGATCATTTTGGGTAATGTCGACACTTAGTTTTATCCTTTGATCTGTGATATGGGGATGTCTTCCATTGATTTGGGCCCATTCTTTCTAATACACTTAATAGTTTTCAGTGTATAAGTCTTTTTCTTCCTTTGTTAAATTTATTCCGAATTATTTCCTTCTTTCAGTTGCTATTGAAAATGGGATGTTTTTCTTAATTTCCATTCACATTGTTCATTGCTCAAATACAGAAACGTAAGTAATTTTTGGTATCTTGCTCCTATATCCCAGTTCTTCAGAGTTTTTAATAAGGTCTAGGAGCCATTTTGTGGATTTTTCTGGATTTTCTATATATTACCAAGGGAAAATTTCATGCAAAGATGGGCTCGATAAAGGACAGAAATGGTCTGGACCTAACAGAAGCAGATATCAAGATAGAGATTCAGATATCAAGAAGAGGTGGCAAGAATACACGGAAGAACTGTACAAAAAAGATCTTCACAACCCAGATAATCATGATGATGTGATCACTAATCTAGAGCCAGACATCTTGGAATGTGAAGTCAAGTGGGCCTTAGAAAGCATCACTACGAACAAAGCTAGTGGAGGTGATGGAATTCCAGTTGAACTCTTTCAAATCCTGAAAGATGATGCTGTGAAAGTGCTGCACTCAATATGCCAGCAAATCTGGAAAACTCAGCAGTGGCCACAGGACTGGAAAAGGTCAGTTTTCATTCCAATCCCAAAGAAAGGCAATGCCAAAGAATGTTCAAACTACTGCACAATTGCACTCATCTCACATGCTAGTAAAGTAATATTAAATGGAAACTCTAAAAGAGGAATCATCTCCATTCTGTTGATATAAAGTAAATATAAGTCAATAACCCTGTATCCACTGAAGAAATAATTCATTTTCTGGATAAAAGATAACCATTCCCTGTCATTCATTTATATTTGAAATATATTTCATTGGCTATAGAATTCTGGTTAATAGTTCTTTCTTAAAATACTTTAAAAACATGGTGCTATAGAGTAGGACCTTGTTTTTTATCCACCATATATATGTAATAGTTTTTATCTGCTAATCCCAAACTCTCCATCCATACCTCCCCATGCTCCCTTGGCAACAAGTCTCTTCTCTGTGTTTGTTTCTGTTTTGTAGTTAAGTTCATTTGAGTCACATTTTAGATTCCACATATACATGTATCATATGGTATTTGTCTTTCTTTCTTAGACTTAGTTTGCTTGGTATGATAATCTCTAGGTCCGTCTATGTTGCTGTAAATGGCAATATTTCATCCTTTTTATGACTGAGTAGTATTCCACTGTGTATATGTACATCTTCTTTATCCATTCATCCGTCTCATCTGAACATATTTTTAATACTTGCTTTGAAGACTTATCAGATAATGCCAACACCTCATTATCATCTGTTTATTATCCTTTCTAATGCAAGTTGATGTTTTTTTGTGTGATTCTTCATGTTCTGAATAGTTTTGGATTTTATCCTATAAACTCTGAATGTTTTGGGAGACCTTGCATCTTGTTTAAATCCTTTGAAGAAAGAAGATATGTGTGTTTTAGCCTTCTATAGGCTGTGGTTTCAATGGCAGGTCAGTTTTGCAAGCCTTTTGGTGCTATTCAAATTTGTCCTGGAATTGTGCTGCCCAGTGGTCATCAAGGACCTGGGCATAGGTCAACTGGCTATCTCACTTCTCAGGGTTGGTGTGCTCATTGGGATTAGTTCCATGAATGTGCAGGTTAGAGATGAGTACAAGAAGTCATAAAAAGATTGGTGGGTTCACTTTACCAAGCTCATCTCTCTGCTGTCTCTCCAGTACTTTTTCTGTCCCTATAGTTCCCCTTTTCAGTTCCTCGGCCAGAACTGCCAAGTTCTATGATTGATCCTTGATTCCACATTCAAGGCCCATATAATGGCTAACGGAGAGAAAAGCAACCCTGCCCTCTTAGAAGGGTAGGGACAACACGTGCTAGGGGAAGCTCCCCTCCTACAGAGATTTAGCTCTTGCAGTTCTCCATTGCTGGGTCCTTTTGCTACTGCTACCTCTGTTTCACAATTACCTGGGGGCTAGGGTGCAAGATGGAGAAGGCAATGGCAACCCATTCCAGTACTCTTGCCTAGAAAATCCCATGGGCAGAGGAGCCTGGTAGGCTGCAGTCCATGGGGTCGCACAGAGTCAGACACGACTGAAGCAACTTAGCAGCAGTGGCAGCAGGGCGCAAGAACCAGAAAGTTAGAGAGAGAAAATGGGGGGGGGGGTTCTTGCTTTTCAGGCCTTTCTGTTTTCTGGTCTTTGAGTCCAGCTGGAGGGTTATGCTGGGCTCTCTGTGTGCACTACAGTGCTCAAGCCAGATTTTCAAAGTGCATCCAATTCAGACTGGGAATATCCAAGCAAAACTGGTAAACTCACTGCCAGTTTATTGGCATTTTGAATTCTGGAGATTTCCTTTGATTTGCCTGCTGTTGTTTACTTTTCAGAGTTCTCAGAATGCTGCCTCTTCCTTCTGTTCAGGTTTTATAGTTGGTGTTCAGTGAGATGGGAAGATGAGCCTGTGTTTACTCCATCTTGCCTGGAACTGGATCTAAAAAACTANGGAGGGAGGGAGGGAGGAGGAAGGGAGGAAGGGAAGGGGAGGGAAGGAGGGAGGGAGGGGGAAGGAGGAAGAGCGAGAAGGAAGGAAGAGAGAGAAGGAGGGACAGAGGGAGGGAGGAAAGAGGGAAAGAGAAAGGAAGGGAAGAGAAGAGGAAGGAAGGAGGAAGAAAGGAAGAGAAGAAAGAATACTGAGGATGTACTTCATAACTAGTCCTATTACAGGCAACAGCTCATCACATCACAAAGATCCACAACTAACAGATTTCACAGAGCTCACCCATGTTTGGCTTATGCAGGACGAACTGGAAGGACAATTAAGATGGCAAACGTCATATTGGAAAAGAAAGTTTAGTTACCTAGAATTATGCAATCTCACACTTTCTTATAAAAATGAGATAATAGAGAGACTTAATTAACTGTTAGAAATCCCCATGAGGGGAATGTACAAAATATCAGGTTACGTAGTCATTTTTGAATTTTAATACTGAGCAAAAAAAAAAAAAAAAAAAAAGGAAGGATCTTAAGCCAATGAAATGACATAATCTAAGGAATCTATCATACATAACAGATAGAATTCACTTCTATAGTCAGAAGACTTTATTCAATCAGAAACTCAATTTTACCAGCATCTCTTGCATTGTGATGTTTTTCTGTTGTTTCCATAATCCTATGCTTATTAAAGTGATTAAATTGATAAGCGTATTTTTAGTAGAGCTCAAAAGAAATTGATGAGCTGTCACTGCACTCGAAGATTTGTTTGACTCAAAGGAGATTCAACAGGCCGATTTTGTCCAATTATAGTCAGACTTCATTGTCAACATCTAAGAACTCCAGCTACCACTGCCAATCATGGTGCAATGTTTTATGGGACTACTTTCTATGTCTTTCCAATAGGATAGCCCGTCAAGTAGCAAAACATCCAAAACAGTGCAATTGTAGCAAGAAATTGCTAGAGGACATGCAGACCAACCCGTGAGATGTGCTGGTATTTGTTCTGAGTCTCTCAAGGACGATGCTGTGGGTTAGATGGTGCCTTCTTGGGGGCTGGAATTGAGCCCTATCTCGTCTCCCTCCTGTTCTAAACTCTCAAAACTTTCTGGCTGTCCCAAATTCCTAAATGACAGACAGGGTCAAACTGGGGTCCCAAGAGACCTTTTTAGTTTTAGCTCTCTTTCCCTATATTAAACTAAACTGTGGCCAAATCAGTTGTTGTTAGTCGCTAAGTCACATCTGACTCTTTACAACCCCATGGACTGCAGCATGCCAGGCTACCACTATCTCCTGAGGTTTGTACAAATTCATGTCCTTTGAGTCAGTAATGCTATCTAACCATCTCATCTACCACTGGCCCCTTCTCCTTTTGCCTTCAGTCTTTCCCAGCATCAGGTTCTTATCCAAAGAATCAGCTCTTTGCATCAGGTAGCCAAAATACTGGAGCTTCAGGTTTAGCATCAGTCCTTTCAGTGAATATTCAGGGTTGATTTCCTTTAGAATTGACTGGTTTGACCTCCTTGCTATCCAACAGACTCTCAAGAGTCTTCTCCAGCACCATAATTCAAAAATATCAATTCTTAGGGGCTCAGCCTTCTTTATGGTCCAACTCTCAGATCCATACATGTCACTGGAAAAACCATTGCTTTGGCTATATGGACCTTTGTTAGCAAAGTGGTATCTCTGCTTTTTGATACACCGTGTAGATTTGTCAATAGCTTTTCTTCCAAGGGGCAAGTGTCTTCTAGTTTCATTGCTTCAGTCACCATCTACAGTGATTTTGCAGCTGAAGAAAATAAAATGTCACTATTTCCACTTTTCCCCATCTATCTGCCATGAAGTGATGGGACCAGATGCCACGATCTTAGTTTTTTTGAATATTGAGTTTCAAGTCAGCTTTTTCACTCTTCTCTTTCACCCTCATCAAGAGGCTCTTTAGTTCCTCTTCAGTTTCTGCTATTAGAGTGGTATCATCTGCATATCAGAGGTTGTTGATATTTCTCCAAACAATCTTGATTCCAGCTTGTGATTCATCCAGCCCAGCATTTTGCATGATGTACTCTGAATATAAGTTGAATAAGCAAGGTGACAATATAGAGCCATGACATATTCCCTTCCCAGTTTTGAACTAGTTGTTCCATGTCTGGTTCTAACTGTTGCTTCTTGACCTGTATACAGGTTTCTCAGGAGACACAGGTAAGGTGGTCTGTTATTCCCAACTCTTAAAAGAATTTTCCATAGTTTCTTGTGATCCACACAGTCTAAGGCTTTAGCATAGTCACTGAAGCTGAAGTATATGTTTTTCTGGAATTCCCTTGCTTTTTCTATGATTCAACAAATGTTGACAATTTTATCGCTGGTTCCTCTTCAAAATCCAGTTTGCACCTCTGGAAGTTCTTGGTTCACAAACTGCTAAAACCTGGCTTGAAGGATTTTGAGTTTAACTTTGCTAGCATGTGAACTGAGTGCACTTGTGGAGTACTTTGAATTTTGTTTGGCATTGCCCCTCCTTGGGATTGAAATGAAAACTGATCTTTCCCAGTCCTGTGGCCACTGCTGAGTTTTCCTAATTTGCTGACATAGTGAGCACAGCACTTGAACAGCATCATCTTTTAGGATTTTGAATAACTCAGCTGGATTTTCATCACCTCCACTAGTTTTGGTCATAGTAATGCTTCCTAAGGCCCACTTAACTTCACACTCCAGGATGTCTAGTTCAAGGTGAGTGACCACACCATCATAGTTATCCAGATCATCATGACCTTTCTTGTACAGTTATTTCGTATATTCTTGCCACCTCTTCTTAATCTTTTTTGCTTCTATTAGGTCATTACCATTTCTGTCCTTTATCATGCCTATTTTTGCATGAAATGTTTCCTGGATATCTTTAATTTTCTTGAAGAGATCTCTAGTCTTCCCCAGTCTATTGTTTTCATCTATTTCTTTTCATTATTTAAGAAGGCCTTCTTATCTCCCCTTGCCATTCTCTGGAACTCTGCATTTAGTTGGGTATATTTTCCCCTTTCTCCCTTGACTTTCACTTCTCTTCTTTCTTCAGCTATTTGTAAAGCCTCCTCAGACAACCACTTTATCTTCTTGCATTTCTTTTTCTTTGGGATGGTTTTGGTCACTGCCTCCTGTACAGTGTTACAAATCTCTGCTCATAGTTCTTCAGGCACTCTGACTACCAGATCTAATCCATTGAATCTATTCATCACCTCCACTGTATAATCACAAAGAATCTGATTCAGATCATACCTGGATGGTCAGGACTTCCTTCATGGCTCAGCTGGTAAAGAATTCGCCTGCAATGTGGGAGACCTGGGTTCGATCCTTGGGTTGGGAAGATCCCCTGGAGAAAGGAAAGACTACTCACTCCAGTATTCTGGACTAGAGAATTCCATGGACTGTATAGTCCCTGTGGTCATGAAGAGTTGGACACAACTGAGAGAATTTCACTTTCACTGGATGGTCTAGTGGTTTTCTCTACTTTCTTCAGTTTAAGCCTGAGTTTTGCAATAAGGAGCTGGTGATTTGAGCCAGTCAGCTCCAAGTCTTGTTTTTACTGACTGTATAGAGCTTCTCCATCTTTGGCTGCAAAGGACATATCAATCTGATTTCGGTGTTGATCATTTGTTGATGTCCCTGTGTAGAGTCATCTTTTGTGCTGTTGAAAAAGGGTGTTTATTGTGACCAGCATGTTCTCTTGACAAAACTCTGTTAGACTTTGCCCTGCTTCATTTTCTACTGGAAGGCCAAACTTGCCTGTGATTCCGTGTACCTCTTGATTACCTACTTTTGCATTCCAATTCCCTTGATGAAAAGGACATCTTTTTTTGGTGTTAGTTCTAGAAGGTCTTGTAGGTCTTCATGCTGCTGCTGCTGCTAAGTCACTGCAGTTGTGTCTGACTCTGTGTGACGCCACAGACAGCAGTCCACCAGGCTCTCCCATCCCTGGGATTCTCCAGGCAAGAACACTGGAGTGGGTTGCCATTTCCTTCTCCAATGCATGAAAGTGAAAAGTGAAAGTGAAGTTGCTCAGTCGTGTCCAACTCTTAGCGACCCCATGGACTGCAGCCTACCAGGCTCCTCCGTCCATGGGATTTTCCAGGCAAGAGTACTGGAGTGGGGTGCCATTGTAGGTCTTCATAGAACTGGTCAATTTCAGCTTCTTCAGTGTTAGTGTGGGGCATAGACATGGATTACTGTAATGTTGAATGGCTTGCCTTTGAAACGAACAGAAACTATTCTGTTGTTTTTGAGATTTCACCCAAGTACTGTATTTTGGACTCTAGTGTTGACTACGAGGGCTACTCCATTTCTTCTAAGGAATTCTTGCCCACGATAGTAGTTACAATAGTCATTTGAATTAAATTCTCTGATTCTCCATTTAAGTATCAGTGTTCACTCTTGTCATCTCCTGCTTGACCATATCCAGTTTACCTTGATTCAGTTTACCTAACATTCTAGATTCCTATGCAATATTGCTCTTGAGAGCATCAGATTTTGCTTTCACCACCAGACAGAGCCACAACTGAGTACTGTTTCTTCTTTCAACCAGTCCCTTCATTCTTACTTGAGCTGCTAGTAATTGCCCTCTGCTCCTCCCCAGTAGCATCTTGGACACATTTCTACCTGGGGGGCTCATCTTCCAGTGTCGTATCTTTTTGCCTTTTTATATTATTCATGGGGTTCTCCGGGCAAGAATACTGCAAGGGGTTGCCATTTCCTTCCCCAGTGAAGCACATTTTTGTCAGAACTCTTCACTATGACCCATCTGTCCTGGGTGGGCCCTGCATTATATGTCTCATAGCTTCATTGAGTTATGCAAGACCCTTCGCTGTGACAAGGCTCTGATCCCTGAGTACTAGTGGTGTTAGCTGATCAGTCATGTCTGACTTTTTGCCACCCCATGGACTGAAGCCCACCAGGCTCTTCTGTCAGGGAATTCTCCAGGCAAGAATACTGGAGTGGGTTGCCACTTCCTTCTCCAGGGTATCTTCTTGACCCAGGGAACAAATCCAGGTCTCCCACACTGCAGGCAGATTTGTTACCATCTGAGCCACCAGGGAAGCCTGTGATCCCTGAAGAGGTGGCCAAATCAGACTACTCATCACTTCAAGAACCCGCTGAACATTTTCACCTCTACAGTCATGTGTATACTCATCTTTTCATGTGGAATGCACCCCCTTTCTATCCCACAGAATTCTATTCTTCCTGGGAAATCAAGGGAATTGTCACTTCTCTTGTGATACCCCTGCTATAATTCTCTGCATTACCCTTATCACTCCCTAATGTTTGTTTGTTTCCATTCTGGATTTGTTACATTTTGTCTCTTCCCACTGCCCTCTCTGTACCCCTCACTACATTGTAAACACCACAAGGGCAGATAGCTAGCTGGTCTTTTTCAGGCTCTAGCCTCAGTGTCCAGAGTGCCTGGTTTATAGTCGGCACTCAAGACAGGCTTGCTGATGGAGTGAAACTGCTGGACTATGTAAATGAGGATTATAGTAACAAACCAGGGAGTGTCCTTTTCATGTTCCCAGTGGTGTGAAGTCTACTCACCATGCAGCATCACTCTGTCACACATCACTGCTGTTGCTAAGTCGCTTCAGTAGTGTCCTACTCTGTGCGACCCCAGAGACGGCAGCCCACCAGGCTCCCCCGTCCCTGGGATTCTCCAGGCAAGAACACTGGAGTGGGTTGCCATTGCCTTCTCCAATGGGTGAAAGTGAAAAGTGAAAGTGAAGTTGCTCAGTCGTGTCCGACTCTTGGCGATCCCATGGACTACAGCCTACCAGGCTCCTCCGTCCATGGGATTCTCCAGGCAAGAGTACTGGAGTGGGGTGCCAGTGCCTTCTCCAGTCATACATCACTAGCACTGGTTTTTTTTTTTTTTTTTTAACCATAAAGGAGGCATCTTTTCATCAGGGACAGCAGGGGACTATATTGCACTATTCTATCTGGGACTGGAAAACATATGAGCCTGGGCCCAGAGGCTAAACCTTCATTTACTGTACATTCCTACTTGCGCCCTGATCGTCTCTTTTCTTGGAACATTTTAGAAGAAAGGCCTTTGGAAATGTAGAAATAAGAAAGGGGAACCCTCTTACACTGTTGGTGGGAATGTAAACTAGTACAACCACTGTGGAAAACAGTATGGAGATTCCTTAAAAAATTGCAAATAGAACTGCCTTATGACCCAGCAATCCCACTGCTGGGCATACACACCAAGGAAACCAGAATTGAAAGAGACACATGTACCCCAATGTTCATCGCAGCACTGTTTATAATAGCCAGGACATGGAAACAACCTAGATGTCCATCAACAGATGAATGGATAAGCAAGCTGTGGCATATATACACAATGGAGTATTACTCTGCCATTAAAAAGAATAAATTTGAATCAGTTCTAATGAGATGGATGAAACTG
>SJYV01028595.1:1232561-1294204 GCA_006410875.1 Neotragus pygmaeus | reverse complement strand
GGATAGGCTATGGCCTCCAGGCCAGAACTTTCATTTTCCTCAGCTCCCCTTCCTCAGTTCCTACCCCAGCCTCACAGATGCCCCCACTCTTCATGCTCAGCATAGCCAGACCCTTCCATTCCTTTCTTCTATTTTTTTTTCCAGCTGACTCTGTCTCCCTTTCTTCCTTACTGGAACTGCCCAAAGTTAAGCCATCTCTACCTCTCCCTTCACAGTTTCCTCTGCAACAGATTGGCAGCTGGCCTCCCTACTGCTTCCTGCCTGCCACCACTATCCACACTGCAACCACAGCCTCCTCTAAACGCTAAATCTGATTGTGGTGTTTCCCCTTTAAGTGCTTCCTCTGGCCATCCCAGGCCTATAGGATGAAGAAAACACTCTCTCATTTAGCATTTAAAGCCCTCATACACTGACCCCCCACCCCTTGTTACTCTTCCAGCTTTGTCCCCTGCTACTCCCTAGTGACATGCATGAATTGACACGTGGCTCGCTGCATTTGTCTGCGACACTCTTCTTAGGAGCAGCGAGTGATGCAGTTAGGCCCCAGCCGTTTGGATCAAAGAGGAAGGGCCTGGGGCAGAAGGAAACCTCAGCCATGTATACTTCTGCTGGAGATGGAGGGGGCGGGGAATAACACTATCGCAGATAATTTTTCAAAAACAGTATCTTCCACCCAGTCAAATAAAGAGGCGTATGCTACCAAAGAACTGTTTGAATTGTCTTATGTTTAAAGACTGGAGGAAAAAAGGCTTCAAAAGAAAAACCTTAAGATTTGGATAAGATCTTATTCTCTGAGGGGCTGCTATGGTGAGACCTCAAGTAGGTGTTTTTACAGGTCCCTCTCATGAGACCAGGAAGAAGATTAGCGTTTTTTCCTCTCACAAGACTCAAAGCTTCAGAGAGAATGGAGGCCAGTTGAACCTTAATAAACACTCTTCAGAGAAAAAAAGGGAGAAGGAGTTGAAGGCCAGTTGATGAATCATAACTAATTAAGTTGTTTTGTCTTCCCTGACTCTCTGGCTTTATTAAATAAACATAGATGATCTTAATAAAATAAGTTTTGGCTAACTTTATGGTGTCCTGTTACCAGCCCTGGAGCCAGGAGACCTGGCTTCTAATTTCAAGTACATCTCTAACTAGCTGTGTGATCTTGGGCAGTCCTGACCCCTCTCTGAGGTTTGGCTCCACTATGGACATAACCAGAAGACTGAATTCATTGGCACAACTCCCTATATACTCAAATCTACATGTCTTCAATTCTAGGTCAGTGAAATATTTCCTCTCTTTCTATTCTCTACCCCTGAATTTTATTTTGTGAATTACTTCAATCCTTATCTCTCTTTATTTTTTCTTCTCATTCTATCTACTTAGCCAAGCAAGGCGTAGTAGTTGCCCACCGTTTTCCAGACTCTTGACCTGGGTGTACAGAGTACATTCTGCCCACTGAGTCTATTCAGGAATTGAACTTCCTTGGCTAGGACTCCAGCAGCCAACAGAGATCTAGACACTGTGCTGTCAAGAATCTTTTCCAGACCCGAGGGAGATGAGAGCCAGGATTCCAGTGCACGAGCTGTCATGCTAACTCTTACCCAATTGTAGCATCCTCTCTCAAGTTTTCACATTTGAATGATTCTACTTTTAAAATACTTTTTTTTTACAAGGGAATGTAAACCCAACAGTAATATAAGCTGCTCTTTAAAAAAAAAAAAAAAAAAGACAGTGACCAAGCCATGATCATGGCAGTCAGTTTGATGGAACAAAATCATCTAGTCAGTCCCCCAACTCAGCACTCTTTGTACAGGCTCAACATCTTGTATATTATTGGACCCCTTCAAATTAAGGACTCCATGATACGGACCTTATGTTATCAAAGGTGAGCATATCTACTCCTCAAAGACAAAACATCTGCATGAATGACTGGATTTTCCACTTAAGAAATTGTGTCTTGACATCACCTTAGCTCAGATGAAATGATGAACCACCCAACCACAACACCCCAGGCACCCCCAAACGAGTGGCTGGTAGGATCATCTCCATCAGCCTGCAAAGATGCTTATGATGTTAAAATGCTGTCAGAGATCAGAGATGGCCAGACAGACACCAGTTAAATTTAGAAGAGGTCAAGAAAATCAATACAAACTGAAAAAAATGTGTTCAATGGAGATGTGCTACCCTTTTAGATTTCCTTTATTCACCAGCTTCAGAAGATATGGTAAAGAATCTCTGAAGAATGTTTCAAACAGGCTATTTGAAATCTTTTTCTCCCAGTAACAGTCCTTTGCAAGTTTTATTTGTCAGCCCAGCCCTTCAGTCACCCAAGAACAGAGATGTTGACAGCACCTCAGACCTCTTCATTGGACAATGATCATTGTTATGTCCCAGGCACTGAGTCAGGATGGTGTAAAACTGGACAAGACACAGTCCTGACCTGGGAGGGCTTATGGTCTAATCATGGAAAGCTACACTTAAGCAACAACCAAAAAAAGGGCAAATAAGGAGATGTGTGTTGGGAAGAGACACGTAGGAAGTGACCTCAGCCATGTAAGGAATCACAGAAAACTTGATTTTTCTCAACAAGTCATAGGCAACCAGTGCCAAAAAGGACTTTACAGGTTATCTGCTCCAATCCTAAAACCCCTCATTTTACAAATGGAGACACAGAGAGGAAAAGTGGTCACAGAATTTTTAAGCCGGGGCCAATATGTAAATTCTTTCTCCTTTTCTGGCTGATAACTTATTGTAGGTTTCTCAAATAGTTTTTAGAAGTAGATGAAATGAAATCATACATGCCCTCCTGAAAGAAATCCATTTTGTTTTCCAACTGAAAATATACAAGTTATGTCTCAACGGATATTTGTTAAGTAAAGAGAGAATGACTTCCTAGATGACTAAACTCACTTCACAGCTATTTACNAGAAGTAGATGAAATGAAATCATACATGCCCTCCTGAAAGAAATCCATTTTGTTTTCCAACTGAAAATATACAAGTTATGTCTCAACGGATATTTGTTAAGTAAAGAGAGAATGACTTCCTAGATGACTAAACTCACTTCACAGCTATTTACCTTGTCTTCCTTTATCCCACCATCCTAGCTCTGCTCTTAGCCATTATGGTCCTTCATAGAAATCTCATCATTTTACTTGTATTCTCTACACTTGCACTGCACTTTGGAGTTTAAAAAGTATTTTCCAGCCCACTGTCTGTATTTTGAGAATCAAGTTGTAGGCTTGATAGCTTTAGACATGAGAATTGGAAGGAGGTTCAGAGTGGAACTAAGCTCATGATTATGTCAGGAAACAAGACCTGCAAAGTTGACTGATGGGAGCCAGGCTGCCTGGGACCACTCCTGTGCCCAGACAAGCAGTGGGGCACTGGGGCATGGAGTCATTCCCGAGAAGGCTGGTGAACTGGAAAGAAGCAAGTCAATAAACACTCACTGAATAATTCCTGTGTGCGGGCCGCCAAGCTAAGTGGATCAAAAAGATGAATAAGCAAGGCAACCCTTCAAAGAATGTTTGTATTGTTGTAGAATCTCAAGCCACAGGGAGTGGAAGACATGAGTGAGCAGAAGCCACAGGGCTGAGAGGAAGAGTAGGGTACCAAATTCCTGAAATGGGCCCTCCGTTCCTCAGCGGGTTTGGCCCCCTTCCAGCCAGTGACATTGAGAAGGAGGAAAGGTGCCAGAGATGGTGAACATAACCACTGGACACATTTGGGTAGAGGCGGAGGGTAACCTGCCACAGGAATGGTAGACTCGAGTCTCTCCCCACGAACACCTTGAAGGCTGCACTTTTAGAATGGTGCTTCATTTTAAAGCTATTAAGTGGATTCTCATGAGTGAGTTTCTACTCTGTTTCTAGACAATGAGGTTTTAATAATGTTTACATCGGTTAAGAGGCCAGAAGGACCGTTTGATATTTAAAGGACCGTGTGATATTTAAAACGTGGAGCACCATGGCTGAGTGCTACTGGGGTCACAGAGAAGCAGCTGGGACAAGTGAGAGAGTGATCAGAGAGCTGGAATGAGGAGGCTCCCAGCAAGTTATTAACCACTGCAAATCTCTGAAGGGTACTGAGACAGTTCCATAGAACTCTCTGATCACAATTAGGAGGTAATGGGGGCAGAGGGAGTAGGGGATGTGGGAGCCAGAGCAGAGACTTGTTAGAAACCAACAGAGAAGACAGAAACCTCAGGAAGAAGAGACAAGTTTCGAAAACCCTTAACAGAGACATTAAGCCAATAGTTAGAGCGTCAGCCCCACAAGGCTCTGTTTCACCCATCTGCACTTCAGGTTTTACTTGCTCATCTAAATGAACCCCTGGCAATGCTTACCAGAATGGCAACCTCCAGGCAGGTAGCTGCACCCTCCAAGCACTGGCCCTGCCTCACCTCCCAGCCTCCTGTCCCTTGGCTGGTACCTAACCCCCTTCCACCTGCTGGTTCTGGCCTCTCTCTGGATCCCTCCCGAGTGATCTGTTGATAACTTCCCCATCCTTCAAGACTCATCTCCCGCAAAATGCCTTTCCTGATCCTCCATAGCACATCCTGCTTCTTGATGACACTTTTATTTCATCCTGCATTATAGTATATGTGCCTGTCTGAGCTCCCATCTTCACCCCACTTAGCAAACTTAAAAGGATAGAAACCTGATCACTTTCATTCATGTACTTGAAGCACTGGGAGCAGGAACTAGTGTGTCACAGACCTTAACTGCAGTCAATGCACAGCTGGGACCCCATGGCTCAGGCTCCATCACCAGGTAGTGACCTGGGGCAATTTACTTCATCTCTGTGCCTCAGTTTTCTCATCTGTAAAATGAGCATAAGAGGACCTTAAAGGGATTTTGTGATAGTCTCTATAAAGCCTCTAGCTTGCCATGTAGACTCACTGAGTGCTCAGTACATACAGGGAATGACTGGAATATGGGATAATAGGCATACAATCCCCTTTTAATTCCTGATAGGGACCTGACTCATTTATGCCATACAGTAAGTCCCCTACATGTGAATTAGTTCTATTCTGAGAGTGCATTTATAAGTCCAGTTTGTTTGTAAGGCCAACAAAGTTCGCCAAGGCACCTAACTAACTCAATCGGCTATATAGTATTATACTGTAATATGTTTACAATACTCTTCACACAAATAATACATAAAAACAAAATATAAAACATTTAAAATCTTACACAATACCTTGAAAAGTACGGTAGTACAGTACAACAGCTGGCCCTGTTGTGCCAACAGGGGCAAGAGGAGTCACTGACTGGAGGAGGCAGAGGTGGTGGGAGATGGTAGAGCTGAAGGATTGTCAACAACAAGAGACAGAGGACAAGTTGCAAATTCACTCACCTGACATGGATGGAATGTTCGCTTGCATCTTCGAAAGTTCCCAGCTTGGAGGTTGGTATATAGGCGACTTACTGTATGTCCACATGGAAGTCTTTGTTTTCTTTAAAGTTCATATCTGCACATAGCTGCTCTATATCATTTCAAAGCTGACTGCATATGCACAGGAATGCTAGTAGACAATTTGTTAACAAAAATTCAAAATAACTAAGTCAAAGACATTTTCCTCAAACCAATTTATCAACTCAACTACCCATCAGACTTGTGCCACTATGAGCTGTGTAAGGCCTACAAAAAGGAAACTGAAATGGACAAGACACAACCCCTGCTCCCATGCTGCGTCAGTCTCCCAGGGCAAAAGTTGTCAATATCTAGACAGGGCTATAAAGAAGGGCTGTGAAAGTCCAGAGTGGAAACCAGCCAACTCTGTGCATCTTATTGCTAAAATAAGTGTACCTTCTCTGTTTCTTCCCAAACCATTCAATGTTGGTTTTTTTTTTTTCCCCTGAAGTCTATTTCTTATTTCTGTTGGAAAACAGGTGCCATCAGGAAGTCTACGTGCTTGAACTTATTTACAAATCAGAAATAGACTCAGATATAGAATACAAACTATGGTTACCAAAGCAGAAAGAAAAGGAGGGATAAGTTAGGAATTCAGAATTAATGCATACACACTACTACTACGACTACTACTAAGTCGCTTCAATTGTGTCCAACTCTGTGCGACCCCATAAATGGCAGCCCACCAGGCTCCGCCATTCCTGGGATTCTCCAGGCAAGAATACTGGAGTGGGTTGCCATTTCCTTCTCCAATGCATGAAAGTGAAAAGTCAAAGTGAAGTCATCAGTCACCTCCGACTCCCAGCGACCCCGTGGACTGTAGCCCACCAGGGTCCCCCGTCCATGGGATTTTCCAAGCAAGAGTACCGGAGTGGGGTGCCATCGCCTTCTCCGACATACACACTACTGTATATAAAATAGATAAACAAGGACCTACTGCATAGCACAGGGAACTATATTCAAAATCTTACAATAACCTATAATGTAAAAGAATATGTATATGTGTGTATATATATATGAAACTGAATCCCTTTGCTGTATACCTGAATCATTGTGCATCAACTATATTTCAATTTTTTTAATAATTTAAAAATTTTTTAAAAAGAAAGTCCATTTGATCCCCGGAAATAAAACTCAAAGGCAGCCCAGGATCAGCACTACTTAATGAGCTGATCCGAGGCATAGCCTCTTTGTATTTTCTGAACTACTCCCACACATCGAGTGATTTCAGCTTTTCAAAGCCAGCAAGGAGACAGCTCAGGGTTTCTAAACTCAAGATACCCTGTTTAAATTTAAGAACTGCTTATACCTTGTTTCACTTGTTCCCTCAGTTATCTTCTGAGGACCATGGAAGGAGAATGCAGCCAGAGGCTGCTTTGATAAGAACACAGATGGAGGAGGAGATTTTGTTCATGGCTTCCTAGGAGGCTGTTTTACCAAATGCAGTGACCAAAGATAAAAGAATGCTACTTTCTTCTCTCTAGTGCAGAGAGAAGGTGGGACAAAGACTTGGACCCAGAAAAAAGAACCTCAGTCTTTCTCTCCCCATGTCAAACTAGAAGTAACTTCCACTTCTTGCAGTGGGAATTATAATCCTACTGAAATTAGAGAGGCAAAGCTAGGGTCCTATTATACTGCATTCTAGCAGTGATGTGTGGTCCCTGGGGAACTGGCTGTTTAAGCAGATTTTCATGTCTTGAATTGATGATTTGAGTAATTTTTTTTTTTTCTCTCAAGAGGCAACATGACCTGATGGGATGGGGACTGTTGTTTTCTTGATGGTTTTCCTTTTGGTCTTGGGGCCTGGATGGAGCTGGGGTCCTGGAGCTCTGGCTGCAATGGAGGGATGGAGGAGTAACCTCCAAGGTTACAGAAGCAACCCTGAGGGTTTTGAGTCCTGGTTCCAGTTGACCTGTGGGCCAGCCCGTCCTATGGCTCAAGGCAGTATCTTCTCACTGACACTTTACATGTGTCAGAAAGAAAGAGAGCTGGGCAGTGTCCATGGGGGCTTGAAGAAATAATTTCTTCCTAGCTTCGGTTTTCTCAGCTGTTGAAAGGAGTTGGAGCAAGTTAGAAGTAGGGGACTAGAAAAATCCTGATATTCTCAAAATGTCCCCATTTAATTGATCTGGAAATGAGATTCTCTCTACTGTGTTGGTTTGGAGATATTCTGTGGAGGCCAGGGAAATTATGGTTCCTTGCATTCCTTGGGAACGGACCACAGTGATTACGGGGAATGGATGTTACACTGGAAGCCATCACAGGCTGCTGTGTAGAGACCAGCCTGCTTTCCAGAACCAGGGGCCTCACAGGTGTTACACCTGTATCTAGGAGACATGCCATAGAGGAAAGAGCACAGACGAAATAGAAATCCTAGCAAGATGAGCATCCGGCCACTAGACTAACCACTGAGACTGTGAGCAGGGCACATCCCTAACCCAGTCTATTTATAGGGTGAGATGAACGTGGTGGACAAACTCTAAGGAAACCCCCATGGTTCACATCTTCTGGTGTCCACACTCTTGTATAATCCCCTCCCTTCACGAGCAAGTAGGGCTGTGGCTTGTTCCTGACCAATGGAATACAACAAATGGTGCGATGCCACTCAATCCCATGATGACACTACATAAGCCTATAACACTTGCCTTGCTAGCAGACTCTCTGTATGGACTGCCCGCCTCGCTGGCTCTGATGGAGTAAGCTGCCATGTAGAGAGGCCCATAAGGCAAGGAACTGAGGGTGGCCTCTGGCCAGTGGCCTGCAAGGAATCAAGGACCTCAGTCCAATAACCCTCCAAGAACTGTGCACAACCGTGTGAGCCTGGAAACTGATCCTTCCCCAGTCAAGCTACAGAGGAGACCCCAGCCCTGGCTGCCTCCTGAATGAAAGCCTTGTGAGAGACCCTGAAATGGGAAACCCAGCCAAGCTGCCCCAGCCTCCTGACCCACAAATAAGATAACAGATGAGTGCTGTTGTACACCATAAAGTTTGTGGTAATTTGTTATGCAGTACTCTTGCCTGGAAAATCCCATGGACGGAGGAGCCTGGTAGGCTGCAGTCCATGGGGTGGTTAAGAGTCGGACACGGCTAAGCGACTTCACTTTCACTTTTCACTTTCATGCATTGGAGAAGGAAATGGCAACCCACTCCAGTGTTCTTGCCTGGAGAATCCCAGGGACGGGGGAGCCTGGTGGGCTGCCATCTATGGGGTCGCACAGAGTCGGACATGACTGAAGCGACTTAGCAGCAGCAGCAGGAGCTATCAGCATCACACTGCTCCAACATCACACACACACACACACACACACACACACACACTGTAGGTTGCTGTCCCTGTGCTGGGGTGAAAATAATTTCTCTTCCTAGATCTCCTAGGGTATGTGTTCTATATTTAGATTTTCATTTAATCAGAGTCCATGTTCAGGCTTTGTGGTGCTGATTGCAAACATCTTGCTCACTTGCACAGACCCACATTCACACACACAGGTCCCACATTACACTGAATTTAATTAGGGATTAACTTGAAATAAAAGGGCTCCAGCAGGAAAGAGGACTCCCCTGAGACAGAGTCTAAGGGCATGTAACATGAGGCATTGGTATTATTTGGTAACTGATTCTGAGAGAAAGGGTCAAATGAAAGAATCAGCTATGGTTTTTCCAGTATTCATGTACAGATGTGAGAGCTGAGCACTGAAGAACTGATGCCTTCAAACTGTGGTGCTGGAGAAGACTCTTGAGAGCTCCTTGGACAGCAAGGAGATCAAACCAGTTAATCTTAAAGGAAATCAACCCTGAATATTCATTGGAAGAACTGATGCTGAAGCCAAAGCTCCAATACTTTGGCCACCCGATATGAAGAGCTGACTCATCAGAAAAGACCCTGATGCTGGGAAAGATTGAAGGTAGGAGAAGAAGGGGATGACAGAGGATGAGATGGTAGGATGGCATCACTGACTCAGTGGATATGAGTTTGAGCAAACTCCAGGAGATTGTAAAGGACAGGAATGCCTGGCATGCTGCAGCCCATGACGTTGCAAAGAGTTGAACAGGACTGAGCAACTGAATAACAACAGAAAGAATCTGCCAATTCAACCACAAAAAAGAATGAAATAATGCCATTTGCAGCAACATAGATAGATCAGAGATTATCATACTAGCTGAGGTAAGTCAGACAGAGAAAGACATATCCTATGATATCACTTATATATGGAATCTAGAAAAATGATACAAATTATCCTATTTACAAAACAGAAACAGACTCACAGACTTCAAAAACAAACTTATGGTTACCAAAGGCAAAAGGTGAGGGGGGGATAAATGAGGAGGTTGGGGATGAGCACAGATTCTTTACCATCGGAGCCACTAGGGAAGCCCCAACATACACACTACTTTATATAAAACAGATAACCAACAAGGACCTACTGTATAGCATAGGAACTCTATTCAGTATTCTGTAATAACCTATGTGGGAAAAGAATCTGAAAAGGAAGATATATGGATACTAGGCACAGGGTTCCTGCTCAGTCATGTCTGACTCTGCAACCCTTTGAACTGTGTAGCCTGCCAGACTCCTCTGTCCATGAGATTTCCCAGGCAAGAATATGGGAGTGGGTTACCATTTCTTCCTCCAGGGGACCTTCCCCACACAGGGACCTTTCAGATTCAGGAATCGAACCCATGTCTCCTGTGTCTCCTGTACGGCAGGCAGATTCTTCACCCTCTGAGTCATCAGGGTAGACAGATATATGTGTATGTATAAGTAAATCACTTTGCTCTACACCTGAAACTGTGTTAAGCGTTGTAAATCAACTATGAAAGTGTTCGTGTCCAACCGTTTACAACCCCATGGACTGTAGCCTGCCAGGCTCCTCTGTCCACAGAATTCTCCAGGCCAGAATACTGGAATGGGTAGCCATTCCCTCCTTCAGGGGATCTTCCCAACCCAGGGATGGAACCTAGGTCTCCTGCATTGTAGGCAGATTCTTTACCATCTGAGCCGCCAAAAATTTTTTTAAAAGAATTAAGCCTGAGGCAGAATTAATCTAGCAGGGAAGCGCCATTTCTATAATATCTTTTAAAATGGCCACTTGTATTTTAATAGCTGCGAAAGACACTGGGGTCAGAAAGAGTCAGACATGACTGACTAACACAAAGATGTTAGACTTCTCTTTAGGTAAAGAGAGTGGGAATAGGAAGCCGTGTGTTATTTAACACATCTTGTTCCTTTCTGAGTCTGCTTTTCTGGAGTCCTGACCTCCTCTACAAACCAAATCAATGCTCTGGATGGCCTCATTTTGGACAGGGATCAAGTGAGACCGAAGTTTGGCTAGTGTCTAGGGTAATGCCTGTCAGAACATTCCAGAGTGGTCCCGAGGAAATCCGCCCCACCCACATCTTCAAGTTTGAGGAGAAGCAAATCGGTGCCTTTACCAGCATGACTTTCTGGGCCTGGTGGGGAGCCAGACACTCTGTTCCAGGAGTTTGGGAAGTACTACTACTGTAGCTGACAGGAAAAAGATGCGGCAGGAGTCAGAAGAGGTGAAAATGTCCGGAAGTCAGCACAAGGCTAGGGGGCCAGTGAGCAGTGCTCAGGAAATATTTTTGAACGAATGAATGACAAAGCATTAATTCCTGCCCTTACAAGCCTAACAGCTCCATTTCCCAGGGGTTTCCCCTTAGCACTTCGACTTTGCCACCAAGGGAAAAATGATACACCATTGCCTGTCAAGAAACTTACAAGACAGGACAAGACTCGGGAAATGACCAAAGAGAGGCCAATAAAAAGACAAGAGAAGGCCCAGTCCATTGAGACGGCAGGAATCTAGGGAAATTTCAGGCAATTTCTGGTGATCCCTGCCGAATCACAGCAAAACTTTGGGTTAGGCAAGGGTTGTGGACACTTCTTGATGAACCGATCGAAACTTTCAAAGTCCCTTGCTGCTTGTGGCCCTAGCAGAAGGCCCTTGGAGTTCCAGGATGAAGGCAGTTGCTGTCCTAGGGATCAGTACCCGCAGCCGAGCCAGCAGCTGGGCAGCCTCGGCCGGTCCAGGGCCTCCACCGAGGCCAGTCCGCGCCCTGCGCCGCTCGCGGCCGACCGGCCCCGACGCGGGCGGACAGCGCGGAGCCCCGGACGAGCCTCTGTGCAGCCGGCAGCTGCCTTTGTGCGACGCGGGTTCGCGCGCCCCTCCAGGCGGCCGCCTCTGCAAGGATCGCCCCCGCTGCGCTCCAAACCTGGTCCTTTGTCCCCAGCTGCCGAAGAATTCAGAAAATCAAATTTATTTCCCGATTACCGCCGGGACGCCCCTTTGTGCGGTGAGGCCTCTTTAACGGTTGCGATTCCAGCCCACTCTGTGAAGAAGGCCTTTTAAGGAAAGCGCGCCCCGCTGACTCCTGGCCCCCGTGGGAACTCGCGGGCGAGGTCTTCTCGCAATTAAGACGCTAACGAGCCCCAAGACGTGGGCTTGTCAAGTGTCCTGCCTGCTAACAGGGATAAATCAGTAGGCTTCTTGAGTTCAGATAGTGTATTTCCTCCCCCCCCACCTTAGGAATGAATGGATGGATGTAGACTCCCCGGCTTGCCCGCCCAGCGCTGCCCTCAGCCTGCGGCTAAGTCACCCTCTGAGTGCTCAGCGCTACCAGCCCCTCGCCACTGCCGGAAGCCATAAGCCAATCTGAAAAAGTTCCTCTTCCACCGGATTCTCAGATGTCTTAGGCACCTGAAGATAAATGATTGTACTATTATTTTCCCTGATTAGGTTGAGATTTCCTGAAATGAATAAAAAATATTGCCTCGCCTTGCCAAGTTTTGTCCACAGTAGGCAGGGGAGTGTGGTTTTTTNATCAACTAGAAATTTGTTATTTATGGTTACATGAACATCTCTTTTTTGTGCTTAGGGAAATTTCTGGAAAACCATAGTGGATAGATTTACACAGAAGGACGCTATGTTATGTAAAGTTTGTCTTTTGTGTTTTAGATGATATATTTTTTAACTGAAAAAAGAATAATCATTCCAATTTTTCTTTTCACCAGTATCAACAGGTGTCTTTGTCTAGACATGCTGTTACTCTACCTTGAACTTATTTATTTTGCTTAATCTAAAGAGCAATTTATTTGATCTATTTTTTTTAATTATTGAGTCAAAGTATCTTCCATTTTCTCAGCAAGATCTTTGAATTTCAAGGGTCCTTAGTCTATCACTCTTTTCCATGTTCTAAACAAATGTGTAACTTTACATTTAAGACCATCATAGAGGAGGAAAAAAGACAGTGATATCTTAATGTGTATGGAGAACTGAGTATTTTAGGAAGGTTTTAATTAAGCAGTTTCTGCAATCAATGATGGAATGAGTTTTTCTTTTTCCTGTTTACAACATTGGATTCCTCACCAATCAATCTTAAAGAAAAGTCTTCAGGGATAGCTACTGAGAAATCTTACTATTATACTTGTCCTTTATGCAACTCTAATCTTGGCCAAGATTTATAACTAATAAAACCATTAGGTTGTTCATAATTACTACATACTTTGCAAAACTACCTATTTTATGAACTATATTTTGTCCACTGAGGGGGATGTGTTTAGGATAGGATGGAGGGATGAAAAGAAAGAGGGTCCTGTGAAGTGGCAATAGGATAGGGATTAAAGTAGGAAAAAGAGAAAGTCAAGGTGAAACAGACTTAGAATAGAAGTTGACAGGGAAAGAGAAAGAGATTAAAAAAATGGGGAACACATGTACACCTGGCAAATTCATGTTGACGTATGGCAAAACCAATACAATATTGTAAAGTAATTAACCTCCAATTAAAATAAATAAATTTATTTTAAAAAAGAAAGGGTAAATAATAATATTTTTAATAGAGGCAAAGATAACTGTTTAGAATACAGGGATTTCACTAGGATACTTCTTCCCTTGCTCAATGAAAAAATCCTTCAAATCAGTAAATAAATAACCTCCGAGTATATTAGTGAACTGAGATTTGGGTCAGTCTACTAGGTAAAGAATGCCTTCTAGCCAAGGTATTAGTCCAGGTTAAGAGGAACAGGGAAGATGTGGTAGAATATGAAACTATCTTCCATTCTTCTCAAGGGGCTAATCTGTATGGGTTGCATCATTGGGTTCCCTTGCCTTCTGACTTTCACTTGTGTTGGAAAATTAGAAGACTTCACAGGTGATTAGAGGAAAGAAGTAGAACTTATTAAGAAAATTTTAATTGAGTACTTTCCTGAGGAGGGGATGTCATCATTGCCTGATGTGTGAATCTATCTAGCTAATATTCTAATGCTTTACATATTCTCTGTTTGGCATTTTCAGTAGTTATTACGTTTAACAACTTCAGGTATATATTTTTGTTGTTTGGGGTACTATATTATTTCTTATGGATTATGATATCTTTTCTAATACATACTTTTAAAATGATTCCATAAACTTTTTTTGAAAAAGTATAGTAGTCTGATTTTGCCATCTGTTTCTTGCTGAGAAATTGGCTGATACTGTGATAGCCATAGCTATGTCTAAAGTTAGTTCTCTTAGTCTCATTTCTAGAATCTGTCAGTTATTTGAAGCAGTAATTCCCTTTCCTATATTAAGGATTTTAAGTAGACTTTTGTATCATGTACAACCCTAGAGTCCTAATTAAAATAACTTTTAAGGAAGATATCTGAATTATTTTAGAGTTCAGTCTTATATTGCACTCTATTATCTTTTGACCAGTCACTCAATCTCTATAAACCTGTTTCTTCATCTGCAAACTGACACAATTGAAATACATCCTATCCAAGGATAGGTAGAGTTTTATCAGTGATTTATCTTGTTAGGCATTATGAAACAGATAAAATAAACTGAAAGTTTCTCTAAATTTTTTAGACTATTATGTCTAATAGTATTTAAGGTCCAGCCACATAGCTATTATTTCTAATATATTTTTGCCCTAAATATTAGGGGAGGGCTGCTGACAGAAAAGAATGTGATGGTCCAATGAAAAGAAACTATGTCTTTTGAAAGATTAAGCAAAATAGGTAAAGGACCAGAATTGAAAGAGAAAAATTATCAGTGTCAAAAGTCCTTATAAGAACTGACAATGTAAATAAGTGCTATGAGTTTAGCTCTGTTGTATTAAATGAAAACAATTTGATACATAAATATGTGCATTTAACATAATTCAAAATAATTATTTTACTGTGTATATCTTTACATTATAGATCATTAAGACTGTATCTTAACAGAATCTGTGAATTGCTATCATACCCATCTTAGTTTAGTAGTTAGGCTCCGGAACTCTAAGTAATCTGTGACCAGCAGAGGCATTATAATCCTGTACCTTTAATTAAACTGCTCTTCTGAGTAAAGGACAGAATATAAAAGAGCCATTTCAAAATAGATCACATTCTATTAAATGTCAAATTCTATTAAAATGTCTATTTTTATATGTTTAATTTACATATTTAGATTCATCTTTGGAAATGTTAGCTAATAACAGTCCCCAATTATGATTTGTATCATTATCATCAGGGATTAAAGAAAAACCAATCATGACAAGTAAGATGGTAGATGTTGCAAGAGGGCATCAGAAGGCAGACACACTGAAACCATATTCACAGAAAACTAGTCAATCTAATTACACTAGGAACACAGCCTTGTCTAACTCAATGAAACCAAGCCATGCCTGGGGGACAACCCAAGGCACACAGGTCATGGTGGAGAGGTCTGACAGAACACGGTCCACTGGAGAAGGGAATGGCAAGCAACTTCAGTTCTTGCCTTGAAAACCCCATGAACAGTATGAAAAGGCAAAATGATAGGATACCAAAAGAGGAACTCCCNCAGTTGGACTGTGAAGAAGGCTGAGCGCCGAAGAATTGCTGCTTTTGAACTGTGGTGTTGGAGAAGACTCTTGAGAGTCCCTTGGACTGCAAGGAGATCCAACCAGTCCATTCTGAAGATTAACCCTGGGTGTTCTTTGGAAGGAATGATGCTAAAGCTGAAACTCCAGTACTTTGGCCACCTCAAGCGAAGAGTTGACTCATTGGAAGAGATTGTGATGCTGGGAGGGATTGGAGGCAGAAGGAGAAGGGGACGACTGAGGATGAGATGGCTGGATGGCATCACTGACTCGATGGACGCGAGTCTGAGTGAACTCCGGGAGATGGTGATGGACAGGGAGGCCTGGCGTGCTGCGATTCATGGGGTCGTAAAGAGTCTGACACGACTGAGCAACTGAACTGAACTGAACTAGTAGTGCACAAAAGTTCCAATTTCTCAACAACCTCACCAACATGTATTATCTTTTTTGTTATTGTAATAGCCATCCTAGCAGGTGTCAACTCTTCAATGCAAATATATAGATGTATTTTTCATAGAAGTCAAGGATTATTTAATCATATCATATGTTTGGAACACATACTGTGTGTTCAGTTGTGTCTGATTCTTTGTGACCCCCATGGATTGTAGCCCACCATGGTCCCATATTACAAACACAGGTGAAGAAAAAAGTTCATAGGTGTTAATTTTTGTTGTACCTTCACTTGTGGCTCAAGTAGTAAAGAATCTGCCTGCAATGCAGGAGATCTGGGTTCAATCCTTGGGTTGGGAAGATCCCCAGGAGAAAGGAAAGGCTATCCACTCCAGTATTCTGGCCTGGAGAATCCCATGGACTACAGTCCTTGGGATCGCAAAGAATCGGACACAACTGAGCAACTTTCACTTTTCACTTTCAGCATCACCATCCTTTTAGCTATATTTATAGCCTCTAAATATTACTGGTGAGAGACATAGCAGTCTATTTACAAAAGCAAATTCTTTTATAAGTATAGAGCAGCATCATGCCAAATGGAAATACCTATGGTCCAAGATACTTAAATTGTCATCAACCTATAAAAAGCAAACCAAAATAGATTATTTGCATTAAAGCTATTATCCTTAAATGTTAAATCCTTAACATTTGGTGGTAATAAGAGTAAAAATCAGAAAAAAAAAAAACCTTTTTCATTTGTGGTTTGAATAGTTAAGTCAGAAACAGAAAATATTGGGATATTTTCATGTCTCTATAAATTTGTTCTCATATTTAATGGCCTTCATATGCTTTTCAAAGCTCTTTTTCAAAATCAGAGCCACAGAATAGTCTACTAAATAAACACTTAAGGAGATATTTAGAACACTATTTGTTTCTTATTTTGGCAGATTAGGAAAATACAATATAAAAATAGCATCTCAAGAAAAGATTAAATTTTTACAAAAGTGCCAATTACTCACCACTGGTCTTTGGTTTCCCCATTTGTCATCCCTGCTAACCCTGTTCTACCCTTTCTGCTGCCTGTACCACTCTCCAGATATGCATGGTCTCACCTGACCAGAGTTCTATCACAAAGAGAAATTATCTATTTCATAAATTGATATCTTTCCCTACATAAATGGATTTTTAAAGATGAGTCTATGGCATGATTGCAAAACTAAAACAAGGCAGTGGTTTACTACATAAAGAATTCCAAACACAAATAGTTAGAAAGAGGAAATTTTTGCTGGTTCTCTTAAAATTATACCATATAGATGATACCCTATTGCCACCCTTCCCCCCAAATCAAACCTGATTCCAAGAATATTAGTTGCGGGAAAAGGATTTAACGTGTGTAGAAGTGAACTCGCTCAGTCATGTCAGACTCTTTGTGACCCCATGGACTATAGCCTACCAGGCTCCTCCCTCCAAGGGATTCTCCCTCCATGGGATTTTCCAGGCAAGAGTACTGGAGTGGGTTGCCATTTCCTTCTCCAGGGGTTCTTCCTGAAGCAGGGATTGAACCTGGATCTCCTGCATTCCAGGCAAATGCTTAACCTCTGAGTCACCAGGGAAGCTCCTAACGTGTGTAGGTTCATGAATATACAGAATAGGTTCATGAATAAACAGAATAATTGAGTCAAAAGGCTCCAGGAAGGCCTCCTCTTTCCTTAAGTGGCTTTCATACATAGTCGATTGCTTGACAAAATTCCAAAATTAGTTTCATTTTGTTGTATTTTTTAAATGTGCATACCCCTAAGAAAGATAAAATTTTAAGTTTAACAAAGCATCCAACCAACATTTTCTAAAATATTTCTCTCTGCCTGACCATGTGCGAGGTGTTATGGATACGAAGATATTTATGAAAGGAGCTCAGAATAGGATCCTAGCCCATGTAAGCAGTTAACTAAAAGACAGTGTAATAAAGGCTGTAACAGAAGAACGTATTCAGAGCTGTGGGAGCATGAAAATGAGAATGTTTGAGTCACTGTGAAAAAGTCTCAGAAGACCTCTTATGAAAGGTGACTTTTTAAATGGATCCAAAATGAGTACAATTTTGATCACAGGAAACAGACAGCAAGCATGAAGCTGCCGAGAGTTGAAATGACGCAAGTAGGAGAGGAAACAGAATGCATGCGCAGAATAATCTCTATTTACACCTTCTTTTAGGTCACAGAGAAGGAAGTAACTATTCCTAAACTCACAGAATACTTATGCATCTTGTCCGAACTAGTGCAGCTGTGTCCAACTCTTTGTGACCCATGGACTATACAGTCTGTGGAATTCTCCAGGCCAGAATACTGGAGTGGGTAGCCTTTCTCTTCTCCAGGGGATCTTCCCAACCCAAGCAGTGAACCAGGGTCTCCCAATCCAGGTCTCTCACATTGCAGATGGATTCTTTACCAGCTGAGCCATAAGAGAAGCCCAAGAACACTGGAGTGTACAGTAGCCCATCCCTTCTTTAGCGGATCTTACCAAGCCAGGAATTGAACTGGGGCCTCCTGCATTGCAGGTGGATTCTTTACCAACCGAGCTATCAGGGAAGCCCTGCTAAAGACATATCTGTGCATTAATAAATTTACATGCTAAAATATGACCTGTTTTTACTGAGAAAATATATACTAATAGAGATATAGGTAGAAGGAAAAATTACTAGGTATGTTAAATATCAGCTAGAAATTGTTTAATTATGATTTTATTATTTTTCACCTTAATGAGTCCACTGTCTACTTATTTAATATTATTGAATGCTTACCAGCTGCCACATCCTCTTCAAGGCACTGGAGAGTCATTGAAGAATTTCACAGAACTTATATTCCTAAAGAGGATGGAAAAAAACAAGAAACTAATATGTTATAGAATTCAAAGTGTGAAAAAATTGAAGAAATCTTGCAAGCAGCTCAGGTGGAATTACTTGCAAAAACTAACCATCTTCTAGGGAAAAGTAGACCCAAATAATAAAAAAAATAAAGAAGCTTTTGATTTAAGGCATTAAAAGCTTGAGGAGCCAAAATCACAGACAGAGAGGTGTGCAGATATCCTGTTGGTCATTTCTTCTCTCAGGCAATTCTTGGAGTGAGACTAAATGCCAACAGTTAAGTCAGGGGACTACACACCCATTTGTGTGTGCAGGTGTCAACTGGCCTTCTTTGAGTCCACCTCTGAGTGACAGGGGCTGGAGAACTAAATCTGGAAAACTGTGCTATGACACAGTGCTCATTGCTATTATTAAAAGAATCTGTCCTTGACTCTGATCCAGAAGTTTCATGACTTCTGTTAAGAGGCAGAGAAATCAACAGAGCTTTGAAAAATCTCATGGGATAACAGACACCAAAAACATGGCTGTCAATGTATCTAGGAGTTAAGAATCCCAGATCCTGAAGAGAAAGGAGATCCAGAAAATTGAGCCACATGCTGCAGGTTGCACTTTGATACACTTAATGAAGCAACATGAAGCAAGAAATTAAGCTAGATATAAAACAGTTGAAATGCAGAATGTATTTTTCTGTAATCTTCCACTGCTAAAAAGACAGAAATTGTTGCCAAAACCAGCCAAAAAAAACAAGAGACCTAGAAAATTCCCAGGCTTTCATTGGAATTTCTGGAGAGCTACACAGAAGGTAAAAAGAGAGCCAGAGTCTACAGAATTTCAGCCATTCCTAAGTCTTCTCAGTCCTTTTAGGAGACATTTCTTCATGGTTTTCTTGTATTCATTCATATCTTCTAAGTAGAGGAATCCACTGTCTGTTTCATACTATCTTTCAGGAACATTTTTATAATGAACAGCCATGGAGGAAAGAGACAGTGTCTGTCTCTGAAGCAAAGGGCAGGCTGTTTAAAAGATGTAGATATATTCTATATATAGACATGAACCCACAGAGATCTATAGACCTATTAAAATGGTTTACTTTTCTTGAATGATAATTGGAAATTTTTATTATTCAAGAAATTTGTCCATTTTATATAAGTTGTTGAACTCATGTGGAATGAATTATTTAAGTAGCCTCTGCTTATTCTTTTAATGTATATAAGGTCTGTGGTGATGTACTATGTACTTCTTTTCATTCCAATATTTACAGTTACTGTCTTCTCTCCTTTTACTTTGTTAGCCTGACTAAAGGTTCACCAATTCTTTTGTCATTTTTAAGAAACTGACTTTTGTTTACAGTGATTTTCTCTCATACATTTCTGTTTCTAATTCTACTCATTCTTGCTGTTATTATTTCCTCCTTGATATTTGCTTTAACTTCCTCCTTTATTTCCAGTCTCTTAAAGTAGAATCTTAAATTGTTGATTTTAAATTATTTTTCAAATGAAAAGCATTAAAAGTTATAAATTTAACTATAAACTGTTTTTTGGCTATATCCCACAAATTTTGACATGTTGAGTTTTATCTTCACTTGATTCAAAATATGTTTGAATTTCCCCTGTGATATTCTCTTTGAACCATGGACTACTTAGAAGTGTTTATTTTCAAATATTTGGAAATCTTTAAGCTATCTTTCTGTTAATGGTTTTTAGTTTAAATCCATTTGAATTAAAAACATACCTTAAATGACTTTGATTTTTTATTGGTCTATTGAATAATATCTATCTTGGTGAAAGTCCTATATGCTCTTGAGAAAAGATGTGTATTATACTACTGTGATTTGAAGTGTTTTGTGTGTATCTAACAGATTCATTAAGTAAATAATGTTAAAATCTGCTTCTTTACCAACTTTATATTTCTTTACCAACTTTATATATTTACCAATTTTATGTAAAGAAACAATCTGTTTCTTTACCAAGTCTCTAATTCTGCTCATGAATTTATTTTTCTTAGCAGTTCTATCAGTTTTATTCCATATACTTTAAACTCTACTGTTAGATGCACACATTACAATCCTTTTATTGAATTATCCTCGCTATGCTAGGAAAGATTGAAGGCAAAAGGAGAAGAGGGCAGTAGAGGATAAGATGGTTAGATTGCATCACTGACTCAATGGACATGAATTTGAGCAAAGTCTGGGAGATAGTGAAGGACAGGGAAGCCTGGCATGCTGCAGTTCATCGGGTCACAAAGAGTCGGACATGACTTACTGACTGAACAACAACTACAAATGAATACTCTCCTCAATAATATTCCCTATTCTGAAGTCTACTTTGTCTGATATTAATATAGACATTCTAGCTGTCTTTTGGTTATATTATTTTCACATTTTCATATCCCTTGGTCAGGAAGATCCCCTGGAGAAGGAAACAGCAACCCACTCCAGTATTCTTGCCTAGAGAATTCCATGGACAGAGGAGGCTGGTGGGCTATAATCCATTGGGTCTTAAACAGTCAGACATGACTGAGTGACTAATACACACACATTTTCCTATTTTTACTTTAATCTATTTCATTATATTTAAAGTAAATCTTGTCGGGATATAATTGGGTATTACTTTTACCCAATCTGAAATTTTCTCTAATTTTTATTTGGTATGTTTTCACAGCTTAAATTTAATGTAATTATTTAAATGATTGGTTTTAAACCTACTAACTTATCTTCAATTTGTTGTTATTATTTAAAAGTTTTACACATCCCAATGACTGCCCTAGAGCTTACAACATCCACGTTTAATTGATCATTCGCTATAAGGAACTTATAACAATAGAACTTAAGCTCTTTTCCTGTCTTTTGTGCTATTGTTGTCATGCAGATTACTTTATACATACCATAATATGCAATACTTTGATACAATGCTTGCCTTTCATAGTTATTCTTTATAGAAATTCAAACTAAGAAAAATAAACTTTATATTTCTCTTCATGAATGCCATTTCCAGCACTCTTCTTTGTATAGATCCTAGTTAATGCTATTATATTGTTAAGACATCTTAGTGATAAGTATCTTAGTCCTTATTTTTGAAGAATGTCCTTTAAGGAATAAATAATAGGCCTGCTGGTAAGAAATTCTCTCAGTTCTTGCTTTTCTTGCAAGAGTCTTTTTTTTCCTTCAATTCTATAAAATATTTTCTTTGACTATGAAATCTGGGCTGACTTTATTTTTTCTGTCTTAGTTTGAATAGTTATATGTCTTGGTGTGTTTGGAAGTATTAATTGTTTAGCATTCTCTCAGTTTCATAAGTGTGTATATTTTATAATTTACTGACTCAGAAAAATTCTTGGTCATTATCTATTTAAAACTTTCTTCTGCTGCCTCCCTTCTCTTTCTATGATTCCAATTACATTTATTTTATACCATTTACTATTGTACCTTAGGTCTTAGAAGAATTATGCTTTTTTATTTGTTTGTTTCATGCTTGCCAATTTGAAAATTTTCCTTTAACCTATCTCCAAATTTACTGGTTTTGTTGTTGTTTTCTTTTGTTTTTACTGTATTGACTATACTGATGAATTCATCAAAGGCATTCCTCCCTTCTACAATCATGTCTTTAACTTATTTCATTTCTATTTGGTTATCATAGTTTCCATTGGAGAAGGCAGTGGCACCCCACTCCAGTACTCTTGCCTGGAAAATCCCATGGAGGGAGGAGCCTGGAAGGCTTCAGTCCATGGGATTGCTGAGGGTTGGACACGACTGAGCGACTTCACTTTCACTTTTCACTTTCATGCATTGGAGAAGGAAATGGCAACCCACTCCAGTGTTCTTGCCTGGAGAATCCCAGGGACGGGGGAGCCTGGTGGGCTGCCGTCTATGAGGTCACACAGAGTCGGACACAACTGAAGTGACTTAGCAGCAGTTTTCATCTCTCATCTGAACTTTCATATTTATTCATGCACATTGTCCACTTTTTCCTCCAAAATCTTAGTCATGTTATTTAGAGTAATTTTAAATCCAAAAAAATGAGTCATTTGATCTGGTTATGTTGATTGTGTTATCTCTCGATAGCATATAGTTGGCTTTTTCCCCCTGCTTCTTTGTTTACCCTGCATTTGAGCTGAAAGTTGAATATCTCCTGTAGAAGAGTAGAGATGACTGTACATAATGTTTATACCTGGAACTATGTGTGCCTTTTCTCTTCAGATTATAAGACTTTGCATCAGGTTAGTCAAGAACTGAGCTGAGTCTATTTGTTATTATCTTGGTTTCTATGGTTACCACTGGACACCACAAGCTTCAGATTTTCTGGTTTTAAGTTGTATAATACTTAGAATGAGGAAGATATTTTCAGATTTTTTCCTCAAGATCTACTCACCTCTCAATTTTAGATTTTTCCTTTATACTTGGAAATGATCCCTCTTTTCCCTTTACCCTTCTGCTGGTATTTTAAAGCTGATAACTGTTAACGAAGGATGGACAAAGGGGGATAAGGAGTCATTCTCTATTCTGATTTAACTTCATTCTGAGAAAGACACTGTGATTCCTTGATCTTTTCTTAATTATACTCCTTCCCCAAATGTACAGCTCTAAGTGGTCTAGACTCAGGGTGTTTTCTTGTTTCTCTCCCAATGGCAGAGGTTATTTCATTTTTCCTTTCACCTAATTGCAATGAATATTCACTTCTGGCTGGAAGGTGAGTGCTTGTGCCCTTCCCATAGCAACTTAAGCTTTTACCCCATACAGAAGATAAGAGAGAAGATTCTAGGTCAGGCTTTACATCTTTTCCACAAAAGCAGTTGTTCTCTCCTATACTTTCACCAATACAGAGGCCTTCTCAGGCCTCCCACCTAGTCCCTGGTCTCTCTTATAAGTGCATGGTGAGGTCTATGAAGATCATGCACATATGTGCAATTTCTCCTTGTAACTGCAACCTCCAGGTATTCTATAAACTCATGCTAGTCCAAAGTCAGTCTTAAGTAATTTGTCAGAAATTTTATTTGAATTCTCATGAATAGTTTGTATGGGGTTCAACATTTACCCTGGGGGGGGGGGGGAATTGCTCATATCTTGTTTCTCCTTCCAGGAAAATAGCTTTCTTCAGATTTTGGATAGTTGATTACTCTACAACCTCAGCTCTCTGATAAATTCAAGGACAAGTGTGCTATCTTTGCACACTTTTTTTTTATTGTAAGGGTAAGAGTGATGGAGTTTCCATCTTTCTACATCCTAAGCGAAAGCCAGATGATCACTTCTCTTTTTTAACCACAAAAATACAAAGTTCCTTGGCATATTGAGGAAATATACTAATTCCTGCCACTTTTTATAGCATTAGCTTTTCTTGAAATTAATGTATTACTATAAGAATTAGTCTAATAAAGACAAAATTATTTGTGGGAAATAACCTAACATTAATTGAAATGTTGAGCCCATACCTGTGGATTTACTCTCTCAAAATACTTCAGTCTGTTGGTATGTATGGCTTCTATTATAGACATATGTAAACAGATGGCACAGAAGTGTCAGTTCTCACATCATAAACTCATGGAGAGACAGACAAGTTAATGAAACACATGTCATTTTTCCCTGATATTAACTGTATCACCATATGATAAAAGACTTTAAAATTAAGCTTTATAAGATTCTATTTGCCATGGAAAATTATTTATCTGGAAAAAAGTTGTCTTTAAATAAATTTCATCAATTTGACTATAAGTAAAAAAAATAATAAATTAGCAAGTACTCTTAAGTTAATACCAGTTTATGTCCTAAATAGTAAGCAAGTGACTCATTCAGGTGTGTTTCATTTTTTATCAAAATAGTAGCTAGTGGGATTTACCCTATAAATATTAGGTGCATTTAGTTGGAATAAGTTGGCTTAGAAAAATTTTTTCTTGAAAATCTTGGAAAATAGAGGATTTGGGGGAAAATTTGATAAGCCCAGGTCAATTTCCTACCAGATAAAAGGGCATGTTTATAATTAATGTGATGGTGATTTAAAAAAAAAGGCTTTTAATTAGATTTCCAACACAGAAATGGGAAAGGATAGGTTCAGGGTTTGAAACACAGAAGAGTTCAGCCATCTGCTGCCAACTAGCTCTTGCCAACATCTGATTTGCAAGTTAAATTATGCCAGCTGATGACATATGACATTTCTCCCTTCTTTAAATATCTTACTCAAAATGAGTTTGCTGCTCTGCTACTTGGCTAAACACTAAATGCTCTCAAATGCTGAGGTTGGACTTTCAGAAGTCATAACAGATGCCAAAATTTCCTCAGTAAACAAATCTAAATAAAGAAATTTTACTAATCTCATGAGTTGCTCGCTTATGTATTATTGTCCTATGACGTGATTTTGAGTTAGACTTGACCTCTGTGATACTCACATATGGAATTTACAAAATTAAAATGTTCTTCACAGTTTTAGGGTAATGAGGCAGAGGAATCAAGAGTCATTTTTCTAGGTTTTGTTCCATATCTGAGCCAAATGGGACAATAGCTTACAAAAGTAAAAAACCTATTTGAACTGATTGCTTCATCTCTAGCATGATGAGTTTATCACCCAATAAGAGCTGAAACTTAACTTACACTGCAGAAGCTCTCTAAAATTTAAACCATAAAAATACAGCCAAACAATATATACTTATTCTCTGTGGCCTAAAGTTGAATAATTCTGTTTCTCTAAAGGTTTTAGGTTTATTAATAGCTATATTCAGAATTATTGAGTCAATCTGCCTTGAATTAAGGCCACAAATTTTTCCAAACTTTTCAATTACTTAGCCTCCACAGAAATCTCCATAGATAATTTTAGCATGACTTAGCTAAACCGACCTATATATGCCAATAACTCTAATGGAATTTGTGTATGTGTGTGTGTATTTGATGAGACATTGGTCTATATATCATAAAAATAAAACCATGGACATAAATTGGTTTTGTGTTAAAGAAGGAGAACATTTATTTCCTGAAGGAAAGCTTAAACAAGTGACATATAAGTTCTTGACAGAGAAGATGAGTATCCTAGGCCAGTCTAATACAAATTTCTCTATCTGTGATCCATATGTTCACTTGTTGGCAAAGACTTGACACAATTATATTGCAAATGACTGAGCCTATTGATTACAGCTTTTATCCCAGTCGCTTGTGATTGTTTAGTTGCTAAGTCGTGTCAGACTCTTGCGATCCCATGGACTGTAGCCTGACCAGGCTCCTTTGTCAATGGAATTTTCCAGGCAAGAATACTGGAGTGGGTTGCCATTTCCTTCTCCAGTGGAGCTTCCTGACCTGGGTAATGAACCCAGGTCTCCTGCATTGCAGGCGGATTCTTAAAGTGAAAGTCACTCCGTGTATCTGACCCCTTTTGACCCCATGGACTAAACAGTCTAGGGAATTCTCTAGGCCAGAATACTGGAGTGGGTAGCCTTTCCATTCTCCAGGGTATATTTCCAACCCAGGGATCAAACCCAGGTTTCCTTCATTGCAGGTGGATTCTTTACCAGCCGAGCCACCAGGGAAGCTCAAGAAAACTGGAATGGGTAGCCTATCCCTTCTCCAGCAGACCTTCTGGACCCAGGAATGGAACCAGGGTCTCCTGCATTGCAGGCAGATTCTTTACCAACTGACCTATCAGGGAAGCCCTATCCATCGTAAGTTTTAAATCATGACTAACTTATAGCTACCAACGGCAAATTTTCTTCAGAAAAGACTTGGTCTCCTGACATACTTGCAACATATTTTTCATATTCTCACTGTAGGTTACATCATTACAAAATCAAAGTTCAACACCTTTCTCTCATTCCATTCATCTGATATAAGGCAAAGGCTTCATAGCTTCCATAAAACAAGGCAACATATCAAAAATTCTGTTCCTGTTTGATCACAAGAGGATGTAAAACCTATGTAACCAACAAATCAGAGGACTTCTCTCATGGTACAGTGAATAAGAATCACCATGTTAATTCAGGGAACATGCTGAGGAACAACTAAGCCTAGGCACCATAACTACCAGCCCGCACTCTGCGGCTTGTGAGGCACAGTACTTCAGGGCTGCAGCTGCTGAGGCCCGCGACTGGAGCCTGTGCTCTGTATGAAGAGAAGCCACCACAGTGAGAAGCCTGCGCCCCACAGCTGGAGAGCAGCNGGGTTTGGTTCCGTTTCAAAAGATTCTACATGCTGAGGAACAACTAAGCCTAGGCACCATAACTACCAGCCCGCACTCTGTGGCTTGTGAGGCACAGTACTTCAGGGCTGCAGCTGCTGAGGCCTGCGACTGGAGCCTGCGCTCTGTATGAAGAGAAGCCACCACAGTGAGAAGCCTGCGCCCCACAGCTGGAGAGCAGCCCCTGTTCTCCCCAACTAGAGGAAGCCCACGCACAGCAACAAAGACCCAGTGCAACTAAAAATAAATAAAAACAAAAATGTTTTAAAAAGAGGAAAAATACCCACAAATCATTAACACAGGTGAATGAATAGACATAAGCAAAATGCTGATAGAACATGAACAGGTAATAGTTGGGTTTTCCTGGGAGGCCAAAGGTGGTGCATGGCAATTGAGATTTTAGAAAAAAAATGACTGGCAACAACACTGACCAATCTGAACACTTGGTTATAGACTGTCTTGGTCCTGGAGACCCCTGCCTATGTAATCAACCCTTCAATTGTGGCAAGATGCTGAAACGGTCAAAGAAATAGGAATAGGGAAAAAACTTGAGACAAGTTGCTATATAAATCTGATCCAAAATCATTTTATAATTTGTAATTTAACAAATGATATGGCTATATGTTGTTCAATGCTGAATGTTAGTCCTTATCTATAAATTTGCTTCCAACATTCTCAACAGCAGATTTTTCTAATACTTTGGGTTTCAAAAAATGAACCTTCACAGTTCGATAGGCTATGCTAAATCCTGAACTCTAGCATCACTCTTCATGCCACCAGTATCAATAAAGCACAGAAAAACTATGTACTTGCTCAAGGAGGAATGAATGTGGGCTGTTGGGGGGGCACATACACTGGTAATGGCAGGTAAAATCCGAGCATGTAATAGTTCTGAGTGCTTAAATATGAATACCTCAGCTTTACCAGTCCTTGGGCACAGCTATTATAACATTAATAGTAAAGCCTTATTTCCTATATTTAATTTCCACCTTTACTTGCAGGTATTCCAACTCCCTATCAGATCATGTTTAGTATTCTGAGTTCCAAAAGAGTGCCCAAATGCCCATTATGGAGCCATGGAACACCAGCCATGCTCTCACTGTCCTTACTCTCCTACCTTTTTATTGTTCTCTAAACGGAGTACGTCAAGGCTGTATACTGTCACCCTGCTTATTTAACTTATATGCAGAGTGCATCATGAAAAACGCTGGGCTGGAAGAAGCACAAGCTGGAATCAAGATTGCTGGGAGAAATATCAATAACCTCAGATATGCAGATGACACTACCCTTGTGGCAGAAAGTGANCGTTTGCTATGACCAGTGCATTCTCTTGGCAAAACTCTATTAGCCTTTGCCCTGCTTCATAGGTAAGTCATTAATCAAATTTAATAAAATATAGGTTCCTCTCAAAAGAAATCCCTGACAATAGTACATTTTTAAAGCCTAGCTCTCTTTCCCAGCAGCCCAGGGTGTTTAGAAGACAGGAGAACAAGGGAAGTACTTTAAGCTGTGACATCTTGCAGGGGTGCAGTTAAGTGCTTTAGGCGCTGCCTTCTTGATACAGCGTCATATTACAGTAATATTAAAAAAAAAAAAAGCTACAGGGAGTTCTCATACATGCCTAACACATGTAGCTTTAATGTCCAGATAGCTGGATCCATTCAACAATTGGGATCTGGGGATCAGATGCAACTTGCAAACCACTATTTTTAAGCTGTTTTACCATTAAGTAATTGTTACTTGTTAATATTGTGACTATGTTAATATTGTGACTACACGTTTTCTTTGCTCCTCTCTGTAAATCTTTTGTTCCATTCTTTTTTTTTTTTTTGGCCTTATAAAAATGTCGGGGGAGGACATCTCTATCCACAAATCAAGTGCTTTAAATAGCCAAGAGAGAGCTAAACAGAGGAAACTGGGCTAGATAACATCTTTGTAAAATGTATGCCAATGAACTTTGCATCACAGAATACAAAGGAAATTGCTATTGTCCTGTGCAGATTCGGTGAACAAAGCACATACAAAATCCCCTTCTGGCTGCCATGCATATTTCTGTGCCTCTGAAACCGGAATCTTGAAGGCCACAGAAGGGACACATTGGCAAATCAGAGATGAGGGGTCTTACATTTATATCGCAGAGAATCCGCTAATCATTCACCATGGTGAAAACCAGTTCTTTGATGCTGAACAATTAGAATCACAAGCCAGGAGGGCTGCTACTGCTGCTGCCTTTGCTGTTACTATTACTACTACACCACCCCCACCAGCCTAGTGCTTTTAAATAATGTTTATGAAGTTTTTACAGCCAGCAATTGTGCCATGCATTTTAGAGACATTAATCAGTTTTAATCACTGCAACCACCCAGTGGAGGTATCCACATTAGACAAATTAGGAAATTGAGGTTTAAATTGCTACCAAGTCACAGGGCTTGTGCATGACTGGTCTAGACCCAATTTCAAAGGCCTTTCTGGTGCTAAAGTTTCTTCTCCACCACTGCCTTAAACTTCCTTTGCATGCATGTGTCTGTGTGTCTGTGTGTGTGTATATGTGTGTGTGTGTGTGTGTGTGTGTAGGGACTAAAACTCTGTAGGGTACCAAGACGTCACCTCCAAATCTTGACAAAGTAAATAGAGTTCCTTGGGGGAGAATTTCTCAAGGCCAAAGAGCTGCCTCTGGAGTATTCCAAAGCAGCTTCCACATCCTGAAAATAGCAACTACAATCAAAGATAGCACCTTACAAACATACTTCCTTTATTTAAAAAAAAAAAAAAAGCTACTACCATCAACAGTCCCTCCTAAGATCAGAGATACACACACGGATCTGGCAATAAGCCCAGACATATCAAAACATGTATTATCTAGAGCCAAGACCTGAATCCCACTGTCCTACAGAGAGACAAGCATCTCATTTATAGAGACAACTCATTCGCCGAATAGGTACACTCCCCTGCTGAAGTGACAGGGAGGTGGAAGAACAGCATACAACAAAGAGTAGTTATAGGCAGGCAGCCGGAGGCCCCCAGCACACCCACGAGAGCCCCAGCCCACGCCTGCTCTCCTTCAGTTCAGCCGGGCGTACTCCGGTTGACTCTCATTAAAAGTCAACATTTAGTCAGCTTCCAGAATATGGGCAGAAGCTCCTGTGAGTTATTTCCTCCCCATCTCTGGAATCCCTTTTGGATATGACCAATGAGTTGCAGCTGGTTTTTAGGCAGCATGGCACACTCATTATTTGGCCATCAGGAACAGCTTACACCCTTTGGTCCACGATGAAATGAACTCGGATCTGGATTCACCAAACGCAAATTCCAAACAGGCTGGGAAAGCAAAAACCACCTACGACTATTTCTATAATAATCGTAAAACTGCAATGTGTACAGTCTACAAAGAGGCCTGTTCTTCTTCTATCTCCTGTGAAAAGGCTTGACAAAGATAAAAGATTTTTATGCACTAGAGTAGGACAACCAGGGCAAAGAAAAATCTTGTGCAACTGACAGAGAGAAAGACACAGGGAAGTGTAAAATACTCAAAGCCAACTGATTGCTTTTGTAGATCCAGTCCCTCTTCTGTTGTTCACAGTGACCCTTTCCTTGCTCAGGAGTAAGTCTGATTTGTCAGAGCTGGTGGGCGATTCCATTCCTCTGGCAGGAGGAGAGATGCGCAGTCTGCTTGGGACCATAGGAAAGAGACTGTCTCTTCTCCTGGAGACATCGACTTTCCTGAAAGTGCCACCAGGAACAGTCATACTGGTCTTGCAACTCTGGGGGAGATACACTGAGAAGAAGCATAAGGTGGCAGAGCAGAAGGTTAGAAAGAACCTGATGTCCCAAGGATTTTACCAACTGAATTTAACCTGCTAAATTAACCAGTTCTGAAGAGGCATCATCTCCAGGCTTTCTGTTCATCATCATAACATCCTTGGGACTTCTCTGGTGGTCCAGCGGTTAAGACTTCATCTTCCAATGCAGGGGACATGGGTTCAATCCCTGGTTGGGGTGCTAGGATCCCCCAGGCCTCAGGGCCAAGATAGCAGAGTGTAAAAGCAGAAGAAATATTGCAACAAATATAAAAAAAATTTTTTAATCTTTAAAAAGACAGTTGAGTTAATTCAGCAGGTTAAATCCTCTATTGTATTCTAAAACAAGAAGAATTTTCTTTGCCAGGATACGTGAGGTTCATCAGAATTCATTATCTACATTTTTATAGATTGTTGAAGCTTCCGTTACCCTTCCCCACATATACTGACCTACAGGGGTATAAAGTTGTATTTAATGTGTCTTTTCATGTTTTTTAAAACATATCCACATCCCTCTCCTCCGTTTTCTTAGATGGCGTGGAAAAAAAAAAAACCCTCTCTCAGGTCAACTACCTTGCAGGAGCCTTGTTGGAAGGAAGCACTGTAGTTGAACCACTGTTTTCCTATGATGATATTTCTCAGAGTACCAGCCAGAGGACCATGGTACTTATTTAGGAAACAGATTACTAAATCCGTCCTGAATCTAGGAGTGGAGTCAGGAATCTGCATTTCTCTAGCATTCTTTTATGAGATCTATGAAAGGTTATGACCAACACCTGAGGAAGAGAAGCTAGAAGAAAAGGAGGACCTCCTCCAGGCAAAGAGAAGGCGTAGAAATCAGTCGAAAACCTTTTTTGAAGGTTTACTCCATGCAGAAGATAGGAAGTATGCTAGGAGCTGAGTCAGGTGGGTGGGCAATCTCCCTGGGAATTTTCCACTGGTGGCGTGATCTGCTTAGCGTTTGCGGATACACATCTCAGGTTGGAGCATGGATGGTCACCATAGCTTTGACTAGTAATTGTGCCTTAATGTAAATATATATATTATACATTTATATGCGGCTTTAAATGGAGTGTTTTAAATGACTCCTTCTGTATGGCAATGTGTATTTACATATATCAGGGGTAAAAAATTCATGCCACGGGTGGTCACATTCCAAAGAAATGAACACATGCACAAAAGCACCCACCAATGAATTCAGAGACCATACAGGACAGGGGATTAAAGGGAGATTTCTTGAGCAGAAAGCCACAGGGAGGAGGTTCAAGAGAGAAGAGACATACATATACCTATGGCTGATTCATGTTGCTGTATGGCAGAAACACAATATTGAAAGCAATTAAACCCCAATTAAAAATAAATAAATGTAAATATTAAAAAGAGAAAGAAAGCCACAAGGAATGAGGAGAGCTGTGTAGTGATATAGATGAGGAGCTGGATGGAAAGACCTGGCATCTGATGAGAACCAGGCATCTTTATTCTTCCTCACATTTTGCTCACAGACAATAATACATGAAGCTGTTAACACCATAGAGACAGGAACTGTGTCTGTTATTTCCTATATTGTAGACACCATGGAATTTATAGCTAATGTTTTTAACACCATCACGTAATAGAGCATGTGATAAATGGGGGAAAAAAGCAAAAGTAATTTATTAGCATTTATCACAGAAATCTTAGCTTTCACAATTCTGCCTGAATTTTTTTCCATAAACTTTTCAAAGAGAATAAAGGAATAAAAGGGTAAAGGAAAGTGTGCATATAAATATATATATATATATGTAGGTATATATATTTATGTACACACACACACATATATATATATGAATAGCAGGGCAGGATTTCAACTTTTATAGAAATCTAGTGATGAACAAGCTGCTATTTATATTTCTAAAACATCTTAAGACTTTTGACAAAACTTTTCAGAACTGAAAGTAGTTTTCTGATACTGACTTCTCCTTTAAGAACGTTAGAAGCGTTCTTTTGAACTAAGATCTTTTAATATTGTTACATTAAAATTCAGTTTTTCCTCTTATTTGATCATTTTTCTTCTCAGTGAAGTCATAGCCCCAGAAAGCTAGGTCTTTATGATCTTTTTAAACATATGCTCTTTTTATGGGTGATGGTTGCTTACAGCACTAATGTTTAATAAGAAAAGAAGCACAGAATAAGCAGATTGCTGCAGCAGCATAGGATGATAGAAAGAGCAAAAGATCTGGAACCACATGACCTGCGTTACCCCTGTGGCTTCATTATGTACTGGCCTTGTAATCCTTTGTAAGTCACTGAGTATCTTTAGGGTTCTACTTCCTCATGTATAAATCTGAACAGCGGTACTTTTCCACAGATGGCTGTTGGGGAGTAAATCAGAAAGTAAACATTAAGTCACTTTGTAAAATGTATTATTTTTGTTACTGTTCCTCTGTGATCAATTGAAATAGAAAGTGCAGCATCATATCACCTTACCCTGAATAGTAATGAAAGAAAGTTTGATTCAGTGGGTATGATCATGAAACAAAGTTTGGAGAGACATTTCTGGAATGGTCAAAACAAATACATAGTTTTTAGAATGACAATATACCGATGCTAGGGTCATCGTTGTAGAATGGTTGAGCTGAGTTAGGTAGTTTAGGGGGTCAGTTGCCTGAAACTCCCTCAAGTTTCAAATAGAGACTTTGGAGACAAGCCTAATGAAATGTGAGGTTTTTCTGAAGAAAGAAGGGAGACATTTTAATTTACGGATTCTGAAGAAAGGAACATTAATCCAGAGAAAACCTCCAGGGAGGATCCAGGAAGAAGGTATTCTCTGGAAAGACGGGTTGTGCTGGGTACACTCTGGAAGTGTGAGAATGTGAAAGAAAGAGAGCTCACTTCTACAACTGTTTAAAACGTTAAAGGATTTAAGCTAATGTTCGGGAATAGTTAACATTTCTCGGACTGAATATGAAACTTCCTCCAAGGAAAACAACTCAACTGCTAAAGTCAGCCCCAGGCTAATGCCAAGAAAATACTGCTAAATTAGGGTTCTAGGAGAGATATGACTCAGTTAAGTATCGTAGAGCTCTCAACCCATAAACTATCCCTTTGTAGTCCTTGAGAGCATAAGAGATTACAAATAAATTTACTGACTCTTTCCTTAAAGAAAGGAAATGCCTAAAATCATGATTCAGCTTTTTAAATTCGGTTTCCATGTGTAACTAGTAAAGCTGCTGGGAAATGCTGGCTCCTCAAATCATTTTGTAAAACCATTAAAAAAAATTTTTTATTGGAGTATGGTTGATTTACAATGTTGTGTCAGTTTCTGCTGCACAGCAAAGTGAATCAGTTATGCATAGACATATATCCAGTAGTTTTTAGATTCTTTTCCCATATAGGTCATTACAGAATATTGAGAAGAGTTCCCTGTGCTACATAGTAGGTCCTTATTAGTTACCTATTTTATATATAGTAGTGGTAAACCATTTTAAAATGTTTCATCCTACAACCCCAACAGATGTTCTCAGTATCAAGGAAGGTTCTTGAGTATTGATTCTAAATCTCTCTCATTAAAATAAAAGTAATTAGAACCGCTTAAAAGTCACATGATTTCCATCCTATGCACATGGACAAACACACAAGAAAAGGTACTACATGTGATATGAAAAATTGTGTCTCTAGTTCATCAAGTCCAAATCCAATTTCATATAATCACTCTGAATAATCTGTCAAATGTTAAGAAGACGTTGTGTCTTAAGTAGACTTTCAAGTATGTCTCCAACAGATTTGGAGTATTGATTATTGATCATCTCCTCACAAAGAGTCAGACTTGACTGAGCAGCTAACACAAATACACAACAGAATCCTATAGTATACAATTTAATTTCCATTATCTCATAGATGTCTACGGTATCCATTATTGAACATTAGTCTTGAGCTGTCAGGATAAAGTTGACATTAACTAAAGTTTGAATTTAGTCCATAGCATCTATGCACATGTGTTTGATTTGTCAAAACCCAACAGCATAATGTTTCACATATTTGTTCATTTTCCTTTGGTGCTGTTAGCCATGTGTGCATTTTCCAAATGAACTAGCTTTGTGAATGGTTATAGAAAGAAAAAAAGAAATATGTAAAGAGAATAAATAAATAATTTGCATCTTTAAAAAATACATAGTCAGTGTTTCTGTCAAAAAATATTGTGTGATGAGGAAATAGATCTGAAACAAGAGTAATTCTTTTTCCATGAAGCAACACTACCCTTGCAATTTTTACTCAGCTTCTTTGCGTAAGGATGAATTATTCCCCCCAAATCTTGGAGAATTGTAAAAATTGAAATGAAAAGTCGACTCTTGAGACGATGTATTCCTTTACCCCACCTGTATATAACTGTCTACTTCAGAATGCTTTATAGACCCAAAGTGCAGCCATCTTCTCTAAGAAAACAATGCTTGTTAAATGCTGCAACTCAGGAGCATGCCAAAGTATTATTTAAAAATTAGTCATAATTTTAACAACACTCCTGCCATTGCTGCATTTTGTTTTGTTCTCTGATTTTTTTAAACTTAATTCTAATCTTTAACTTTCCAAAGTGAAAGCAAAGAAAATGTACTTCTTTCTATATTTTTTGTGATAGAGATGAATGATATTTTAACTCTACATCAAGTCTTCAAATTTCTTGTGTTTTCTTTTCTTCATTGAACTTACCTCTGCTTTCTCATGTTCCCCATTAGAAGGGAAAATAGCTCTTCTTTCTTATAATTATACTTTTTTGTAATTTGATGAACATGCTTCTCTACGTTTGATTGCATTGAACACAGGAGAAAATTAATCTAAAATGCACATTATACTCTTAATATCTATTTCCTCATTTGTCTCCCAGTTAGACTCTAGGATTCTTGAGACTAGGAAACATTTCTTATTTTGTACACCCAGTCCCCATCTGATGTGTACTTTATCATATATCAATTCAAATTTGATAGCCAGTGAATAACTTCATCAGGTCAAATTGTAAAAGGTTGGCTTTTACAACTAATCAGGACACTGAGGTTTTTAAAGAATTCTTCATTGATCTTTCTCCTCCATTTTGAGGGTACCAGAAGGGTACCAAAAATTCCACAGTACTAGCTTCCAAATCTGTTTTCACGAGAACTGCAGTGGCTCATTGCCATACACACACAGGCTGATGTTAATAAACACTAACTAGAGCAGATTGTGACTGTTCTCATCCTTGAACAGATTAAACAAGGCCAGCTGCAGTGAGGGCACTTTGCTATAATAATCCAATAAATACTTTTGAAATGATGCTTACTTTTGTCTTTTGCATTAAGTCCAAGAGTAAAGCCAAGTAGAGTGGAAAATAAAGAACACCTTCCCTTCCCCCCAATACCAAGCAAAAATTCCAGAGATTTTGCCAAAACTCCCCATAGATTTATCACTTGTTAGGAGACTTTGTACAGAGAACTACAAAATCTCCTTTACGTTCTAAGGGCCAGATGTTACTGTCAAATTGTAACCATTCGGGACTACATGTGTATACACGTTGCACCGTCATCTCTGAGTGCACACAGGAGGGACAGGACATAGAAGTTGTGATCCAACTTGGGCTTTTTCTGAGCTGAAGAAAAATTGACATTAACTACTGAGTTATGGTGGATATTTTCTCCTTTACGAAGGCCTCCCACCACTAGGAGGCAGGATCCTTCTCAGCTTGAAGAAGCTGTTAATACAGAAAGACTCTCAGCCCAATAAGAATGGTATATGCAATAGGCAGGACTTCCCTGGTGGTTCGGATGGTAAAGAATCTACCTGCAATGCAGGTAGACCAAGGTTCAATCCCAGTGTCGGGAAGATCCATCCTCTGGAGAAGGGAATGGCAACCCACTGTAGTATTCTTACCTGGAGAATTCCATGAACAGAGGAGCCTGGTAGGCTCCATTGGGTCACAAAGGCTTGGACACAACTGAGCGGCTAACACATTCATTAGGCAAGGGATTTGTATAGCTACAGCTCAGTTTCATCCTCACATTGCTGAACTAACATTCGATCTGAAATTCTTCAAACTTCAGACACATCGTCCTATCTAATTAACAGAAACACTCCTTGAGTGCTTAGTCTCTCTGCCGTGTCTGATTCTTTGCGACCCCATGGACTGTAGCTCACCAGGCTCCTCTGTCCATGGGGATTCTCCAGGCAGGAATACAGGAGTGGGTTGCCATGTCCTCCTCCAGGGGATCTTTCCAACCCAGGGATCAAACCCAGGTCTCCCACAGTGCAGGTAGATTCTTTACCATCTGAGCCACCAGGGAAGCCCAAGGTGATTCCTTAGGTAAATCAAATAACTTTTTGACCACTTGGTGTTAGAGAATACTCTGAACTCAACTTCCCTATAGTGATGTCACTGAGAGTTGACTATTCATTTTTAAATTTGTTTTAATTTACGTATTTATTTTTGGCCATGCCGTGCAGAATATTAGTTCCCCGACCAGAGATTGAGCCCATGCCCCCTACAATGAAAGGACGGAGTCTTAACCACTGGACCGCCATTTTTAAATTGAACTAGAAGCCACCATGGGCTTCCCTGGCAGCTCAGTGGTAAAGAACATACCTGCCAATGCGGAAGACATGGGTTTGATCCTTGGGTCGTGAGGACCCCCTGGAGAAGGAAATGACAACTCACTCCAGTATTTTTGCCTGGGAAATCCCATGGACAGAGGAGCTGGGCAGGGGGTGGGGAGTTGGGGTGGAGGTTACAGGCCTTGGGGTCTCAAAAGAATCGGACTTCTTAGTGACGAAACAACAATAAAAAGTCACCTCAGGCAGAAGATGAATCTGATTGCACTTGTGTGGTTACAAACATAACCATAAGCTCCTCTGTTTCAATTAAGCCATAAAGGACTCTTTGGGAAGTTTAAAAACAAATATCTTTTTTAGCGGGATACCATATTTAATTGAAAATTTAAATACCTGAGCTTATCCTGTGAGTTGTGAAAGGCCCCTAAAATGTAACTTTCGTTTAGAAATGAGAAATGAGAGTTAATATTTTAGAGGCCTTTCATGTCTCACAAAAGAAATGAAGGTTTTAAAATTCTTTTTTAGTAAACAGCTAGGGGATGGATCTGTCTTGCCCTGTACTGCTATGAGAATGAAAGAAGGGTCAATGTGGAAAAAAAAGAAAAGTATGTATTGGGCACAGAAGTACCTCTTAACTGAACAATGGTCTTATGATTTTAAAAGCCAGTGAGCAAAACCATCTATTGCTAGCTGGCAATAAAACAAAGAATATAATCAGATTAAAAGTTTGTCACTTACATAAAACCAAAAGACCCATCTGCATGGAGATCCAGTAAAGGACTGTTTTCTTCCAAAGGTGAACTTAAAAACCCTTTGCATAATACTCATCCTTACTTTACGAAACATTGTACCTCATTTTTTTAAAACATCACAATGTTAAGCCCAATTCACGCTTCTTTTCATTTAATGTTTAGGTCAGTATTGAAATGAACTACTAATGTTCAGGTTCTTTATTATAAAGGATTTTCTTTCAATACCTACTAGAAGGGGTGGCTTAGCAGCCTAGGCATCAGCTTTAAAATACCTAGACTCCCTGGAATCATAGGCTGGATTCACAGGAGGACCGGGGAGCCCCTTAATTATGCTGAAATAAATTTCCTATACCAGTGTCTTTTTACAGAGTTTTAAAAGCCAAAATACTCTATGGACATTAAGAATTCAATCATTTTTCGCCTTTCATTTGGAGAAATACTGGTTTGCTGTATGATCTCAGAAATCCAAAAATAGGTGCTTTCCTTTTTCACGTTCTTTGCATGATCTAGTTTCGCATGCTGTCTCCTAAGCTATTTACAGACTTTAACAATAGCATTTATTTGCTTAAAGATTATACATTCAATTTGGCTGCACTAGTCAGATATAAGGTTTACTCTGCAGAAAACAGCATATTGACGTCCCCGTGGTTAGAGAGGGCCCTTCTTAATCTTTTTATGATTCATTCAGTCAATGGGTTTTTTTTAATTGTCTTCACAGTTTTATTTAACATTAACTTAATTCAAAGCATTTCTTCTAAGTCCTTTGTTGTTGATATTCTTTTGTTCTGGGAGGAAGCTCTCTTCCACCAATTGTATTTCAGAAGTTAAAATGCCACTGTGGAATGAGAGAGTTTCATTACAAGCTATTTGAAAGGTGTAACCATCTTACAAGGAACTCAGAATCTCAGTGCAAGGCACGGTTGACAGTGCAATGCCAGGTCTGCAGAGCCTCAACTGTGTAAACTTCCCCACATGGACAGACTTCACTACAAGTGGAACCATCAGAACTGTCTAAATCAGCAACTTAGAGGGCTTTGCTATCTGTTCAATAGCACACGCCTATAAGAGAGATGTCCTCAGACCCTACACAATAGGTAATGATGGAAGAATCTCCAAGTGGGGAGGGGGAGCAGCTGGACCTTGTGGAACTGAGTCTTCCGCCAGGGTTCACTCTCCATCAGTAGCCTAGGAGAGTCAGAGCTGGCCCTGCTGACAAAACCAGGGGCCTTCCCGGCTATGGTGGCGTGTGGAATCCCGAGAGATCCCAAAGAGCAGAGTGAATCTGGAGGTGGGAACCGAAGTCATGAAATAATAGCTTCTCCTCCAGGGTTGAATCAGATTTGATTTTTCTAAAGAAAAGGTTGAGAGCAGGTTTCCTCAGAGCATTATATAGGGGATTCAGAGAATTAGGAAACCCCAGTTGTTGTAGCTTTAGAAGATGATCTCAGGGGAGTTAATTAAATTCCCCTGCCTTAGTTTCCCTCTGAGTGAATGAAAATAGCAAGTCCTGGGACCTTCCAGTCACAATGATGCTGATGTTTAAAACAGGATTTTAGCTTCTATACAGGAAATGCACGTGCAAAATACTGCTCACTTATTAGGGTGCAGGGAAATATACTGCCAACCACACTCCAGGCCCATGTGTGCAGTTGATAATAGTCAGTTTTTATTAAACTATAGTGGTCGACCATGGTTTCAATGACAAGAATCCTAAGGTGCGACTGGTTTCTAGGTATTTAAGCTAGTAGGTGCCCCAAGGAAGATACGAGATTTGCAGTTTGGTGTCTCCAAAGATTTCCGGACAGCAGTTTGTTTCCTCTCACTTTTTATGAATGGCCGTAGTATTGTGCTTCCGTCTGCATTTTCTACCAAAGCCATTCATAAAAATAAAAAACAAAACAAAATAACAACAACGGAAAACATCGGCGGCGCAGTCTGGAGCCACTGGGTGCCAGAGGCTGGGCAGACATCCCGGCAGCCGTAGCCCCAACCACCATTGAAAGTCCTCAAGGGTCTGTTTGTTTGGTGGTCTGAAAAGTATGAAGTGCTGTGTGGAAGGGCAGCTGGAAGAAGTTCTGTGACACGGACTAGGCCGGGAGCCAGGGCTGGCAGGGTTTCAGACATTGTCTTTCCCCTCATTGAAGTGTCAGGACCTAATTCATGGAAAATTGGGTGAGCTGGCAGCCCTTTCAGAGGATTTCATTGAGCCCCACAATGTGCAGGAGTCACATGAATGCGAGCTCCTCAGCCAAAAAGGGAGGGGGACTTCTGAGCAGGAGGAACCAGTCAGCCTGCAAGAATGTGTGGGGATTTGAAACGATTTGGGAGTAAACATGTGTACAGGTGTAATCGGCAGGGGAAAAAAAGGGGGAGGAAGAAAAGTGGTCTGTTCTTACAAATGACTCTTTTGAAATGAATACTCTCTGAGCGCTCAGAGAGTATTCTTGAATCCTAAGAGGCAAAGAAGTCCTAATCATTCTCAGTTGGATTCCACCTGGAGAAAACATCATCTCAGAGCCTGGGCCTTTATGATGTCATCTCTACTGTGATTTAAAGTCAGAGGGAAGAACTTTTGTTTTTGTTTTTTTTCAGTAAACAAAAGTATTTTGCCTTTCTTTTGTTTTTATCTTATTCATCTACAAAAATAAAAGCTCTGATTTTTTTTAAATAAAACATGTCTACTACAGCAGCAGTAAGACATCACGCCATCACTGAAAGGAAGGAAAATGAATAGAAGTTCTACCCCTTCACGATAAGAGTGAATTTACCTTAACTTCTGTTATCTGGGAGAACTGTAGCAAGTTTCTTTCTTTCATTTGTACCACAAAAGCATGGCGTTGCCCACATCAGGGTGGTGGTTCAGTTGCATTTGCAAATCTCAATGATGTGTGTGTGTGTGCATGCTAAGTCGCTTCAGTCGTGTCCTACTCTTTGAGACCCTGTGGACTGAAGCTTGCCAGGCTCCTCTGTCCATGGAATTCTCCAAGCAAGAATACTGGACTGGGTTGCCATGACCTCCTCCAGGGGCTCTTCCTGACCCAGGGATGGAACCCACATCTCTTATGTCTTCTACATTGGCAGGCAGGTTCTTTTCCACTATACCACCTAGGAAGCCTAGATAAAATAAATAAATAAGGCTTATATTCAAACATGAGAGTGAGTACTGGAAGTAATTCATTAAAAATTTTCGGCTTCATGGGACTTCCCTGGTGCTCCAGTGGTTAAGATTTTATTTTCTCAATGCAGGGGGCACAGGTTCAATCCCTGGTCAGAGAACTAAGATCCTGCATGCCCCAAGGTGCACCCCCCAAGAAAAATGGGCTTCAGATCCACCTTTTATAGCAACAAAGAATAACTTAAATGTTTTTCTAATATGCTAAATATTGGACAACTCACTTAGGCTGGACAGAAAACAGTTTGCTCAAAAAGGGAGACTTTGCATTACATCCAGAATGAAATAGAGACAATAGAGATATGCAGGTACAGATATGACAAAATATTCTGCAAATGATACCGTCAAGAAAGTGAATGAATTCTGTGAGTTTAAAAAATTGGAAAAAACATTGGAAAAAAATGGAAAAATGGGGAAAAAATTGCACATCAGATTTTGATAAGGAACTTGTATCCAGAGCATATAAAGAACACTTATAACTCAATAATGAATAGACAAATACATTTTTTAAAGATTCAAACAGACATTTCTCTAAAGAAGATATACAAATGGCCAAAAGATACAAGAAACATTATCAGCCATTAGGAATATTCAAATCAGAACCACAATGACATTCGCCTTCACACCAGCAGGATGTAAAAGACAGTAGCAAGTGTGGGCATGTATTTGGAGCAGTTGGAATCCTTCTACGTTGCTGGTAAGACTATAAAATGATGAGGCTGCTTTGGAAAACTATCTGACAGCTCTTTAAAAAGTTTAACAGTTAGCCTCTATGACCCAGAAATGCCACTCCTAGCTGTATACCTAAGCGAAATAAAAACTTGTACACACGAAAACTCATACATGAATGTTCATAGTAGCATCATTCATGATAGCCAAAAGTTGGAAACAACCCAGATGTCCATGAACTGATGGATGTGTAAACAAAATATATCCATACGAGGGAATATTATTTGTCAATAAAAAGAAATGAATTACTGGGGCTTCCCTGGTGGACCAGTGGTTAAGACTCCATGATTCTAATGCAGGGGGCACAGGAAAGTAAGATCCCACATGCTACACCACCAAAAGATAGGTAAATAAATAAAATTATTAAGAAGGAATGCATTACTGATACATCTATAGCTTGAATAATCCTAGAAAACATTGTAAGTGAAAGAAGACCATTTATTATATGATTACAGAAGATACAAAAGACTATATTTACGTGACATGTCCGGAATAGTTACAGGTGGCACTAATGATAAAGAATCCGCCTGCCACTGCAGAGATGCAGGTTCCTTCCCTGGGTCAGGAAGATGTCCTGGAAAAGGGAATGGCAATCTGCTCCTGGATTCTTGCCTGGGAAATCCCGTGGACAGAAGAGCCTGGGGGCCACAGTCCATAGGGTTGCAGCAAGAGTCAGACATGACTGAACACACAACACACGTGTAGAGACAGATTAGTAATTGACTGGGGACTGGAGGCTGGCTGGAGAGGGAAGAGGGAATGGGAGTGGGTGATAATGGATAGGTTTCTTTCCCAAGAGGTGAAATCTTCTAAAATTGGATAGTGGTGATACTTGTACTACCTTCAGACTATACTAAAAAGCTTAGATGTATACACTCCATATGGGTAACTTTTATGGTATATAAATTATATCTCAATAAAGCTGAGTTTTTTAAAACAAAATTGTAACAAATTCAGCCCTTTCACTTCCTAAATTTTGTGATATGCTAGTTAATTTTGTGATATGCTAGTTAAAACAAAGTGAATAGAATAGCAAGTTTATTTTGATGTAACTGCTATGTATTACAGACCTTCGTTGGGAATTGTTTTAAACATCCTTTAACCTGAAAGAAATCATTTGAACTTTGAAGAAACTTTCATCTTCGCAAATAAGTGTCAATATTTAAAACAGGTATACTTAATTATTCTCATTGTGTGTGTTTCCTTTTAAATTATAACAATTTTTTTTTTTTCTTTCTTAGCCACAACAAGTTGTTCAGAAGAAGCCTGCTCAGGTAAGAGACAGTCATTGTGATTTTTTTTCTCCTAATTAATGTAAAAAGTAAGACAAAAAAATATGACCCCAGATAACCTTTATTTAGTCTTTCTCTAGTTTTGATTATGTCAGCATTGTAGTGTTCTTGAAAACTGGTTGTATCTTTCAGACATAGTCAAGAATATATAGTCTGAGGTTTTCAAAAATTCTGAAAGACGTCAAGACCTAAAGTATACAAAGCAAATAAAAAGGCTTCTAAAAATAAACACTTTTAGTGCCTTATATAAAACAAACACTTAATCTTCTGAGTTGTTTCGCCCATACTTAAACATCAAATTTTGTCCTTTCCATCTAATGATCCACATCCCATTGACTCAATGCAGGACTTACTAGCTGCAAAGTGTATCATGATACATGACTAGAAACGTATCTGTTCATTGACTTATTTCCCCCAAAGAAGGCCTGGAAATTGAGAAATTTTTGTACTAATTTTGCTACTGATGAACTCTCTGATCTTAGCTGAATGAGTCTCTGAAGTCTTTGGCAGCATCACAATTAGGAACTGTCTTTACTTCTCATGTTCCATATGCCTGGAGTTCCTTGTCCCCATTATAATCTGTACTTAGAAGCATAAGAATCATGTTTATTGAGAAAGTATGTCTTGAATAATAAATTAAAATTTAAAAATATCTTGCTGTTCTCCCTTTTGGGGTTGAAAGAGATGCACAGGAGGCCTAGGTGTATCATACAGAACCTACCGAAGTAAGTTATTAAGTGGTGTCACAGGTTACCAAGTTCTTTGTTGATCTTTCATATAATTTATCTGTAAGATCTTTTCCCTAGGGTTCTCTAAAACTGTACCTCTCACCCTGTTCTCTTGGGACAATGTTGGTTTGCATGGGAGAGGCAATCTCCTGTATCTACTGTTCTTTGCAAATGCAGCTTGAAAGAGAATTGAAGCTTCTAAACAAATATAAGCATACAGGGAAAATGTATCTGAATAATTACATACGTGCTTTAAAATAAAAACAGAATTTCCATGAAAAAAAAATCGTAATCACAGCTATTCCCTTTCCTAAAAGCCAAGAGTGGTAGGGGACACTAAAAATAGGCACACGATGTTTCTAAGCAATATTAAACAGCAAAATATAAACAAAAGCTTGACATTTTAAAGTAGGAGATACCAAATATATTATCCTCTCATCCTTCATTAGTAGGGAAATCAGGAGAAAATGATTTTATAATTCTGTGCATTGGGGTCAAAGTATGTTGCTGTGTTCACTGTTACATCATGGGCTGTGAATGACAGGTTAATAATCTAAGGTGGTCTGTTAAAGCTTCGATTCACTCTCTATTCTTGAGGTTGTAGGGAAGATAAGGCAAACAAAAACACAGTCACTGCATATGAGAAATGTGTAATCTAGTTCAGAGGTTCTTAGCCTTGGCTGCATATTGGAATCACCTACAGATACTAATAATAGAATTAAGTATATCCAATTGTATATATTAATATATGCAGTTGACCCTTGAACAACATGGGTTTGAACTGTGATGGTCAACTTAAATGGGGATTTTTTTTTTCACTTACTACTACAGTACCACAGGACCCATAGTTGGTTTAATTGGTGGATGCAAAAACACAAATATGGAGTGAGAACCAACCATAGGACTTGAGTATCTAAGGCAAATCGCAGAATCAGCCCACCTCGGATACTGAAGGACAGACAACTGTAAATGTGTGTACATCCTGAACCCTACCCAGTGGTGTATGCTGGAGCCAGCCCTTGTGAGGCAATTGTATCTCTTCCAGATTCTATATTAGGTGATGTCAAGTAGGTGACTTGAAATCCATTTTGGTGGGAGTAGTTACACCATGGAAATTGATATATACTACAAGTCAGGACTTTATTTTACTGGAGAGCAAGTTGTTGAACTTTTACCTGCATACCACTGGCCTCACCCTTCAGTGATACTGATTATTTGGTCTGGAAACCCACGCATTAGTATTTTATGAACTCCTCAAGTGAGTAACGTAGAGCCATGGATGAAGATGCTCAGTGAACACACTTGAGAAGACATTTGAACATTTGTTGAGCAAATGAATGCACAATGAGAGTCTATGAAGCACAGCGTGATACAGATGAATGAGTGGGATGCCCTGTGTCGCCTAAGGGGATGGTCCTCAGAAGAGTTTTGATCTTGTTATTGTTTAGTTGCAGAAGGGAAAATGAAGACATAGATTATTCTTTAGGAATCGAAGATGTTTTAGATGAGATGAATGGCATATTCAAAAGTAAAGAAGCAGAGACAGGTAAATCACTGGTGGAGGTTATCCACGTGGCTGAAACTTATTACAAATTGGGCAATAATACACCGAGAAATAATGTAAGTGACATCAGACATTTTTGTCCCAAGAGAGTCAGAAATATCGAAGAAATCACAGATGGATTGAGTTGGTGTTCACTGATCAGTCTTGCATTCTTACAGACTGTGCTCCAGATTTGCTCTTGAAAAGAGAGTTTAGACTCAGAATAAAAGAACATGAGCTCATTGGGCTTCCTAATCTATATTGTCTTAAGGACACAATGATGAATTATATGAATTATATAAACATGGGGACTACACGGAAGTTTGTGGAGGATAATGTAAATTTCACACCACATTCAAAAGAATCTCTTTCTTTTCCATCTGTTTCTGTCAAAATACCCTCGTGGATGGCTTTTCCATGTGGCAGTCTGGATTGATTCAGGCTCATATCCTTTCTGTCAACACTTCTTCGAGGGGTTACATTCAGATCCTGTTTTGAAGTGGCAAAAATTGTAGCACAATTAAATATTTTACATCCAAGGAAAGAACTCAGCAGTGTATAAGGCAGCCTAGGTTTTTCTGGCCCTGTCTATGGATGAATTAATCTCTCTATTCCCTATATATCCATGAACTGGGAAAATAACGGTGCATCTTCATGTACTCCAAAGGACATTTTAAGAGTTGTATAAATTCCAGGGAATAGTATTACATTCTGACTTATTTTGGGATGCTTGGCTTTTCATTTCTAGAGATTTGTATTCTCAAAAATATCCAAGGTCTAATTAGTTCAAAGCTACTATCTTTTTTTACCTCAAGTGTTTTCACTGCATCTTTTTAAAATAAAGGATTTTTTTAACAAAGGGAAAATTTTATGGTGATTTCTACATACACTATCATTAGGACTAAAGCACTTGGCTTGTATGTAATTCCATGTGTATGAAGTTACAAAGACTCTCTTCTAAGTCAAATGCTTGTTGTCATTGTTCAGTCACTAAGTCATGTCCAAGTCTTTGTGACCCCATGGACTGCAGCACGGCGGGCTTCCCTGTCCTTCACTATCTCCTGGAGTTTGCTCAGACTCAGGTCCATTGAGTTGCTGATGCCATCCAACCATCTCATCTGCTGTCACCCCCTTCTCCTGCCCTCACTTCTTCCCAGCATGATTCAGCCCTTCACATTACATAGCCAAAGTATTGGAGCTTCAGCTTCAGCATCAGTCCTTCCAATGAATATTCAGGGTTGATTTCTTTTAGGATTGACTGGTTTGATCTTCTTTCAGTTTAAGGGACTCTCAAGAGTCTTCTTAAGCCACAGTTCAGAAGCATCAATTCTTTGGCGCTCAGCCTTCCTTATGGTCCACCTCTCACATACACGTGTGACTAGTGGAAAAACCATGACTTTGACTAGATGGACCTTTGGCGGAAAAGTGATGTCTCTGTTTCTTAATATGCGGACTAAGTTTGTCATAGCTTTTCTTCCAAAGAGCAAACGTCTTTTAATTTCCTGGCTGTAGTTACCATCCGCAGTGAGTTTGGAGCCCAAGAAACAAATGTCAATATTTCTACTTTTTCTCTATTTGCCATGAAGAGTGATGGGACCAGATGCCATGATCTTAGTTTTCTTCATGTTGAGTTTTAAGCGTTTTCACTCTCCTCTTTCACTGTCATCAAGAGGCTCTTTAGTTCCTCTTCGCTTTCTACCATTAGAGTAGTATTATCTGCATATTTGAGGTCGTTGATATTTCTCCTGGCAATCTTGATTCCAGCTTGTTATTCATCCAGGTCGGCATTTCACATGATGTACTCTGTTTCAAGTTAAATAAACAGGCTGACAATATACAGCCTTGTCGTACTCCTTCCCAATTTTGAACCAGTCCATTGTTCGTGTCTGATTCTAACTGTTGCTTCTTCTTAAATTTCCTCAGAACTTTGGGGATGCAACTTTTTGAAAATGGATTAAAGAAAGTCATAGTTCATTCTAAGGAGCCAAATTCAGAATTAGGCTAAATCTCAGAATTTAGATGTGCATATGTGTATATAAGTACATACATCAAGAGAGGAATAAAAATTTAAGGAAAACCATTCTGCAGAGGTGTGCTTGGGAAGTCCACCAGGTGCCATCAGCTGCAAACCTCAAGTGTGTGTCATGTAACCCTGATGGGAAAGTTAATAACCTTAAAAATCTAAAGGGGAAGATCTCTAATATTTAACATTAAATTTATAAGTTCCAAAAGCAGTGAAAACTAAGCTTACTGGAGAATTCTATATTTTCATTTAAAGTAAGAAGTTAGCTAATTTCCTAGTTTTTTAGCCATTGATTGCTAAGAAAGCAGTTGATTTCTCAGCCACATGGATTACATTCTCAATTTGAGTAGGAAATTGGCAGGTTTTGTTGCTGCTGCTGGTCTTTTTCTAAAAGAAACCTTATAAGATATAGGGTTATTCTTATTGCTAGAGGGGTTCTTTGTTTCTCAAGTGTTAATTTTCATAAGAAAAAAAATCTCACTCCATCTCAGAGTTCTAAAAAGATTTTGTTGATTTATTAGCTATCTTATTGTTTGATTTCCGCCTTTTAAGATTTTAAACTGAAATTAGAAGTGAGTCCTTATATATAATTCAGATATTTTTTGTCTCACGTGAGCCCTACTCGGAAGGTAAAAACAGCTTTAAACAGTCCAAGTTCTCCTTCCTTTCAACCCAGTTTCCTCATTGTTGTAGTGCCCCGACAAGCTACACCTCTAGCAATTAAGACAGGTAGAAACCTGCTCCTTTTCAGCTTCCCAGTGAGAGAACTGGAAAGTTTTCCGTTTCTAAGAGACTGGAAACAAAGCTTTCTGTTTCGAAATAGAGCTTTTACCTGTGAGTAACATTTGTGGGTGGTGTGTGTTGGGGCAAAGAAATCTAAGCCTTGGTTATCATGGGATTCCCCCCCCCCCTTAAAAAAAAAAAAAAGAAATTGAATGCTTTTACAGAGACTTCAAGGGCAGTTTTAAGGATGTTTATATTTCAGACAACCTAAACATTGTTTGGAGCGAAATGAGAGATTTCACTTTGGGACAAGCAGGTTGATGAATTGCAGTCAGCATCTTGTTCTCAAAGAAGGCATTTTTACTGGGGGCTTTTAGTCTAGACATACAAAGGAGGAAGGAGGGAAAAGGGAGAGTTCTCTAACACTCATCTTTTACGTGGTATCTTGGCCAGTGCAGTAAATAGTTCATCATAAATCAGACTTGCAAAAAAGAGTCACTCTCTACTCACTCAGGGAGAATAGTGATTTATGCTGCTTAAGTCATAAAGAGTACTGATTTATTTGTTTTCCAACTTATGTCCTTTCAAGCTGGTAAAACAGTTTGTGGGCCAGTAAATGTTTGGTACCAACTGGCAAAACGTAAAGAATTATATCAAAGCCCACCCCAAGTGGGACTGTTTTGTGTATAGGAAATACATTTTTGATTTAACCTCTGACCTCTGACATTGCAAAGGTCAAGGAAAAAGAAAAGATCCAAGTAGAAGGCATCATTTAACTCTTATAATAAAGTAGCTCAAGGAGATACAGCACATGGGTAGGGCAGAGGAAGCATATCAAAATGATCATCAACTGTAAACATATGAAGTCATTAGCTTAGTTTTAATAAAGGAATATTGGCGAGATGAAGTCAGCTGTTTCTTGGCATGGGATTTCTTACAGAGATGACATAAACATCTAATGGAAGTGAAAGAACATTACTCAGTTTGGGGCACGACATAAAATTCCAAAAGGCAAAATATAGTGTTTCTGAACTTGACAGAGTTCCTATAAGAGTTTTTTTTTTTTTTTTTAATATGATTGCCTTTAACTATGTGGTAAAGCCTGTGGATTAGGCTAAAAATAAAATGGCCATGTCTGTCTGCTTTCTTTTGCATATTGCAGAGTGCTTTTCCTATGCATTTTGATGTGAGTTGTATAAAAAGCTATTATTTATTCAATATGTAAGATTTCTTCTTATTATCCAAACCCAAATTAATATGAATAAATAGTAACTGGCTTTAAAACACTGTCTTTCTAAGAAAATCCTTAATGTTTGAATAGAAATATGTTGGTTTGTCCAAGAAACTTTTTTAACTTTGAGGGAATGTTTGCTGGACACGGAAATGTTTCTATTGAAGAATTATTTAACTTACTGTTATTATTGATATTTTCACAATCATCTTCAAAAGCCCTTGTCTCAGGATAATAAACAATGTTTGGTGCAATAATGATTAAAACTCAGAAATGTTCTATTTCCTGGCAACAAATACAAATTATGAACAATTTTATATACATAGAAAACAAAGAGAAAATGTTTCTGCTAATCTGAGCCATCAATAAACACATCCAGAATAAAACCATTAAGCAGCCTTTAATCTATCCATTTTAAAACTACTTTGTAAAAAGAACATTCCTCAATAGTTTTGGAAATGTTGAAATGAATTTCCTTTTCCTGAGTGGTTCTTTCATATAAAAATCTTTCTGCTGCATCTTTAACTATTTTTTAAACATGACATTTCTTCAATAAGAGTTAGAAACTGCCAGACACAGGAGCCTGGAGGGCTACAGTCTGTAGGGGCACAAAGACCTTGGCACAACTGAAGCAACTTGGGAGGCATGCCTGGAAAACTGATGAAGCTTGTGATCCTCAGAAATCATGACTTACAGGATCCTGAAATCTGCAGTTAAGGAGTGTGAAAGTCACTCAGTCATGTCCGACTCTTGTAATTCCATGGACTATACAGTCCAGAATACTGGAGTGGGTAGCCTTTCCCTTCTCCAGGGTATCTTCCCGACCCAGGACTCAAACCGGGGTCTCCTCCATTGCAGGCGGATTTTTACCAGCTGAGCCACAAGGGAAGCCCCCAAAATTTGCATTTAGTTTATATATAAAATGAACTGTCTATCTGAAAAATGTGATTCCCTTCTGAAGATATTTTTAAATAGTCTTCCATCCCAGAAAAGAATTCGTAGTATCCCAGAGATGAATGTTACCTCTCTTTGCAGTATTTTCAGGGATGAAACTCTGATCAGAGGCATGCACAAGACAAACAGGAGTGTATTACAAATCTAAGATGTCATATTTTGTTTCCTTTGGGAGGTATTCTTTAGTAACAGGTTTTTTGCCCTTTCACAGCTATCTATCATTGAACCACAGATAAAGAAATAAACACAAAATGAGTAGCTATAATTAATCATCATAGCTGCACACTGTAGTCTTACAGAATTTTTACTCTTTTTTCAAAGTTTTCCCATTTCGTTGTCACATTTTTTTCTCACACCCTGCTGATGGGTATTATCATTATTGTGTAGCACAGTGAGAACAAGGCACAGGTTATATACACGTTAATGCTAGGGCTGGTGCCCATGGTCATTGATATCTAGGATCAACCTTCTTTACCGTAAACATCCTCCAGTAAAACCTTAAAAGGGCTCAGTGGTAAAGAATCCGCCTGCAATGCCGGAGACGGGTCAATCCGTGAGTCGGGAAGATTCCCTGGAGAAGGAAATGACAACCCATTCCAGTATTCTTGCCTGAGAAACCTCATGGACAGAGGAGCCTGGGGGGCTACAGTCCAAAAGAGGCAGACACGACCTAGCACCTGAACACACAATAAGATCTTAAAACTGACTTAATTAAGTTGATGGTAACACATGCAAGGTAGATGCTTGTATATTTTTACATACGTAAGACTAAAATTAATAAAAAGATAAGGTACCATAAATATTCCAACTTCTAAAGCCTCCTTTTGAAAAACATTTCCACCAGAATGCCTTGCACTTGCCAGATCATAGGGTTTATATAGGTTCCATTGAACATGTTTTTTAAAAATGTGATATAAAATTTTCCTAGTTGAAGGAAATAATCACTTTCCATGAAGTTAAACAGCCCCAATCCATTTTAAATTAAAATATCTGACCAAGAAATAGAAAATGTCTGATTTGTGGTCTCGTGGGTCACTTAGCTGCAGATGGAACTTGAAAACTTGGTTTCTGGTCTCTGCTGCAGAGGAGGGGAACCCATAATTTTTGTTCTAGCGGGACTGGCTTGAGATATTCACGAACATGAAAAACTCATGAGTGTGTCATTCCAAGTCCTTAAGGAACTGAACATACTAAGATGACCAAAAAAAGTCACTAATCTATAACTACTCTTTCTAGAAGACTAGGTATTGTTTGGTTTACTAGCAAGATAGCTTAAATTACAGATGCATTTGTAGCCTGCAGCACTTTCTAATAAGAGAGTCACAGAATTCTTTGCAACCAAGGGGGGAAAATAAGTGTTTATTAAAGGCGGCATGGACTTCTGTGACTAGCCCTCCTTCCTACACACAAAGAGGGGCACGATGGTGACAGCACCCCTATAATTTGCAGGGAGAGTATTTCCATTTCTCGGTTCCATTGAAAATTTGCTGGCCTCCTTTCCACTGCAGATCTTCTGTTTAGTCTGCATCTGAAAATTAAACCCAGAGCTTCAGCCCTTGCCTTAAACCTTCCTCCAGTGCACACCCTCACCCTTGCCTGTGGTGGTAAGACCTATGGTTAAACACCTAAGACTGAAAAATTCCATCCAGCATGAGGGGATCAGGATGTATATTGGGATGTCTTCTTCCTCCTTTTGAATCAGTGAGCAAAAGTGCATCCAAGGGTGTACACCAAATGCATCATGCTGAACAAAATCAAAAGAATGGGGAGAGGTGAGAACTGTCTTTCTAGGTTTTAGTGGGTTTTTTCCCCCAAGCATAATGAAAGCGATGAAAGAGTTACACTTATTAAATTCCTTTTGGGGGGAACAAAAGAAAAACTTTAGGCAAAATGAGTGCAATTTTTCCAGCAGTCATAATAAAAATATAGTTCTCCAACTCTGCGTACTTTCTTTTCCCTCTCTTCAGTTTTCTGCCAAAAAAATCCACGTGTTTCACCCCCGTGCAGTGCAGCCTCAGTGGTCTTTGTAAGGTAACTGAGTGGATGGCTGGGGGCTGTTCAGTGTTTAGAGGCCTTAGTGGCTGGTGCTCATAAAAATGTCACTGTGCACTTTCACTTTGAAAAGTCCTTTTATCCCACATTCCTGAAGCGCCATTCCAACAGTAAGCCTCCTTGACCAGACTGCGGCTGCCTGACTTTCCCACCTCGCCAACCAGCCCCTAATGAGATGTGGAGAGTGCTTGGCGACAGTCTTTCAACGACTCAGTATTGCCTCAGAGCTGCCGTTGGGGGGCTACCCAAGCTCAAAGATCCTTTGGCCATATGCAGCAAACATGAAGCAATTTAAATAAATAGCTCAAGTTCCGATCTCTTGCCCACAGTGATGTGGCCAAGAGAAAACTCTCCAGAAACCACACACTTGTGAGAATCTTCATCTTGAGCATGTGAGATCTACATGACCTCCCGAGGTTGACCGAGTGAGGCTCCCACCCTCTGGGATCCCGGTTAGAAACCCAGTCCTAGCAGAGGCATTTCAGTGTCCATGGAAATAAAACAGCAAATGGCAGTGTCTTTTAAGTTACTTAGGATTGAATCTCAGCGGTTCCTACCAGCTACTCTGCTATGAAAATAAGATTCCTGGGGGATGTCAGGACCAGATGCATCTTCCTTTTATCACTGGTTCCTGTCTGTCCACTCTTTGCACCGCAGAAGGGCCCTGTGTGAAGTCTGGTCAGCAGCTGAACATGGATTTTCTGACTCCATCCTTTTTTTTTTTTTTTTTGGCTATACTGGGTGTCCGTTGCTTAGCTCAGGCTTTCCCTCCTCGGGGAAGCATGGGCTCCTCTAGTTGCAGCGCTAGGGCTTCTCATCATGGTGGCTTCTCTTGTTGCAGAACACAGGCTCTAAGACACACAGGCTTCAGTAGTTGCGGCACACAGGCTCAGGAGTTGTGACTCTAGAGCTTGGGCTCAGTAGTGATTTAGTTGCTCCAAAGTATGTGGAATCTCCCTAGACCAGGGGTTGAACCCATGTACCCTGTATTGGCAGGCAGATTCTTATCCACTGTGCCACCAGGGAAGTCTTCTGACTCCATCATCATGCATCTACGACCCAGATGGTTCCTGAGAAGGAAAGCAAGAACTCTTCTCTCCCAGCCTTACTTTGCAATCTGCTATTGAATCACCTGCCCCAGTTGAGTCAATGAACTGTGGAACCAAAAAAAAATTTTTTTTGAAGATTTTTCTCTTCTTAATTACATGCATACTTTCTGTCACAGCAAAAGGCCAAGTTACTGGAAGGGTGAGAACTGGGGTTTGCAGAGGTGAGAGCTGCCACCTCCCACGTGCACCTCCAACATGATCCCCTTGGCAGCCATGTCATCCTTTAGAGGTTGGCCAGTCAGGGCTATGCCAAGAAGAGAAAACTCTCCAGAAACCACACACTTGTGAGAATCTTCATCTTGAGCATGTGAGATCTACATGACNAAGTCCAGTCGGATCAAATGCTCCTGAGGAAACTCTAGCTGAATTGTCTTCATTTTCTATCATTTTATTTTAATATCCCAGCAGTCCCTGCCTGTCAGAATTTTTGCTGGCAATTCAGCCATTCATCAATTTAAAGTATGGCCATACAGTTCTGGACAGAATCCAACCCCACACAAGAAATCACTTCTTTCCTTTCCACTTTTCTTTCAAAGCAAGAAAGAATCTGCTCATCTAGACACAGGTATACTGACTTTTGAGCGAATAAGAAGATGCTTTAAGGTAGTAACACTCAATATTTCGGGCTTCCCTGGTGGCTTAGAAAGTAAAGAATCTGCCTGCAATGCAGGAGACCCAGGTTTTGATCCCTGGGTCAGGAAGATTGCCTAGAGTAGGAATGGCAACCCACTCCACTATTCTTGCCTGGAGAATACCATGGACAAACATCTATGAAGTCTCAAAGAATCAGACACAACTGAACGACTAAGACACTCAATATTTCAGTCATAGGCCAAAAAATTTCCCCATGTAATTACTGGTGTCAGAGAAACCAGTAAGTTCATCTTTTTATTTGATAGTAACTGTGCATATTTATTTAATTAATCATTTTTCTCATTTAATAATAACAACATTTATTCTATGACAGAAGGATTTCTCGTATTAATTCATATAGGTCTCATTATAATTCATAATATCCCCATTTTGCAGAAGAGGATATTGAGGCCCAGAGAAGTTCAATAACTTGCTGAAGTTCACACAGCTAGTATTGGCAGAGGTTGAATTTGACCTCTAGCAGCCTGGTTACAGGTTCTTTGCTCTCAATCACTGCAATTCTCAACCTGCCATTGACGGTCATAGCAAATTACCACCAGGCCAGGAAAAAAGATAACCAGACTTAAGGACTAAGTGAGCATTAGAACTAAATTAAGTACTCTTCCGATGCCGAAGCTGAAACTCCAATCCTTTGGCCACCTGATGTGAAGAACTGACTCCTTGGAAAAGACCATGATACTGGGAAAGATTGAAAGCAGGAGGAGAAGGGGACGACAGGGGATGAGATGGTTGGATGGCATCATTGACTCAATGGACATGAGTTTGAGCAAGCTCTGGGAGTTGGTGATGGACAGGGAAGCCTGGCTTGCTGCAGTCCATGGAGTCACACAGAGTTGGACATGACTGAGCAACTGAACTGAGCTGAAATGAAGTACTTTTCAGGAAGATCAAGTTTTACTTTCTGGAGTCAGGGTGATTCGGCTCCAAGCTGGTTTCATCCCCGATGGGAACTCAGGGGCCACGCTGTAGGGCAAAGCAGAAGAGAGACGAGGACACAGGGTGCCCTTCACTGGCTAGGCCTAGCCGTCCTGAGAAGTCAAAATGGTGTCCCATGGAGAACCGCACTGACCACCAGTGGGAAAGCCTCTGTTTGCTAGAATGCCTTCACCTTGGACGGAGGAGAGAGATGCTGAGCCACTCAGGAAAATCAGCGGGGTACTGGTCGCATCACAGGGAATGGGAAAGATGTCCTGGGTGGACAGCACCTCTGCTGAACTAGAAGATGAAGAATGCCCCTGGATTGTGCAGCGTGTATCCTTATCTCTAGGTTTTCTGGAAGAAGTGCTTCTGGCAGCCTGTAGAGGTAGCTGGGAAAAAACTGCATGGTTCACAGACTCCAGACATTCTTGCCCCTGGGTATGGCCTCATCCACAGAGTAGCTAACTCCTCCTGTGCAGGAGAAGTGGCCAGCTGGTGCCCTCCTTCCATTCTGCTGTGGGTTCTCCTCAAAGAAATCTTGTCGGAATCTGTCATTCCATATTTCCAGATTTCTTTTATATTCATAAACATCTACCAAATATTTCTCCTTGCATTGCTGTTTTTCAAAAAGAATCAAGGCACTGTTTCCCTACCTTCCCTAACCCAATACAGTGCCAGGCTTTCTCACCTACCTTCTCTGCCTCTTGAACAAACCAAGAAGCTGCAGTGGGAGCTTCACTTTTTTTGGTTTGCACTTATAACTAAATCAACATATGTATTTTTTCACACTCTGCTTTCCTCCATCCCCTCACTCTGAGGCAGAAATCACTGCTGGACCATTTTCACCATGGTGTGGTCTTCAAACATCCAAGACTTTCCCTCTGGATGTTCTCTGTCTGTTTCCAGCATCACTCCATCTGGAATATTCCACAGTTTAGAGTTAACTGAGGCCCTGTGTAACATAGTAGCACATACAGCCCAGCCTAGCTGGTCTCATTTTACAGATATCACGCCATTTATAAAAGTGCTGTGGGTGGGTCTCAAAGTACCAGTGGGGGTCGACTTGGAAGGGCCCCATGTTTGGTTTAATGCTTTTCTGTCACTGCCTTGCCATTCTTGATAATGTTGAAGCAAGTGGCCCCGTGTTTGGGATTTTTCAATAAACCCTGCAAATGATGCAGCTGGTTCTGCCACTGCCAGCTGTTGTCCTCCTCCAGCCCCACCTCACCACCCCAAGGTTTGGCTCCCAGCAGAACGGTTCTTGAACCTGTCACACGACACATCCTGGGTTCCCTTTTCTGGTGAGGAGCCTTAGACAAACGGAATCCCTGAAAGATGCAAAGATCATTATCCCTGTTTGGGTGAAACAGAGAGATTCATGGTTTAGGCATAGCCCAGTTTAGGCACAGTCCACAGCTAGGTAGGGAGAAGGCAATGGCACCCCACTCCAGTACTCTTGCCTGGAAAATCCCATGGACGGAGGAGCCTGGTAGGGGTCGCTACCCACTGGTAGGGGTAGCCATGGGGTCGCTATGGGTCGGACACGACAGTGACTTCACTTTCACTTTTCACTTGCGTGCATTGGAGAAGGAAATGGCAACCCACTCCAGTGTTCTTGCCTGGAGAATCCCAGGGACGGGGAAGCCTGGTGGGCTGCCATCTATGGGGTCGCACAGAGTTGGACACGACTGAAGCGACTTAGCTGCAGCAGCAGCAGCAGAGCTAGGTAGGAACAACTGCAACCCTAGGACTAGAAGAATTGGTTTTATCAGGTGGAGTGAGGAGTGGGTATTTTGTAAAGTGATCAATGAATAAACAAACAAACTAGTGTCTAACAGGTTGCCTTTATAGGAAGGCATCACTGTGGTCCTCTAGCATCAAGAAAAGGTCAAGGACTCCATGAGGATGGGCCATTTCCTTGAATCTTGCAAAGTGCTGCTTAAGAAGGCAGCATAGTTCTTATGTCTACAAGAGAAACTTGAGACGAGGAATCTGTATGTGAGCAGCTGTCACAGAGGCAAATTCTCTGAAAGACAAAAGAGGAATTTGTAGTTGACACACTATTTTGAGTTCACGAAAGGTCAATCAGAGTGAGAATGCAGCATTTCACAGTGTGTTAATGTTACAGGCCTAGAGAATCCCTAAGTCAAGGACTCCCAGAGACAGAACTGTTCTCCCTGGCAAACACCATGGTGAGATTTGGGGCAAGTGATTTAATCTTTCTGGGCCTGGTCCCCCTTTTATAAGTGATAATACTATTAGTACCTACTGCACAGCATTGTTAAGAAGAAAAAAGTAGTTTTTACATTACAAACAATCAAAGCAGGGCCTGGCATATTATAGACACTCAAGAAGTTACAGTTACTATTATGATGAAGGAGACCATCTTAACTAAACGGTGGATACAGGTAAAGACTTTGAGTTTTCTAGATGTTGTCTTAAACCATTTCCTTTTCAGTTTTATCCCCGTTAGATCCAAGTGTGCCTACTCCTAGGACACATTCTTCAAGACGTACCCCAGAAACCGGGAAGGAGAGAGATCAATAGTTGGGGGACTGAAAGGAAGAAAAGGATACTATCTATTGAAATGCCCTTGCTAAAAGAAAGAAAGAAATGGAATCAGGCAGCCCTCTAGATGAAACTACCAATTTACTGAAAATCTAGGGGACAGAGGGGTCATAGCCATAAACACACCATGGGAGTACATTCAGCAAAAACCACACTGTGGTGAACTCCATAGGGCAAATGACCTGGTTTCTTCAAACAACAGCAATGAACAAACGAGATACAAGAAAGAAAATGGAGAAGGAAGCGTATAGATTTAAAAGATCTAAAGGGACCTATCAACCAACTATAATATATGAACTAGATTTGTATCCCAATTCAAGTAAACTTTTTGAATAGTTGATGCTATGAATATTAAAAAGTTTTAGGCAACAATGGTTTTATGGTAAATGTTTTGGGAAGAATCTTTATCTTGTGAAAACACAAAATGAAATAAATAATATATACACATGATTTCTAGGATTGTTTCAGAACAAACCAGGGAAAAAGTGAAAGTGTTAGTCATCAGTCATGTCTGACTCTTTGTGACCCCATGGACCCCAGTAGCCTGCTAGACTCCTCTGACCATGGAATTCACCAAAAATACTGAAATGGGTCACCATTCCCTTCTCCAGGGGATCTTCCTAACCCAGGAATTGAACCCAGGTCTCTTGCATTACAGGTAGATTTTTTACCATCTGAGTGACTGCTGCAGCTAAGTCACTTCAGTCATGTCCGACCCTGTGTGATCCTGTAGACGGCAGCCCACCAGGCTCCCCCATCGCTGGGATTCTCCAGGCAAGAACACTGGAGTGGGTTGCCATTTCCTTCTCCAATGCATGCAAGTGAAAAGTGAAAGTGAAGTCACTCAGTCGTGTCCGACTCTTCGAGACCCCATGGACTGCAGCCTACCAGGCTCCTCCATCCATGGGATTTTCTAGGCAAGAGTACTGGAGTGGGGTGCCATTAAGCCCAAATCAGGGAAAGGAGGGGATAAAGATGAAGCAAATTGGCCATGAGCTGATAATTAGTAAATCTGGATAATAAGAATTCATGTGATTTTATGCTAAGATACTTTTTAGTTTATACATGTTCAAATATTCTGCAATAAAAAGGTAAAGAAAACCCAGTTGAGTATGTGGGTTTAGTGATGAGACAGTTCCTCCAGGAAGGATTCTGTCCAGGTGGCCTGTTGCCACAGGAGGGTTTGAGGAGCTACTTCTCTTTGCCTCGGTTTTCTTATCTGTCAAACGAGGATTGAATAATAGCACACTCCTCGTGGGGCTGCTGTGAATATTAGACGACTATATAGATGTAAAGAGCCTGGTGTGGGGTAAGTGCCGTATAATATTGGCTGGTATCATGGTACATGTGGGGCTTCCCTAGTGGCTCAGACTCTAAAGAATCTGCCTGCAATGCAGGAGACCCGGATTCAGTCCCTGAGTCAGGAAGATCCCCTGGAGAAGGGAATTCTTAGCTGGAGAATCCCATGAACAGAGGCTTTCAGCAGGCTATTGTCGATGGGGTCGCAAAGAGTCGAACGTGACTGAGCAACTAACTCACACACATACACAGCACGTTTAGTTTCCTGCAGTACCTCACTGCATCATCCAAAACAGTCTCTACAGAACGTCACATCTCACAAAGCACCTTTACTGACAACCTCGTCTGAGCCTCACAGTAGCCTGTGAGATAAATACTAGTCTTATTCCCACTGGGCAGATGAGAACACTGAGGCCCAGTCCATGGTGATGAAGCCAGTTAGTGGGCAAGCCTTCACCAGATTTGAGTACTCTGATCCCTTCCCAAGTCCTCTCCGGAGCATAAGGCTGTTCTTTAGGGATGAGTTGGAGGCTAAAATTAGATCCTCAAAACCTCTATTTTGTCTCTTTGCACATTGTGACCAGCACCCCTTTCCCCTAGCCGGAGGATGTTAATGGCACTCATATGGAGCTAAGAGTGACTCAGACCCCAGCCTAGGCGGAAGGGGGGCACTGGGCATAGAGACAGACCTCTGTCTAGAGTCTGCTCCAGCCAGGCACCACTTTTGTGGCCCAGTAGCTTGTCAAGCTAAACACAGGTGACTGAGATTAGGGGTGCCCGCTGGGCTGAGGAAGCACAGAAAACAGGAGCCACCCGCAGGTCATAACTCAGGAAGGAGGTCCCCTCCAACCCTCAGGGGGGCAAGGGGCACACAGGTGAGTCCCCAGACACAAGCCCAGGATTTCAAAACTAGCTTCTTTCAGAGGGAGAGGGCCTTGGGCAGCAGTGTGGTTGATCCTCTTAGTCATTTCTTCTGAGAACACTGCTGGGAGCTCCAGGCTTTTCGAATGTATGCTAATAATACCACAAATCCTATCATTAAAAAAAACGAACATCTACAATTTACGAATGCTAGGCATTGCACCAAGCGCTATAGATATATTTCTTTCAGACACTCCTCAGTCACAATATACTGTGAAGCAGGTGTTGGTTTTTATTCACAAGACAGAAGTTCAGGAGGCAAGCCGGGGAAGCCTCCATCCACATCCCAGTGGGGCCTGCCCTCCAGAGGCAGGCATGGTTTGCAGTCTGTGTGTTCTCCCTGACACTGGTCTGTATTTAGTCAGTGTTATGTATACACACCCACTCGTGTGTATGCATGCACAAATACACACACAGCTTGTTTGTTGCTATGAAAATAGGGTCGTATCTTATTCAGTAACTTACTTTTTCACATATTCATCTATCTTTTTCTAATCTTGTATATATGAATATGTAAGAGACTGCTGCCCCAGAATCATACCCCGACCCTTCCTCAAAAAGAAACAATCACTCTTATCTAAGTTCCAGGAGGTGAAGTGTGAAAAACAAGAACAGATTAGAATCAACTAGGCCCAAGATGGCAAAGGACTTAACTTCCAGTAGACCTTGGGCCTCATATGCTCAGTGTAATATGAAAAGTGAAAATGAAAGTGTTAGTTGCTCAGTTGTGTCCAGTTCTTTGCAACCCCATGGACTGTAGCCCACCAGTCTCCTCTCTTGGTGGTGTTGGCTTCTAAATGGCACAGCCACGGGCGCCATGACAGTTGACAGTTGCTGTGACTACAATCCAAAAAGCTCATACAAGGAATGGAAAGGAGAATTGCATCATTTCTGGGTCCAAACCATACTCCTGGGATAATTCATGAATATTCCTCCCACTCTTTTTAAGTCCTTCTCTTTTACTTCAACCCTCCTATATATTTGGTGTCTCCACACAAATTGGGTTGAGAAGTTGGTTTGTGAACTAGATTCCCTTTTCCCCATTCTTTGTACACTGAGCACAGCACATGCTATTCCAGTGTCAGCATTGGTTTCATTATTGGCTACATGAATATGATCAGAAAAAGAACCTCCTTGGCCAGGACAGGGGGTCTCAGCCCAGGTTAGAACCCCAACTAGGGTCAGGTTAACCAATTCAGTGGCACGACCATAAGGAAATCTGGAATAAGCAAAAATGATTACTACATGTCTCTAATAGAAAAGTACATATTACTTAGAACACACCTTTGTGGGCTGATTCTAGTCTCTGTGCTCCTTCTGCAGCTCTATAAGTTGTAGGGAACAGAGGACACATGCTGGGTATCCAGCCCCGGGGGTCCAGGATAATGCGAAGGTGGGGACGGAATCGGTGTCCTAGGAAAAAACTTATTTAATTACAGATATAGAGAGAGATTAGAAACGGATAGTGTAGCAGGAAAATTAGTGGAGAAAAAGAGGCTGAATAACTTGGTTTATGTGGAATACCAATCACCACCTATGTAGGCCACAGGCGTCTTTCCGTTCTCCCGAAGGAGAGGAGGCACTGAGGCCTCCCCAGTCTGATCTTAGAAGCTCAGGCAAAATTAGCAGGCTTGGTGAGTACCCACATTAATTCAGCCAGAAAAACAGGGAGCAAGAAGGAATGACATGGGGGAATCAGTCTTTCCAGAAACTGATCCGAATTTTTTATTTTTAGGTTTGCTTATATACCTTTTGTTACATGTAGAGATGAATACAGTCATGCGGGGGTCAGCAGTCCTGACTCTTATCAAAATCAGGTGCTTCACATAAATGTATAAAAAAAAAGTCTTACGGGTTTTACATCATCTTCTGGCCATGAGGCCTGCTGACATTTTAGACCCCTTCTTTCTGATAACCAAAAAGCTTATTTTTTCCAAGGGTGTTTTTTCTTAAACCAGGTACCACCCTCCAAATAAAGTTGCATTCCTATAGG
>SJYV01028595.1:1203746-1229361 GCA_006410875.1 Neotragus pygmaeus | reverse complement strand
AGATCTATTTAGTCTTAAGATAGTGATAAAGTTACATTTTTACATAGCAAGGACACAGTGATTTATAACAAAGTCCAGTGATCTATTACAAAAGAGAAAATTCATTAACTCAAAAAGTCTAGTACTGCTAACCTTAAAAACTACTGTATTTCCTTTTCTGTATTCCAAATACATTGATTAACATATTCCCAGGTGCCTAAGGATATGGAGGCCTGGCGGCAATCATTGACTCAGCAGTGAGAAAAACCCTATGCTAATTAAGACTTTCAAAATACTCCAAACTCTCTGTGCTGTTTATAGTTGAGAGGTAGTAAACAATTATGTGTGTAGTGGCAGGAGTATGGATAATCCTGTCACACAAGCTAGTTTGCCAGCAGAGAGGTTTGACCTGAGACACCCTTGTCCCATCCAGGGCAGGGAATTAGCAGCAATTATTGGCACAACAAATGAAAAACCCTTCACCAATATAATTCCTAACCAACCCACTATACTATACTAATAATTTTCTAACTTCTCAAAAGAGTCTGTATTTAGAAAGTTTTAAAGCATCTTGTGCCTCTCACTGTTGGGAGGCTGTAAACAATCACATATGGCCGGACGAACCTGATCAGGCAGGCTAGAGGACTTTCAGAGGAGGTCCGTAAGTTGAATCACTCTTGTCATGCCCAGGAATTTTTATTGACTTGGAGCTGCACATTTATTCCTTCTCCGAGAGAAACAGTGGGGAACAGTCCCCCATAAAGTCAGAGGTGTAGGCGAGAGCATGAAACAGTAAAGCAGATAGACTCTGGTCTTGGGGATAGATGCTCGGGAACAGGGAGTTTCCTGAGGCTTGATCACGCCTTTGTGTACGCCAAGCCTCCTTCCTCATGACCCTTGCCATGGGCGGAGTTCCTCACGCTGGCTCCCTGCAAACACACAAGGATTCTTTACTGTGGACACGCACACAAGCTGGGCAGCCCCCGTCCATGGTACAAAAGCCAGTTGGCTGTGTCCATCTGAAGGTGCGTTTCAAGATTTCTGATCTATACATGTCTCTTTTTAAGATTCTCCCTTGAACCAGTTGTAACATCTCTCCAATTCACTCATTAACAATAGATTAAATAAAAGCATTCGTGAATGTTCATTTTTTATCTGTGTGAGGGTTGTGATTTTATCTTCTTTGAAGACCCTCTGGTAGCAACAGACACGACTTTTATTGTAGACATGGGGAGATTGAGACTTGGAAAAGCTAAGCAAGCTTACCTACCAGGTATCATCATTGATAAAAAAGCAGAGTTTTAATTCAAACACAGGTTGATCTTTCCACTCCACTACCTGCTGCTCCACTTCACCCAGTTACCACGCCATCCTGCCTAGATAATTTTGAATATTTATTTATTTACTTATTGCTGTGCCAGGCTTTCATTACAGCATGTGGGATCTTAGTTCCCCAAACAGAGATCAAATCCATGTCCCCTGCTTTGGAAGGCAGATTTTTAACCACTGGTCCACCAGGGAAGTCCACTGCCTGGATAACTTTAAAGGAATGGACACTGGCTCTCTGTCAGGTACTAGTCTAGATATTTTAGGTGTATTAATTCATTTAACTCTCCCCTCGGTCTCTGAAGTGAGTGTGAATTTGCCACCTTCCAAAAGAACAAATTGAGAGATTGGGCGGTCAAAATGGGGTGCAGAGCCTGGCATCAAGGCTGAAGCTCTTAGCAGCCACTTGTCCCTCCCACCTCTCTTTTCCCCCATCTCAATTTTGGTAAACTGAAGCCATCTTGGTTAGTCACGTGGATGGTTATCTGTAAGATGAGATGAAAGTGTTAGTCACTCAGTCATGTCTGACTCCTTGCGACCCCATGGACGCCTGCCAGAATCCTCTGTCCGTGGGATTTCCCAGGCAAGAATACTGGAGTGGAATAGCCATTCCCTTCGTCAGGAGATCTTCCCACCCCAGAGACTGAACCTGGGTCTCCTGCATTGCAGGTGGATTCTTTACCATCTGAGTTACCAAGGAAGTCCCATCTGTAAGGTACCAATGTCAAGAAACTTCAGTCTTGAAAGGAGCTTGAGGCAGTGTATTCATTTCCCAGGACTAAGTGCCACAAACCAGGCACCTAAAAACAACAGAAATGTACTCTTTCTCAGTTTTAGAGGCCGGAAGTCTGAGATCAAGGTGGTGTTGGCAGGGCCGCCCCCTGTCTGTCAGCTCTAGGGGAGAGTCCTCCCCCGCCTCTGCTAGCTCCTGGTGTTTGCAGGTGGTGCTAGGTTCTCCTTCATTTGGAGGTGGATCTCTCCCATTCTCTGCCCTTCCACGGCATTCTCCTGGCACACCTCTGTTCCTGTCTGTCTGTGTCCAAATTTCCCTTTTTACAAGGACATCAGTTATATTGAATTAGGGTCCACCCAAAGACCTCATCTTAGCTTGCTTAAATCTGCAAAGACTCTATTTCCAAACAAGGTCATATTCTGAGGTAAGGAGTGTCAAGACTTCAGTATCTTTTTGAGGGGCTGGTAGGGAGAAAATCCAACCCATAATGGGGAGCATACTGAAGTTCAACCTTTCCCAAAGTATGCTCCCCATGTGCTCCTCTCAACAAAGCTCTGGAGAGAAAAGGCTTCTGTGGTCTCAAAGACTGGGAAACCCTTGCTCCCTGCCTGCTAGCCCTCATGGTGGTGAATCTCAGAGGTCATTCGCATATAACCATCCTTAAAAGAGCTGCAAGAAGAAGCCTGCTCTCTTTAAGTTGGCATTTCCTAAACTGATTCGAGCACAGATGTTTTGGGGTGTCTTTGTTGCGTTAATAGTATTCTGTGGCACATACTTGAGGAAACTCATAAGACTAGAGCATGAAACCAGAGAGGGCTAGACTTGCATCGTGACCCTGCTAGTACTGAATATGTGACTTTGGACAATTTATTTTCCTCTCTGACTCTCAGTTTTCTCATCTGTAAAATAGAAATGGGAATTCATAATTAATTATTATACTCAGGGAGGGTTAACTGCTATAAAAACAGACTCCCAATAGTCTAAGGGCTTGGAAACAATAGGATATAAGTTTACATCTTGCTCAGGACTGAGCGGGGAACATAGGGACTGAGCAATCTTTTTTCACACAGGCTGAAAGATATTCTGTCATTTTTAATCTGTGGTTTCCAAGGTCATCCTGGGCTAGCCCCTGTTCCACTCAGGCAGAAGCAGACAGAGTTCAGAGAGAGCTTCCTGGGAGGTTTTCATGGGCTAGGCTCTGTAGTGGAGCAACTCACTTCTGCTCACCACCCCCTGGTCAGAACCCAGTTCTCTAGGTGCAGCTAGCTGCAAAGCTGCAAACTGTGGTCCCGGAATGAGCAGCTACTTCCCAGCAAGAACTCAGCCCTAAAGAAAGGGAAGTAGGGATTTCAGTGGAAGATTAGCCATCTCTGCCACACTTACCTTGCAGGTGTGTTCTGAGGATTAAATGAGGCTTTTGACCTATGCAAAGTCTTAAGCATCACAGATAACTAAATAAATGGCAACCATTTAAAAAGGAGAAGGATATGAAAGGGAAGTGCCTCAAGAGATGACATCAGAGAGAGGCCCGGGGCACTGCAGACTTGTGGGCCCATCCTCCTCTTTCTTCCCAAGGCATCCTGGTGGCCGCTTGTCTGGTGTGTGGCAGGAATGGGGAACACAACCCCTCAGGGTGTCGTTCAGCCCAGAGCAGCTTCACCCCCTCCCACTTCCTTTCCAGCCAGATGGAGCAGTGTGCACTCCAGAGCCTTGACAGCCTCCCAGCTTCCCAGCGGTGGCCCCCAGGATTGCAGATCCCACCTCCCGTGGTTGCAGAGCCAGCTGAGGGATGGGCCGCACGCCAGGCCCCTGGAGCACACGCCAGTTGTAGACTCTCAGGATGCTGGGGGGGAAGGGGAGGGGCTCTCACCAGATCACCAGGACCACAACCTCTTTAGCAAAGACCTCCAGACACCGACAACCCACGGCTTCCTCCTGCCCATGATTTCCCTATCTACCTGGCCATGTAGCACAGGTGAGAACAATCTCTAGACCTCCTGATCTCTGGACTGCATTGGTCTTCAAGGGACAATAATGGGTCAGTAAAGCAAGCCCTCTGCCTTCCGAGAATTCATGCTTTAAGTCCATATTAGTTATTAAAACAACTGTATCACATATCACATCCCCAGCCCCTCCACACAAATCCAGTTCCAACAGATGTCTCCCAGTAACCCCTCCCCACCGTTCTCGCCTGTAAATAAGCTTTCAGAGCTGCCATCAATGTGTACATACAACTGTGCTCTTGACTCTTCTCACTCCACTTTGTATACACTTTCCCATGGATCTGGGTCATCCCGATGTTGAATACTTCACAGGACTGCAAAATATATGGGAGACGTATTTTGTTTTAGAATCTGAATACTCAGAACAGCTGGGTGATGCTGCGACAACTGGAGATTCTTGCTGACGCTGCACGTCTCCACGTCCACGTCCCCTTGCAGACGAAAATGCCGTGTTTTGCATCTGTACAAACGCACATGGGTTTTCTCCAGCACCGTGGATCGTGGGGTGTGACAGTTAGTAATTTCTTCCCTGGAAGTGGCATGACCTGCAGGAGTTAACCGTTGGCTGAGGTTGCGAGTGCAGCCAAAATTTATTGGTTTTGATCCCCTCACCATTCCCCACGTAAATTAAAATGTGACATTATTACACCCTGCAACAGCCCACTGGCGACCTTTAGCACTCTCCCCATTCTGCAGCCATTATTCAGCATAATTTGACTGCAAGTTTGAGGCAAGCCGGGAGAGCGGAGAGGGCTGGGTGGGGGCAGGGGATGGCAGAGTCCAAATTAGAAACAGATTTAAAGAGCATTTGCAGGGAATTAGGCAGCAGGCCAGGAGTGCTTGCTGGCAGCGTGTGGAACCCCTCTTTAGGGACTGTCAGCTCCTCCTAGGTTTCCACTGCGGATGTTTCCCAGCCAGAACGCAGCTGGGTTTCAGTTGTCAAACCCTCAGCCAAGACATATTAGCAGGGAAAGAGTGCCTGTGTGCACGCGCGTGTAGGAGCCCAGGCCACCTTCACACGTGCCGGCGACTCCGAGGCTACCCCCCCGTGCGGTTCCACACACCCACACCTGCACAGGCTCGTCCTGAACCGGACACACACCCCCAGACGTGCAGAGGTGTGAACAGACACAGGCACTCACAGAGGAAACCAGGACGGGCACACTCCATGTGTACACAAGTAGATTTGGGCTATGCCCCAGCCCCACTTTCTACGAGGAATTCCAGAGCATGTTTCTCAATCCACACCTCCACCACCCTGCAAGGCTAGCTGTGTGGCCTGGGGTTAGGGTTAGCCCTTCAGCCTCTCTGAACTTCTGTGTCTTTAACCAGGAAGTGTAAACAATGGCAGCTGTGATGATCAAAATGAGATAATAAAGGTGAATTCTTGGGGGCAGGGATGTAAGAAATGGCCAGGGGATGGCAGTGGTGAAGATAACTAACCTTCGCTTCACATCCTTCGTAGAGGAAACAGAAAGCATTTCTCTAAGCATTTCTCTGCCTGGATTTTTAGCACAATAAAGGAAATGAAGCCTTTTACATCCCATGGGGAGAGCAAGAGCTGCTGTGGCGAGGAGAGGCACAGGCAGGTGGCGCCCATGGGCATAGCTCTGTGGGCACAGGCCCATCAGCCGGCTTCCCTGGGCAGGGGGAGGGGGCTTGGGCAGGTATCACAGGCACTGAGACCGACAATCTGCGCTGCCATCTCCCTTCCTCCATACACGCCTTGTTCCCCTGCTGGCCCTGCCACACCATCTCACCCTCTACCCACACTCTTGGGGAGAAATAGCTCCCCTTTACTCCGCTCCCTGCTCACCTCTGGGGCTTCCCTCCAGTCATCCTAACTCCCTGAACCCCACTCCTCCCTGAGTCCCTCAGCCTCTGATCTGTCCAAGGGCACCATCTGCCCTTTCCTGGGAACATTCTGTGCACCAACAGGCCCCGGTTCTGGGTGCTGGGGGCGTGGGGAAGAGCGGTCAGACATGAATTAGATGTCACCCTGCTTGGGGGTTCATGGCCCAGTGAAGGGGTCAGCCTAACACAAAACACTACAGGAGATCTGGTCAGAAAATGCCAGAACAGGGCATGAGCTCTGGATAGACTCTGAGAGGTTAGAAGCAGAAAAGCACACTCCACTGTGCAGGTCGCTGCTGCTGCTGCTGCTAAGTCACTTCAGTCGTGTCTGACTCTGTGCAACCCCATAGACGGCAGCCCACCAGGCTCCCCCGTCTCTGGGATTCTCCAGGCAAGAACACCGGAGTGGGTTGCTGTGTCCTTCTCCAGTGCATGCAAGTGAAAAGTGAAAGTGAAGTCGCTCAGTGGTGTCTGACTCTTCGCGACCCCACGGACTGCAGCCCACCAGGTTAGGACACCCTAATACAGGACAAGAACAGGGATAGGTGTTGCCAGTGCCCAGACAGAGACGGCCAGTGGCACTGTCCTGAGACTCTCGGACCACAGTGCACTCCGACCAGTGCCAAAACCTGGGAGGATGGTGTGAGGAATGGGGGAAACCATGAGGGTGGCAAGGGGTCAAGTGGGGAAACAGGCATTTCTAGATCTTTAGTTAGTCAACAAATGCATGAGGATCCCCTCCTGTGTGCTGAGTGCTAGGAATGCAAAGACTAGTGAGACACAGATGCAGCTTCATGGAACTGTCAAGTGAGAACAACTGATACACACACACGCCAAAGCCGTGGGACATGTGCTCTATAGAAATGGGCTGGGCGTATGGTGCTCTGAGGCACAGAGGAGCCATCTCATTCAGATGGGAGGACAAGAGAAGTCTTCCCAAAGAGGTAGATGGACAGGGAACCAAAAGGAGTTCAGGACTGGTGTCAGGAGTGAGGGGAGAGATGAGACTAGATAGATCACCACGGATGGTTCTACACTGGTTCACTCACTCTCACTCATCAATTCAACAAATATTATAAGCAACCACTTGACAGGTCCTTTGCTGGAAGCTGAGACTGCAGTGGTGAACAAGACAGCTACAGGTGGTTGAACTAAGGCTGTAACAGTGGAAATGGAGAGAAATCAGTATTTTTGAGAGTGAGAGAATTATCTTTAATTGGATGAGGGACCGAGGAGGGAATGATCTAAGCTGATTGTCAGGTTCCTAGCTGGGTACTGAGTGGAGGAGGAGCCCTTCCCTGCTGGAGAGGGTCGCGGAAATGAAGGCAGGTTGAGGGGGCTAGGAAATGAGGAGTCTGCACCAGTCTAACCTGTTTGCAGAGCCAGCGGGACACTGGCAGTAGCCAGCATCCAAGCGGGGCTGTGTAGTGGGAGCTGGTGACCACCCAGACCAGAACAGAACCCCAGCTGAAGACACAGAGAACATTTGAGAAAGTGGCAAGAGATGCGCCAGCTGCCTGGGCTAAGAGTGGGGTTTTGGACAGAGTTCTAGTGCTAGGGGGGACCTGGAGGTTTAAAGGCAGTTTGGTCCAGGTGCTTCAGGTACTGGGATTGTAGCCACACAAAGGCCAGTCCCCTTCGATTGTAGCCACACAAAGGCCAGTCCCCTTCTGCTAGCAGAGAGGTCAGGCTTGGATGTCCAAACCCACGAGAGGTAGCTGGGAAGGAGCCACTAGCACTCTCGCGGTAATGCTCGTGTTAGGTCTGCCCTTCCCCTACTCAGCCCTCAGTACAGAGTTGATGGTACACGTTCCAGAAACACTCTCCCGGAGCATGCAGACACTCAAGAGAAGTAAGAGACACTAGGTGGTGAGTGCAGCTTCAGGCACCACCGAGTTTCTTCTGAACTGCTGCTGGCCCCTTTCGGCTGCTTTAGGAGAAAACTCCGTTTGCTTCATATCCCCCATAAAGATGGCAGCTTTTAGTGCCAGCCTTTACCCTTCTGGAGCACAGGTCAGAGCCTTGAAGTGCACGCTCTTTGAAACCCCAGACAACAGGGTTCCCTAAAAGGCTGCCATTCTGATGAAGTCCAGGCTGACTGCTTAACACAAATATTCAGACAGCACAAATCAGGCTGAAGTTTAGGGCCTGGAATAAATGAGAACAAACAGCCAAGCAAAGATGGAAGGAGAATTTTCAATGTTAAAGCTTATCCCCTTAAGATGGGTCTCCTGTGAAGAGGTAGGTTTCAAAAGTTTGTGTGTAAGAAAGGGTGCTTCGTCAGCAAGTAAGACAGGGTGCAAGGCCAATCTGGAGTGACTGGTTTGTTTGTTTTTTCTTCTTCTTCTTCTTTTTTTTGGCTAAAAACTGTCAGAAGCCCACAGCTTGGGAGAGATCTTACCCAACTGCATGGTAGGACAGAGGTTATGGACAGTCAGCTGCAGGAGGCCTTTTAATAGCACATTCCTGGCTCATGATGGGGGTAACCCATGCTGATGCTGGGAGGCTGAGCCCCCCAGAGCAATTCACCACAGCAACCTGCTATAGGGTCAGCACCTTTCCTGTAATCCCAGGCTATCATTAGTGACATGTCTCACTCAACTCAGCTGTCCCTGAGGCTGGAGAAGGCTGGCCGAGAGGGAGCTGCCTTCCCGGAGCTCGCCAGCTCTATGGAAGCAAAGCTGAGAAAAGATCCCGGGAGTCTGGCTCCAGCTCTGAAGAGGTTCCTCATCTGTGCTATAAACGTGAACTGTGAGCATACTCAGCCTCGTCTGCCTGTATTCCTCTTCATATAAAAAAACATCCTCTTGACATGTTGATTACTCTCCAAGAAATAGATATATCTAGAATCAGTGATTATAATGCATTTTGCATATACAAAAAGGATATGAGACAAATGCAATATACAGAGGCAATCTAGTAATAAGCATATCACACTTCTGGTTCATGGCTAGTGAAACTTGGGCTCAAATATATTTATGATAAAACTGATTTTGTAATATGTACTCCATTGACTACATCACAGATGATTTGTTTTTAAAGGTATTTTCAGAAAAAAATAAGTTCTTTTATTATCACATACTTGGAGTTTGAAATAGATTTGCATTAAAATATTAAACTTAATATGTTGCATTTAATGAAGGGACTTCCCAGGTGGTGCTGGAAGTAAAGAAGTGAAGTGAAGTCACTCAGTTGTGTCCGACTCTTTGCGACTCCATGGACAGTAGCCTACCAGGCTCCGCCGTCCATGGGATTTTCCAGGCAAGAGTACTGGAGTGGGCTGCCATTTCCTTCTCCAGGGGATCTTCCCAACGGAGGGATGGAACCCAGGTCTCCTGAATTGCCAACAGACACTTTACCGTCTGAGCCACCAGGTAAGCTCAGGCAAGTAGTAAAGAACCTGCCTGCAAATGCAGGAGACATAAGAGGTGAATGTTCGATCCCTGGATCAGGAAGATTCCCTGGAGGAGAGCATGGCAACCCACTCCAGTATCTTTGCCTAGAGAATCCCATGGACAGAGGAGCCTGGTGGGCTACAGTCACAGCGTCACACAGTCAGATGTGACAGAAGCAACTTAGCATGTATGCAATGAACTATAAAGTAAATGGGAAAAGTATGATAACAAAAATCCCGAAAGTATCTCCTTGTGTCTTCCCAGATGCTGGGTCTGGAAGATACCCATGAGAACCTGAGATGACCTGAGGTTGTCAGAGAGATACAAAATGCAAGAAAAACATAAACAGCTAACAGACCGAATGTGGCAGATTCTAGAACCAAAGTGAGCAGTCTGGGCTTGTATCACAGGCCTGGAGGGCGTGTGGTCCCTGATGGCCTGAGAATAGAACCGGCTGCCACCGGGATGGGAGTAGGCCGGACTTCCTGCCTTTTGGTCAGACAGACTGCCTTCCTGAATTACTAGGTCTAGGAAGCGGTGGTGACGGGGGCGGGGGGTGGAGAAGCCACACATGTCACCAACAACCCCCACATCGCGGCGCTCTTCCTCGCTGCCACCTCACTTCCCCTCTTACAGGCCAGTTACCTAATCTGCAGCACACCCAGATGGTATCTGGGAGCTCTAACGGCTCTGAAATCACACAGTTCTAGAATTCAGACACAAGACCGGTGGCTAAGAGACACGCAAAAGCCCAGCCCCGAAAACCTGTGCTGGGCGTCACAGCGGAGCCACCGAGTGTGGGGTCGAGGACTCAAACAATAGCCACGCAGCATCGAGGCCTGAGCTTGCACTCAGCAAGGCCACGCGCCCCTACGTGCGCAGTCAAGCTTCTCGCCCACGTGGGCATTGCTGGCACCGGTGGAAAGACACAGCTTACACAGGTTGGTCCACCAGGCATCTAATCCATAACCCCAGTCTCTCTCCATCACACAATGCTAGACACTGGCTTACACTGGACTTATAAGCCTGGGTGCACCTAATCTTCATCCCCCCACCCCTCCTGACTCTAGTAGCACTGAGAGAAACACACCCCTGCCTCCCTTCTCCCCTCAGGAGGAGGATTCACCTAATGGGGTAAGTTTGGAAGAAGAACCTGTGCCTGCAGGGGGCAGCCTTCTGGCCTTGGCCAATATATCCCAAAGGTCATCATTTCTATATGTGCTCAAAAGCCCATCATCTCTGTATGTGCCCTTTTCTATATAAAGCCCATCATCTCTGTATGTGCCCTTTCTATATAAAGCCCATCATCTCTGTATGTGCCCTTTCTATATAAAGCCCATCATCTCTGTATGTGCCCTTTCTATATAAAGCCCATCATCTCTGTATGTGCCCTTTCTATATAAAGCCCATCATCTCTGTATGTGCCCTTTCTATATAAAGCCCATCATCTCTGTATGTGCCCTTTCTATATAAAGCCCATCATCTCTGTATGTGCCCTTTCTATATAAAGCCCATCATCTCTGTATGTGCCCTTTCTATATAAAGCCCATCATCTCTGTATGTGCCCTTTCTATATAAAGCCCATCATCTCTGTATGTGCCCTTTCTATATAAAGCCCATCATCTCTGTATGTGCCCTTTCTATATAAAGCCCATCATCTCTGTATGTGCCCTTTCTATATAAAGCCCATCATCTCTGTATGTGCCCTTTCTATATAAAGCCCATCATCTCTGTATGTGCCCTTTCTATATAAAGCCCATCATCTCTGTATGTGCCCTTTCTATATAAAGCCCATCATCTCTGTATGTGCCCTTTCTATATAAAGCCCATCATCTCTGTATGTGCCCTTTCTATATAAAGCCCATCATCTCTGTATGTGCCCTTTCTATATAAAGCCCATCATCTCTGTATGTGCCCTTTCTATATAAAGCCCATCATCTCTGTATGTGCCCTTTCTATATAAAGCCCATCATCTCTGTATGTGCCCTTTCTATATAAAGCCCATCATCTCTGTATGTGCCCTTTCTATATAAAGCCCATCATCTCTGTATGTGCCCTTTCTATATAAAGCCCATCATCTCTGTATGTGCCATTTCTATATAAAGCCCATCATCTCTGTATGTGCCCTTTCTATATAAAGCCCATCATCTCTGTATGTGCCCTTTCTATATAAAGCCCATCATCTCTGTATGTGCCATTTCTATATAAAGCCCATCATTCCTATATGTACTCAAAAGCCAGATGTGGCTGGGGGCTACCACGCTGGACAGCACAATCTTAGAGGCTAATCCACTGAACTCCTGTGTCCCAGCTTGAAGACTTCCGGGGAGGAGAGGTCCCCACCTTTGGAATCACTCTTGTCACTTGGTGGTCACTTCTGGTTGCTAGAAACATCTTCACAACAAACTGAAGCCTGCCTCCTTGTACTCTCCCACTTCTCAATTCTAGTCTTGCCCACCCCCTCCCCCGACCACCATGACTCGTTGGGAGCTCCTCCAATATTTGAAGACAGGAGAATACACTCTCCCAGTTCTCCAGAGCCTGACTCTTCAGGGTTAAATGGCCTGTGTTACCTCTGCTGTTCCTCACATGACCCAGAGTCTTGGCCCTTCGTGGGTTCATCACCTGTTGGACCCTGGTCAGCCACTCAACTTGCCTTTGTCTCTCTGAGAGACAGTCAGAAAGGAACACGTGCCCCTAGAAGGATACTCAGGCTTGTTTCAAATACCTTCCTGCTGCCCCCACGTTAGTCCCCAACCCTGGCATTGTTTGTTAGAAGAGAATGTCCCATTTATTTCTCATTTGAGAACACTAGATTTATAATGGTTGTGGACAACTGTTGTTTTTGACTACCTAGCATGCAGTCTTCCCGATTTAGAAGAATCCCTAAATAGGTGAAAGCCATGGCCCGTCTCCTTGATGGAAGCAGGAAGGGAATAGACTTCCACGCCCCACATCACAGGCTCATGCCTGAGCGGATGGTGTGAGGTCTGTTCCAGCTTTGACGCACTTGGTTCCTGCATTTTTCATACATTCTTTCTGATGACTGAGAGAAGTGGCTGAAGGTGCAGTGGAGAGAGCTCTAGAATATCAGACAAACTTCCCAGTACCAGTGCTGCTAAACAGTTCTCCAGAAGTAACTTCAAACCCGCCTTGGGGCTCTGAACTCAGAACAGTTCTCTGAAATAGAGACCAAGACTGAGACAGAAGACTTGTGCCTTTCCCTGCTGTCACTAGGGACTACCGTTCCCACCTTGCAGAGGAACCCTGAGACCCTGGATGCAGGTGGGGGCAGGGACTGGGAGTCAGGACAATCTGGACCTCATTCCAGCTCAAACCCTGATATTGAAGGACCCTGGGCAAATGGCTTTCCTACCCTAGGTCTCCGATTTTCCACATGGAAATAAAAGGACTGAATGATTTTTAAGGTTCTTTTTCATTCTGATTTTCTATGACTCTGAACCCTGTAGGAACTGTTATTTCCTTGAGATTTCCTTACTGTTTTCCCCATTGTTGCTAGGTTTTGTATTAACACTTTACAAATTTGTGAATGGATAAAGAAATTGTGATATATCTATACCATGGAATAATATTCAGCCACAAAAAGGAATAAAGTATCGGTACATCTAAGAAATGCAAAATGGCTGTCTGAGGAGGCCTTAACAAATAGCTGTGAAAAGAAGAGAAGCAAAAGGCAAAGGAGAAAAGGAAAGATATAAGCATATGAATGCAGAGTTCCAAAGAACAGCAAGGAGAGAAAAGAAAGCCTTCCTCAGCGATCAGTGCAAAGAAATAGAGGAAAACAACAGAATGGAAAAGACTAGAGATCTCTTCAAGAAAATTAGAGATACCAATGGAATATTTCATGCAAAGATGGGCTCAATTAAGGACAGAAAAGGTCTGGACCTAACAGAAGCCGAAGATATTAAGAAGAGGTGGCAAGAATACACAGAAGAACTGTACAAAAAAGATCTTCACGACCCAGATAATCACGATGGTGTGATCACTCACCTAGAGCCAGACATCCTGGAATGTGAAGTCAAGTGGGCCTTAGAAAGCATCACTACGAACAAAGCTAGTGGAGGTGATGGAATTCCAGTTGAGCTATTTCAAATCCTGAAAGATGATGCTGTGAAAGTGCTGCACTCAATATGCCAGCAAATTTGGAAAACTCAGCAGTGGCCACAGGACTGGAAAAGGTCAGTTTTCATTCCAATCCCAAAGAAAGGCAATGCCAAAGAATGCTCAAACTACCGCACAATTGCACTCATCTCACATGCTAGTAAAGTAATGCTCAAAATTCTCCAAGCCAGGCTTCAGCAATACGTGAACCGTGAACTCCCTGATGTTCAAGCTGGTTTTAGAAAAGGCAGAGGAACCAGAGATCAAATTGCCAACATCCGCTGGATCATGGAAAAAGCAAGAGAGTTCCAGAAAAACATCTATTTCTGCTTTATTGACTATGCCAAAGCCTTTGACTGTGTGGATCACAATAAACTGTGGAAAATTCTGAAAGAGATGGGAATACCAGACCACCTGACCTGCCTCTTGAGAAATCTGTATGCAGGTCAGGAAGCAACAGTTAAAATTGGACATGGAACAACAGACTGGTTCCAAATAGGAAAAGGAGTACGTCAAGGCTGTATATTGTCACCCTGCTTATTTAACTTCTGTGCAGAGTACATCATATACATTATCTTTGCCAACAAAGGTCCATCTAGTCAAGGCTATGGTTTTACCAGTGGTCTGAACTGAACTGAATCTACAATATGGAACTTCCCTGGTGGCTTAGAGGTAAAGAACCTGCCTTCCAATGCAAGAGATGTAAGAGATGAGGGTTCAATCCCTGGGTTGGGAAGATCCCCTGGAAGAGGGTATGGCAACCCATTCCAATATTCTTGCTTGGAGAATTCAATGGACAGAGGAGCCTGGCGGGCTACAGTCCACAGGGTCTCAAAGAGTCAGACACAACTGAAGAGACTTGGCAAGCACGCAAGCACATCCATGACATAGATGAACCTTGAAAACATTGTTAAGTGAAAAATCCTGGTCACCAAAGACTATAGATGGTATGCTTCTTTATATGAAATGTTCCAATAGGCAGATCTATCATGACATAAAGTGGACTACTGATTGCCTAGGGCTAGCAGGAAATGCAGGAAAAGGCGATGGCACCCCACTCCAGTACTCTTGCCTGGAAAATCCCATGGACAGAGGAGCCTGGTGGGCTGCAGTCCATGGGGTCGCAAAGAGTCGGACGCGACTGAGCGACTTCACTTTCACACATTGGAGAAGGAAATGGCAACCCACTCCAGTGTTTTTGCCTGGAGAATCCCAGGGACGGTGGAGCCTGGTGGGCTGCCATCTATGGGGTCACACAGAGTCGGACACAACTGAAGTGACGCAGCAGCAGCAGCAGGAGATGGGAGTAATGGCCAAGAGGTATAGGATTTCTTTTAAAGATGAGGAAAATGTTCTGAAATGGACTTTGGTGATGGTTGCACAACTTTGTGAATATACAAAAAAAATATGCAGTTGAAATCAGTGACATGTATAGCCTGTGAATTGTATCTCAATAAAACTGTGGAAAAAAAATCAGGCAACAAGCTTGAGAGAAATCTAATGTACTTTATAGCTGTGCTCATGGCATTGGAGGATACTCTTGAAAATTAAATCTACTCATAACCCAACAATACTATGTTTGCTGTTTAACATCTCTCCTTTGGTCAATTAATAAAATTAATTTGTTAATCTAAATGTAACATCTTTAAAAATGTCCCTTCTTAGAATGTCTAATTAACAGTCTAATGGGATCAGGAAAAGAGAGGTGGTGCCTGACCAGCTCTCACACTTGATTCCAGAGAGTTCACTGGGAGTGGCTTCTCTTTTCTCTAGACTTTTTCTCATGGGAACTGCCAGTAGGTTCTCATGGAAGCATTATAGAACAGTGCCTATCATACTTTGATATGTACACCAGTTAGATGGGGATCTTAGATTTTAATTTAGCAGGTCTGGGGTGGGGCCTGAGAGTCTTCATTTCTAACAAGCTTCCCAGTGTTGTGGATGCTGCTGAACCATGGTCCACATTTCAAGTTGCCAGGCTCCAGGAATGCGCTATCCAATGTGGCTACTGAACACTTGCAATGTTCTGATCTGAGATATAGATGAGTAAAGGAGAGAATGCAAGTGATATAAGTGTAAGACAGACACTAGATTTCAAAGATGAGCAACAAAACAAAAGAATGTGAAATAATAATTTTTATATTCGCTGCATGCTGGAAAAATAATATTTTGAACAGATCAAATTAAATAAAATGAATTTTTTAATTACAAGTCTTATTTGTGGGAGATACCTGTAATCCCTTGCCCCCACCATTATTTATCTTCCCTTCTTCCTTAATAATAGACTTTCACCTGGACATGGTGGTCAACTGAAATTAAGACTACATTTCCCAGCTTCCCTTGCAGTTAGGTGGGACCACGTGATTAATCATTGCATGAAATGTAGGGAAAAGAGTCATGTGGCTTCAAAGATCCTTTAAGAGATTACACAGGTGCATTCTTTGCCACCTTCTTCATTTCTTCCTCTAGACTGCTGCCTAGAATGCAAAGATATTGCCATGTCAGGCAATAAGGTCAAGGCCACGTCCAAGAGAACAACAAAATGTAAAGGCCATTATGGCAGAGATTTTTGTTTATCCTTTTATCCCCTTCCTCTATTTCTATAATGCCTGTACCTAATTGGTGCTAAACAAATTTTGCTGACTGACTGACTGACTGATGAATGAATAAATCTGGATCTCTGATACTAGGGAGGTGACATCAACTGCAGACCACCCACCAAAATTTTACATGAAAGAGAAACAAATAACCTTGCTTAAAGACAAACCAAATCCTAATCAATACAATATTGAGAAGTCCTGTAACTGCTTTTTACCACAGAAGGTTCACTTAAAATGCTAAGTTAAACCTCAGTAAATCTAATCACATTTTAAATGCATCGTGATAGTCATCTTTTCAATGTTGTAGATTATTTTACCATGTCTAAATCCATCCATTTGTTTAATAAGCTGAGGTTTCAATACTTCAAGTTTCTAAAACCCAGACATGCCTCTCACAGTTCTTTCTTACTAACAATGCAAAGTACTGTAGAAATTCCAACCCGGAGAAGGCAATGGCACCCCACTCCAGCACTCTTGCCTGGAAAATCCCATGGACGGAGGAGCCTGGTGGGCTGCAGTCCATGGGGTTGCTAGGAGTCGGACATGACTGAGCGACTTCACTTTCACTTTTCACCTTCATGCACTGGAGAAGGAAATGGCAACCCACTCCAGTGTTCTTGCCTGGAGATTCCCAGGGATGCAGGAGCCTGGTGGGCTGCTGTCTATGGGGTCGCACAGAGTTGAACACGACTGAAGCAACTTAGTAGCAGCAGCAGAAATTCCAACCAGCAATGTTTTTCCTAACAGTCCTAGGGTATAGGTGAGTTAGCATCAAAAAGGAGCATTTTATAAGATAGAGATGAGCTGATTAAGAGAAATTTTTCCATGTCATTCTCCATCCATTACATTCACTACTTCTAAACCAAAAAGGAATTTTATATTAGGTTAGTAACAGCATATTTTAAGCAAAAACAACTGCTTTTCTCTTATTTTTAAGAGAAAGATTTCGATTCATTTACACAAGTTTTCTGCTTTGCTGATGTCTGAGAAGAATTATGCCTTTTTACATTGCTCTGTAAAAGAAAATACCTTTGTGCCTCTGGAAATGCCACTAGTCTACCTAAGTCTGGGGTGCAAACAGATGGGCTGAAAGTCCCATCAATACCGTGTGAAGAACCGGGTCCTGGTTCCCTATTCTTAGGGGAGCAAGAGAGGTAAGAGAATTCCAATAAGCCCAGAGTGGGTAGCAGGTAAGATCAGGGATGGAGTTGGGGTGGAGCAGAGAGGTCCAGACAGAACCAATATGGACCGGTCCAGGGTGTTTCCACTTGAGGCCATTTCCAAGGTTGAGAAGAGCTGCTATCACCCATCAGCAGAAAGTCAAGGAGAACGCCCATGTGATTTTTCACCCTTCATTTCCTGTACCCTGGAGGCTCCTTCATTCCAAGCTCGCCAGGCTTTGAAGTTGTAGGAGACCAAGAACCAGCTGCTGATCTTGCTGTTAGCGCAAGTTCATGTGACTAATGCACAGTGAGGCCAAACAAACTGAAACGTCAGAGTTTGGAGCAGAGAAAGGTTTACTGCAGGGCACCGCAAGACAGGTGGCTCATGCTGTAAAAATCTCTGAGCTCCAGGCCAAGTGAGAGAGAGCGGTCTCAGAATCAGTTTGTGCACGTGTCTGACGGGCTGCTGATGAAGGAACATGGTGGGGTCACAAGGTTAACCTTATCCGTCCTTAGGCTCCAGGAAGCCTGGGGCTGTGTGCTCGTGATAGTCAAGTAGTCAACATCTTCCGTGCAGTGGGGGTTTTCATATCTGCCACACAACTCAGGAAATGTGCATCAAATACTGTTATCTAGGTACTTCAGAGGGGAGCTAAAGCGGAGGATGTGGGGGAAGGCCACTCTGTTACAGTGTGGAATTCATGATTGGTCACAGTGACAGGTTCTTTTGTTGCTGTGAGGAGCCCTCTGTGACACCAGAGGAACTCTGGAAGAACAATTTAGTCACATAGCACTCACACTGGCCACATCATTGTTCTACTGGATTGGAAGCCTCACGTTTACTGTTAAGAGAGCTGATCCATAAGCCCAATGCCAGCACATTTCTTTTCTGGATGTACCAGGGATGCTTCTAGACAGAAGGCATCTGATATATAAGTTCCCTTGAAATTGACTCAGTTCAGTTCAGTCACTCAGTCGTGTCCGACTGTTTGAGACCCCATGAATCACAGCACGCCAGGCCTCCCTGTCCATCACCAACTCCTGGAGTTCACTCAAACTCACGTCCCATCAAATCGATGATGCCATCCAGCCATCTCATCCTCTGTCATCCCCTTCTCCTCCTGCCCCCAGTCCCTCTCAGCATCAGGGTCTTTTCCAATGAATCAACTCTTCGCATGAGGTGGCCAAAGTATTGGCCTTTCAGTTGTAGCATCAGTCCTTCCAATGAACACCCAGAACTGATCTTTAGAATGGACTGGTTGGATCTCTTGGATCTCCTTGCAGTCCAAGGGACTCTCAAGAGTCTTCTCCAACACCACAGTTCAAAAGCACCANATGATGCCATCCAGCCATCTCATCCTCTGTCATCCCCTTCTCCTCCTGCCCCCAGTCCCTCTCAGCATCAGGGTCTTTTCCAATGAATCAACTCTTCGCATGAGGTGGCCAAAGTATTGGCCTTTCAGTTGTAGCATCAGTCCTTCCAATGAACACCCAGGACTGATCTTTAGAATGGACTGGTTGGATCTCTTGGATCTCCTTGCAGTCCAAGGGACTCTCAAGAGTCTTCTCCAACACCACAGTTCAAAAGCACCAATTCTTCGGCACTCAGCTTTCTTCAGAGTCCAACTCTCACATCCATATATGACCACTGGAAAAAGAAGGAACTTATATATCAGACACTTTAATATACCATTGGCACAAATTTTCCCAGAGCTAAGTTCCAAACTAGAACTGAGTGAAGTACCTTTAAATACAGTGTTTAAAAACTCTAAGGCTACAGGATAGTATTTAATGCCTGATTTGTGACATTTTGGAGAGGATGGGAATTCTGGGGTATGAGAAGGTAAAAGTGCATAACAACATAAAAATACAAAAGAGGCAAATGCATAGAGTGAAGCTCATCTGTGAGGCTACGACAAGTGGCATGGCAAGCAAAGGATGCTAAGAGATGAAGCTGGAGAGACCAACAGAGATCAATGGAGTACAGCTCTGGCTAAGAAACTGGACTTTGCTCTACTATGAATGGGGAGGCACTGGAGATTTTAGAAGTTGAGCGGGACAAGGTAAATGTGTATTTTGAAGCATAAACATAACAGCATAGTGGTTGAATGCATAGAGTTGTGAACCACTGGAAGCAGCTACTGCAACTGCGTAGGTGTAAGACTGTGACAGGAGGGGTATCGGGAGGAGGGGAGGGTGGCTCTTTGGTGGCTGCTGGTCTTGGGATAGGAGGGAGCAAGCCTCATCTGCAGATGACCTGCAGATTCCTGACTTGGGATCTGGAGAGATGGAGACAGAAGAGCAGCTTGACTTCCTTGGCTGTCCAGTGGTTAAGGCTTTGCCTTTCAGTACAGGGAGTGAGGATTCCATCCCACATGCAGCCAAAACACTAAAATATAAAACAGAAACAATATTGCAACAAATTCAACAAAGACTTAAAAAAAAATAGAGCAGCTTAGGAGGTGGAGAATAAAGATGAGGAGGTCTGTTCTAGACAGTGAGTTTAGGATGCATACGGGAGAGCCACATGGGAGACCTCTGCAAAACTGCCTGGGGCTACATGACCCTACTTTTTCCAGGCCAAAGGATATCTTTCCACTTATTCTCACAATGTCCTCTTATGTGTCAGAGGCAGGTGCTGAGGCCCAGTTCTGCTTCCAGCGGTAACACCACCTCCTTCTAGGAGCAACTCTCACCATTTCTTCAGCATTTACTGTCTGTTCAGCACCAGGTCCCCAGCTTTCCATGCTTTCTCTATTTATCCCACAACAATTTTTTGAGGTAGTTATCATCCTATATCTCATATGGGCAGCCTGAAAACTAAGACTGAGATAGATTAGCTGACATGCCCAAGTTTTCACAGCTAGAAAGTCACAGAATTGGTGTTGAAACCAGAGCCTTCAAATTCCTCCCAGTGAAAGTGAAAGTGTTAGTTGCTCAGTTGTGTCTGCTCTTTAAGACTCCATGGACTGTAGCTCACCAGGCTCCTCTGTCCATGGGATTTCCCAGGCAAGAATACTGGAGTGGGTAGCCATTCCTTTCTCCAGGGGATCTTCCCAACCCAGGGATCGAACCTTAATTTCCTGCATTGGCAGGCATATTCTTTACCATCTCAGCCATCAGGGAAGCCCTTCTTCCTAATGAACTTAGACTCAACAATATCATATTGCTTCCAGATAAGGATCTGAATTGAAACTTAATAAGTTCTATAATGGTTTCATTTGAAACTCATTCATGTATTCATTCATTGAATTAACATTGAATTCCTATTAAGCTCAAAGTATAAACATATAAACATAGTCAACACAACGTGGGTGCAGAGAATGGGGAGAGCGGTTGTGGTTGTATAAGAACAACTGAGCCTTTGTCTTCAAGGAGCTCTAAAGCAGAGGTCAGCCAACTACAGTTTAGCTACCAAATCCAGCCCACTGCCTGTTTTTGTGAATAAAGTTTTATTGGAACATAGCCACCCTATTTGTTGACATGTCTATGTTGCTTCTGCATTAACAACTGTGAAGTTGAGCAGCTGCAACAGAGACCAAATGGACCACAAACTTAAAGTATTTACTATCTAGCACTTTTTAGAAAAAAATTGCCTACCTCTGGTCTAGAATCAGAATTACAGAGGCATCAATTATAGATGAAATCTAGATTATTAAAATGGCACAGGGACTTCCCTGGTGATTTAGTGGCTAAGACTCTGCATTCCAATGCAGGGGGCGAGGGTTTGGTTCCTGGTCAGGGAACTAAGATCCCACATGCCTCATGACCAATAATAATAATAACAAAGAAATATGAAACAGAAGTAATATTGTAACAAATTCAATAAAGACTTTTAAAATGGCCCACATCAAAAAATATTTTTAAAAAATTAAATAAAATGGCACAAATTAAAAGTTGTGGAGATGCCAAGGAGACCAACTAAAGCCATAGACATGATTCACCCAGGAGGAGGTTTTGACAAAGCCATGGGCTATCAGGAGCAGATTCCAGCCCGGAGCACCACTCAACCCACTGTGTGCCTGTGCTTGAAGGCACACAGTCCAGGGCAGGGTAGGAGATGCTCAGGCCCCTAGAAAGTCATCGTCTAGGTCTCTTTCCAGAGCATCAGAAGTTGACTCTGCCGTTGCTGGGCTGCCGGGTCTTGAGCCAGTCTACTTACCTCCTGATCCTCAGATATCAGTTATCTCTTACTGGCCTGCTGCTGCTGCTGCTGCTAAATTGCTTCAGTCATGTCCATCTCTGTGCGACCCCATAGACGGCAGCCCACCAGGCTCCTCTGTCGTCCCTGGGATTCTCCAGGCAAGAACACTGGAGTGGGTTGCCATTTCCTTCTCCAATGCATGAAAGTGAAATGTGGGGAGGAAAGTCCCTGAGTGACTTGTGAAAAACTGAAGCACTCTGCAAATTCTGGGGGTCCTTGGGGTGGTTGTATGCACACATAGACTGCCTTGAAGTTCCTCACATGTAGCACTCAGAAGCAAAATTACCAGCCTTGAATGTGAAATTGCTTTTGTCCCCAGCTGAGCACACTCCACATTTTATTAATTCACTCAGAATGCAGCTTGGTATGTTACAAAAGAATTTTCTCCTGAGAGGAGTCATTTTCAAGCTGGGAATGTGTGGACATCCCACCCCAAGAGATGATCCTGTGTTTTCTTGGAGGTGGAGGCAGCCCGGAGGTTGGAGCTGGTGTGAGTTGATGGTGGAGGTCTGAACCCAAGGGAACATGTTCTGTCTGGAACCATCACAAAAGAGTCTTAGCAGATCCTCAGCCAGCTGGCCTAACTCTGCTAGACACTGTGTTCCCATTCCTCACCCTTCCTCCAGGAAGCAACTCCTCTGGCCCAGCCTCCGTGTTGCTTTTCTGCTCACACCCTTGAACCCATATCCCCAGTCCGAGGTGGAGCCCGCGGAGCTGTCAGTGCAGCCCAGCCGCAGCACCTGGCTCGCCTCTCTCCGTGGCCGGGCCAAAGCCTCAGACGCAGGAGAAACCAGAGCTCACTCAGCTGGCCAGCGCCGGAGCTTCCTGTCCAAGTGTACGCGGCTGGGCTTCCTGCTGACGGAAGGGTGGCTGCCACAGCTCGCCTCTGACATCCCAGGCGGTGGCTCCCAGAGCTCGCCCAGCTGGCACCCAGTGCAGGAGCCACGGCTGCACCCACACAGCTGTCAGACAGCATCCCCAGGGATCCAGGGGTCCGGCCTGAAGAGCCATAAAGGGGATTCCTCTGGGGAGAGAGGAAGCAGCGAATCAGCCCAGAAACGCTGGAGCTCAGGCTTGTCCTAGGCAGATAGCCAGAGCATGCCTCACACACACTGACCGACCCCCTTGCTTCCCTGCGCCCCTGCCCCTGGCCACCTGCGCACTTCCGTCTGCATCCCTCCGTGAGTCTCCACCACACAGCTTCCTTCTGCCCCAGGTGGCCTGGGAACCGGGCCCAAGCATCCAGGTGATAGCCCACCCTGCCTCTGACCTCATGCCCTTAAGGAATTAAACTTCACGGAGAATCAGCTCCCCCTTCACAAGTGGAAACTGGAGAGTGTGAATATTTTCTGAGCATTCCATGTTTATTTTCCCACATTTTAAGGGCGGTGACATAGGAAATAGAGTTAGACTTATCTCTCTAGTTTCAAAGATCAGAACAAGCATTCCGTGGAGGCAGAATTTGGTTTAAATAAGGGGAAATGAACCCACAAAACAGACTGTCTTCTAAGGTAGTGAGCATCCTGTATCCCGTGACTAGAGGTATTCAACAGACACGGCAGACTTTCAAGTGCTAGACCGTAAGCTCCATGAGCGCTTCTGTCTCCATTCCTGCTGCAGGATCCAGCATCCAGCACACTGCCGGCCAGAGAGTAAGTGCTCCAAATATTTGTGGAAGAGAGGAAGGAAGAGGGAATGAGAAAAACAGGCAGGTGGGGGGCGGGGCTGGGAGAGAAATGGAAAGAGTGAAGGAGAGAAAGCAGGAAGGAGGAAAAGTAGGAAGGATCATCTCCAAGAACTTTGGAGAACTGACTCTCCTTTAGGAGAGAGCTTGGACAAGCTGACTGCAAGGATCTTTTTGACTCTGCGATGATAAAACGAGGGTTTTAGGCGCCCACTCCACGGGGACTCATTGAGTCCACAGGCAGACTCTCCTGTGATGGTGTGTGTCCCAGACACAGGCTTTTCTGCCCAAGCCCGCTGTAGTCTACAAACCCCCACATATACATGTTGCCCTGCGTTTCTGCAGAACCCTGTGAAATGTACAGTCCCCGTCTGAAAGACATGGAGCCTAAGGTTCAAAGATGGTAAGTGACTTGTCTGAGCTGAGACTTAGCCTCAGGTATCCTGTTCCTGAGGCCAATGCCTATTCCTAATAGGCATATTGGTCTGTCTCATGGCCTGCCATGGAGCTTTCTGCCCCAGAGACTATTATGACCTAACGTGAAAATTGGTGCTCTATTAAAAGCACCAGAGGTACGCCTATCCTTTGAAAAAGGTAAGGAGACAGATCTACCTCTCTCTCTCTCTCTCTCTCTCACACACACACACACACACACAAATCCTCCTTTTCCCCGGCTCTGCTCCCAACAGGGATAACACTTGGGTATCACCACTAACTGCAGTAACCATCACTGGATCTGGGACTATTTCCAGAGGCAAGTTTACTCTCCAGGGCTGACGCTCCTGATTACTGCTTGGAAAGATGTGTTCTTTTCCAAAGGTCTGACAAGCTGGAGGTANAACCAATCAGGAGACTACGAGGAAGAGGAGGGTAAAAACCAGAGCTTTCTCCCCACACCCTCTCCCTCTACCTGGCAGATCACCTCTGGGGTCCCCATTCCTGCCAGAGAACCTCCGCCAGGACTCTAGCTCTCCCTGGGTTCTGGAAACACTCCCTTTGCTCCAGACTTCCAGAAGGAATGGTGTCGTTTTTTTCCCGTGGCTGCTACTCTCGAGGCCAGCTTTCACCCACATCTGCCCTTTCATCTCTTCCAATGCCTTTATAACTGGTTTCCCTTGGCTGAGGTTTCTGGAATAGGTTATGTTTTCTGCCTGGACTCTGATTCCACGTCAGTGTGGATTGGATAAGACCCAGCTGGAGAGGCTTGAACTGTTGGAAGTATGGAACAGTTCTATCCTGACCACTTCAAGGAGAGTTGAAGACAGGCAGGCCAGGAGGCAGGGAATGAGGAAGCAGGCCAAGTGCACCTTGGGGGGATGAGAGGACCTGGAGTCAGCCTACCTATCCCACCACAGGCCCCTTCCTTTTTCACAAGACCCAACTCACCCAGCATCCTTCACTGCGGGACACAATCATCACATCTCACACACCTGGGCCAGACAGCGAGACCCAGCCTCTCAGAGCTCTGAGCAAGCCAAGCTTCTAGTTCCAGAAGCCTCCAGGTTACCTCCATCCAGACAGACAGAAGGGCTCTCTCAGCGGCGTCAGCAAAGAAAGCAGGTGTCTTTCCTCCCCACTCCCAGACTCCAAGAGACGAGAGTCGCAGCCTCTTCCTTTACCTCCCCTCACCCCACTCCCAAAGCCCTTCACTCGCTAAGGCAAGGTCTGATGGGGACTTTTAATAGCCTTGCCTGGGCAGAGACCCAAGCGGAGGCTGTGTTCTCTGAAAATATTATTCACGAGCACAGATGTCACATGTAGAAAGGGGCAAAGCTGGGTCTCACCTTTCAATGTATGTGGACCAACCGTATGCTTGTCTCTGAGTTAGGTGCTTTTGCCCAGTCTGTCATTCCATCAGACTATAATGGAGAGAATCATACTGCCCAAAATGTATCATGCTCTATTCAATGTATCTTTATTGGGTACCTGTCAGGTACTAGGTGTTCCGCAAGGGTGTGTGAACTACGGTTCCTGCCTTCTAGGAAAATTAAGAAGCTTGGGTCTGGAATCAGCCAGACCTACCTGGTTTTGAATCCAGATTCCAGTCATTAGTATTTCTGTGACCTTGAGCAAGTAACCCTTACCCTTGAGCTTCAGTTTCCCCATCTATGAAAAGGGCACAATGATAATGTCATTGTGTCTCCCTGAGCTGGTGAAGGATCCACGTAGGGAACAAGCTGAGCAAGTGCCCAGCACATGATAAACACTCTTCAACAAGTGGCAACTTTTTAAAAATTAATAAATCCAGGATATGTGCACTGCCCAGTGGCAGCATCTGGGGATGAAAAGCATTTCTCAAGGCCGCCCAGCTACTTCTGTTAACCCTGGGAGGACATCACACAGCTTTCTGACTCCAGAGTAGGATAAAACACAGCTCTTCCTTTCTCAATGGGACCTCAGAGGCATCCCACAGGCCCTCCCTCCTGGCAGCCCTGCTGCCTCCCTCTGAGTTGCCGGACATCCGTTGAGGTCCAGGGTTTGGAGTTTCCGGGACTGGCGGGGTCACACTGCAGCTGGGTGGTGCCTGCCTGGCAGCCCCACCCTTCCTGGCG
>SJYV01028595.1:1166575-1202898 GCA_006410875.1 Neotragus pygmaeus | reverse complement strand
AGGGCGGGGGGGGGGCGGGGGCGACCCCTGCCCTGTCTCCTTCCCTGAAAACAAAGTCCTTCCTCTGAGCTCTCCAGAGTCTGGCCCGCTGCTCTGAATGCAGCTGCATCCAGCCCTCGAAATCCCCAGTTCCCAGGGAAGGCCCCAGTGGTCTGGATTGGAGACTCGGCTTCCACTGACGCCTCGCCTGCAGAGCAGAGCTGGAGAGGTGAGCCCAGGGTCCCCAACCCACAAGGAGGGTGTCTCAGGTCTGGAAGCCTGTTCTCCTCCCTGGGTTCCAGTAGCGGGGGCGGCTCACTGTTGATCCCCGCCATGGGACAGAGCTGGGCCTGGGTTCAAGCGCAGGCCAGGCAGACAACGAACTGAACTGTGTTTTCTGGGAAAGCAGCCAGTCGTCATACCCTCAGGCTTCCGGGCATCCAGGAGAGTGGCAGAGCAGGCCGCCGCCACCACCCTCAGTCGGCTCACCCCAGGCCCTGGCAGGGCACAGGCGGGCCCTGGTCTCTGACCCAGAACACTGCAGCCTGGGGGGCCACAGCACCCAGCCCTTGCCCTAGACCACTGCCTAGTGCACTAAAGGGGGCTTCATGGGGCGGAGAAGGGGTGCAACCTGAGGCCTCCTCCCACCCCTACCCCGTGCCCAAGTCTTTGGATGTCTGCTTGTGAGCACATCCTAGCTCTCCTGCTAGGCTGAGCTGGTTGAGGGCAGGGAGAAGCACTTAATCTGGCCTCTCTTCCTGGGCAATGTTGCTCTCTCCCTGTGGGATGACCACATCATGTCACCCCCTGGATTTCAGTGTCCTAGCTGCAGTAGAGTGGGAACCCCCGCTGTGTCCAGCTCCAGGCGGCTGGAGCCTTAGAGAGTAAGCCTGAGGCACATGCGCAGGTGAGGGTTTCTTGTTGTTACTAACATCTTATTGATCTGGTTTAGAACTTGCATTTCCCACACGTGGGAGATGAAGAATGGGAAGAGTATGAGCAGCTGGTCGGCAGACCCAGGCCTTCCTCAACCATCAGCTCGGAGACCCGTGGAATGCCCTTTCCAGGGCCCCACGTGCTGGCAGGGTGGAGGTGTTCTAAAATGCTCAGACTGGACACACTTGGTGGGAGGAGGTGACTCTTTAAAGGGGATCACGAGCTAAGGACCTTCGGGATCCCCCTCACTTCCTGGGTATTCTGGGATTCTCTGGGCGCGAGACATGCAAGCCTCTCCCTGGTATGTATCAGCTGGCCCTGCCGCAGAGAGTTATTCAGAACAGGAGTGCTTGGCCAGCGCGTGCTGCCGGCCCGCCCAAAGCGCTCCACATATTGTACACATTATCCGCACTCAGGAGGGGCCCGGCGTCTGTGGGGACAGGCCGTTTAACGGGTTATAAACGGTCCTGTTCCCAAGCATCCTTCTGTTGACACAAAAAAGTGTATCTCTCTCCCCTCGCTGTGTAAATAGAGCCCACAGAGGCGCCTCCAGTCACTGCGCTGAAGCACGTGGCCATCCCAGTGCCAGGAAAAACAAATCCGCGCATGAAAATAACCTTCCCTGAAACCTGGTGAGCCGACTGTTCAGGGCTGGGTGGTCCCTGTTTGCCACGCATGAGTTTGGTGCGTGGCCTTCACTCGCCAAAATCTACACTCCAGTCACGCTGAGTCAGGAGGGAGGTGCTGGGCCATGGCCAGTTGCTCAGGAGGCTGGAGCCCCCTGTGGCTGCCACAGAGCTTCCTATCGATCCAGCCGCCCCATCAGACTGGAACCCAGGCCGGCAGCTGGCCAGCTGTAGACCAGCCGCTGGCTTGAGGAAAGGCAGCAGGCAAGAGTCACCTCCATGGAGGAGCAGTTTTCATCTTAAAAGGGGGCCCGGCCCAGACTCCCAGGAATGTGCAACTGGAAGGGTGCTGGTTCCTTCTGGCAAACTGGTGTTGACGGAGCAGAGGACGTGTCTCTGGTTTCCATCTGCTGCACAGCAGAGGTGCATGGCAATGGCCTGCCTCTTCAGGGCTGGGATGGCCAGACATCCCCCAGACTTGTGAAGCCAAGCACCAAGGAGAGACTGAGAGCACCTGCTCCCTACCTGGCCCAGGGGAAGTCGGTGGTGGAGCCTAACCTAGAATCTCTCTTCAGACCTTGGAAGCAGCAGGCTGGCTCTGAACACACACTGGCCATGCCCTCGGCCTGGAGTGCCCTTCCCCAGCTTCTGTGGCTGGCCTCAGCTCAAAAGTTGCCTCCTCCAAGAAGCCTTCCCTGATCTGCCCAGAGTTAATATCTGCAGAGAATACTCTGATATTTTCTTGTTTTCTCATACATATGTGTATATGTGCGTATGTGTTTAATCTGTCCCATCCCAATAAAATTTAAATATCAGAAGAGTAGGAACTAAGGTGCTTGACAAATACAGTTCAATGACCAACATAATTTCATTTTAACTGCTGAAAGCCTAGAGTTGGGGGAGATATTGAATACTTCTGGAAACATTGTTAAACTGTAATTCTGAATAATGCGGGAGTTTCATTCAGGTGGCTCACAAGGTCCCTGCAACCTGAGGCAGCACCTCCAATATAACTAAGACACCTCCTGCTCATAGACTCTGGTGCCTTCCAGTGAAAGAAGGATTCAACACTTTCCTGGTGCCTTAAGGAGAAAATGGGATTTTCTGAGAATAGCCTTCCTCTGTTTTCCTTCTCACTTGCAGAAGGAAAGCTCAGGAGACGGGGTTGACAGCCCCCATCATCCCCTGCTCCTGTAACTGATTCCCCCTCCTCTCCCTCTCCCATCCTGAGTATTTGTCATTATCTACTTGTGGCTAACTGCTTTTCATCTCTGAAAACCAAAAATGGTTGGTAACCAAGACAAACTGGGAGTTCTTCTTTTTACAAGTGGGACAGGTTTCAAAATAAAAACATTGTTGATCACTTCCCCAGTAACAGCATCACTGAAATTCTATTGGCCAAGCATCTGTGGGCAGTCTATGAGGCCAGTACTGCCCCAGTCATCCCGGTGATACAGACAGGTCTTGCCTCAGAGGAGCTCTCAGGCCAGTAAGAAAGATGATTTTGACTTAACAAATGATTTCTTAAGCACTCACTAAAGGCTAGACTGGCGGCCCACGGTAAACGAGGAATAGGCCTGCCCTTGAGCAGTTCATGGGGGTTTCCCTGGTAGCTCAGCTGGTAAAGAAATCCGTCTGCAGTGCAGGTGACCCCAGTTTGATTCCTGGGTTGGGAAGATCCACTGGAGAAGGGATAGGCCGCCCACTCTACTATTCTTGGGCTTCCCTGGTAAAGAATCTGCCTGCAATGCAAGAGACCTGGGTTTGATCCCTGGGTTATGAAGATTCCCCTGGAGAAGGGAACAGCTACCCACTCCAGTATTCTGGCCTGGAGAATTCCATGGACTGTATAGTCCATGGGGTCACAAAGAGTTGGACACAACCGAGCAACTTCCGCTTCACTGAGCAGTTCATCCTCATGCGGAGGTGAGAGTCCTATTTCTGTACTCCGAAATTTCTGTATTTCTATGGAGGAGAAGAGCAGGTGAGAGGGAAGCAGGCAGGTGCCGAGGGTGCACACCCAGAAGTTCAGTGTCAGAGGGAGGTGGGAGTGTGCTGGGTCAAGGTGGGGCTGGGGACGGGGCTGGCCAGCAGAAAGGGCTTCGGGCAGAGGGGCGGCAGGTGCAGAGGCGGCCTGAGCTCGCTGGGTCCAAGGACTGAAAGGAGGCTCCCGTGGCTGGAGGAGGGAAGCAGGTGGGCTTGCAGAGACAGGCAGGGAAAGCCCCGAGTGCAGGGTTTCAGAGTGGTGAGTGGTCTGTGGCAACAAAAGATACAGCAAGTGAAAGAGTGCAGTGAAAGAGTTTAGAGTTTATCATGTAAGCAATGGGGAGCCCAGACGGAAGTGGGGAGATAGCGGTGGGGAGAGCAATCTGGAGGCTGTGGCCTAGGTGAGAAACAGATGAGAAGGGAGGGAGTGGGAGGATGGACAACTACGTGAGAGTCACATGGTCTTCCGCTCGCCACCACCTCAAGGAGCCCCACATCAAACACCCTCTCACTCCCCATCCACAAATCCTCTCCTCCACCCCACCTACCCAGCCTCACCGCTCCCCACTGGACATGGCGTCAGAAAACAAGAGAACGTGCACAATTGGATATACGGAGACAAACGGGTCTGAGATGTCAGAACAGCTCATCCTGAAAGCTGACCTCCTTGAGGTCCCTCCCTGACCCAAAAACTTCCCGCCACGCGTGCGCTTGGATGATCACTTTATTGACATTTCCAGCAACTGGGAATCAAGTGGGAGAACAAGAGCCTCTTCAGGAAGGTCCAACCTGATTTATACCTGGGGAGGTGGGGACCTTCGCGCACCGGGAGACACAGTCGGTCGTCAAACACTTTTCCTCTTTGAGAAAGTGCACGCCCACTCCAGTCAGCTGGTTTACAGCCCTCTGGGGCACTGTTGCACTGGGCACCTGGATTTGCTTGGTTTGGTATGAGGCAGCAGGGGGTGAGGGGGGAGGGCAGAGGGCTGGGCAGCCTCGGAGCCGGGGCTCCTGACCAGGCTCTGCTACTGCATGGGTTTCTCTCCTCTCTTGGAGAAGGAACTGGCAGCCCACTCCAATATTCTTGCCTGGAGAATCCCATGGACAGAGGAGCCTGACAGGGTTGCACAGAGACGGGCACGACTGAAGCGACTTAGCACAGCACACGCCCCTCTCTGGGCCTCAGTTTCCCAATCTGCAAAATAGGGAATCGTAGTGGCTGATAGTGAGGTGCCGAGGGCTCTGATCTCTCCTCCCGAGGTGTGTGTCCCAGTCCCCTGGTTACCCCACCGGGACAGGGAAATGTGTTCCACCTCCTCCCCAGAGCCAGGCCTTCCCGTACAACTCCATCTGTTTTTTAACACTGTACTCAAAAGGAGCCAATGCCAGCATGACCACCAGCCAGCAGGTAACTCACTCCCAAGGTGGCGGGGGCATCCGAAAGCCTCTTCCCAGTCAGCCTGTTACCAGCTGGGCCTAGGTAAGGTTTCAGTGGCTGCCAGTGACAGCCGCCCACCCAAAAGCTCTCTGGTCTATTCTACACCCCCATCCTTTTCTAACTGGGCCTTGGATGGATTTCAGGTTTCAGGCATGCTCACTGCCAAGGCCTCCACCCAGCCTGCAGCCTGAGGATGGTGCCGCAGGCCTGGGCCAGGGAGGTCAGCATCCTCAACCACAGGCAGCCTGGGGAGCACCGCCCGGCCTGGACAGGCCCACAGGGAGGGGAGAGAGAGCAGCGGGAGGCCTCCTCCAGGGCTTCGCCTGCCCTAGGGCAGCGGTGGAACCTGGGCTGGAAGGGAGCTGAGCAGAGCAGGAAACTGGTGGGCAAATAAGTCCCAGGTCAGAGAAATACGGAAGGTAAAGGTGAAGGAAGTCGAGCCGGCTCCACAGCAGGATAGGAGTGGGAGGCAAGAGAAGGATGACCTCCTGCCTCCACGCAGAGGGAGAAGCCGGGCCTGGGAAGGCGGGCAGGGCGCTGCGCCCCTGAGGAAGCACTCCCAGCCCGGGGGGGTTGGCTGAAGCTCTTCTCGGCTCAGGCAAACTCCCCTGGAGGCCAGTCTCTGCTCCTGGCCTCTTCTCTGTATCTAACAGTGGAGTTGGAGCTATTGGCTCGAATCCTTTTTTTTCTTTGTAAGCTTGTTCCCTCCTTTTTTTTCTGCTGTTTAAAAAGAAAAAAGTTTTGAACCAAGACATAGTGCAAACGTTTTTATTTCTTAAAATTTCTTTAAGGAAACGGTAGTGCTCACAGTAAAACGGAGGTGACCCCAGTGTTTACCCAGCACTTCTGTGTGTATAAAATCCTCGCATGGATGTCTGCTACAGCGCAGAGCTGCAGATGAGCCAGGAGTTACCCTCCCCATGCCTAGGGGGATAAGGGGCTGTCCCAAGTCAGAGACTGGTCAGATAAGGACCCAGGGACCCAGATTCTGCCAGAGGAGACCCTGGGGCACACTCCCTTGTGGCCCCTCTAGGCCAAACCACACTCAAACGGAAGGAAGCCCAGCTACCCACAAGACAAACTTCCTTCTAACTTTTTCCCCTGGGCAATCTCACTTACCCAACCAGTCAATCCTAAAGGAAATCAGTACTGAATATTCATTGGAAAGACTGATGCTGAGGCTGAAACTCCAATACTTTGGCCACCTGATGTGAAAAACTGACTCCTTGGAAAAGACACTGATGCCGGGAAAGATAGACGGCAGGAAGAGAAGAGGACGACAGAGGATGAGATGGTTGGATGACATCACCAACTCAATGGACATGAGTTTGAGCAAGGTCCAGGAGTTGGTGATGGACAGGCTGCAGTCCATGGGGTCACAGTCAGACATGACTGAGAGATTGAACTGAACTGAACTGAAATGAACCTCATTTAGGGACTTCCAAGGTGACTCAGTGATAAAGAATCCACCCACCAATGCAAGAGGTGTAAGAGACGTGCATTTGATACCTGAGTCAGGAATATCCCCTGGAAGAGGGCCCAGCAACCCACTCGAGTACTCTTGCCTGGAGAATCCCATGGACACAGGACACAGAGTCAGACACGACTGCAGTGACTAAGCACGCATGCCCGCAGCCTCACCTAAAGATAGCAGGGGAGGGCCCGTGGATGTCATCAGAGCTGTGGAAGTGTCTCACTGGTCCCCACAGAGCCCATGGCCCCTGTCTCCCTCCCTGATCAAGAAGGAAGGCAGTGACGGCCTCAACATTTCTTGTGCTCTGGCATCTGCCAACATGATCTGATTTTCAATCAAACAGCAGCCTTGCAGAGCGGCTAGTAATGTTACCCCTCTTCTCAGTAAGAAAAGTGAAGAGCGTCAAGGCTAGAAGATATGCAGCCAGGATTCAAACGCAGGTCTTTCTTGACTCTGAAGCCCACATTCCTCTACTCCTGTGGTGCTGCCACTTCCTAAAAGCAGAGCAGGGGGTCACAGTGCATGCAGTGAGCGTGGGTCGGTGGCTCAAGGTGGCTCTGAGCATTCCTTCTGGGGACTCTCAGGCACAGCCCATGCCCACGATAGGGGCTGGACTCAGTGTGTGAGCTCTGAGGTCCTTCTCAAAGTTTAACAGCTCTGGAACAAACAAGAAAAATAGATTCTATCAGACTCTAAAACTCATTCATTGAGTCTCCCTTCCACATGCCTCATACAGAGTGAGGTGCCAGGGAGGGCCTACGCCATACTTGTCGGTGTCCTCACGGGGCTTCTAACAGGAAGTGAATGGACCATGAGCATGATCCATGATCCATGACAGAGTCTCCTCTTCTGACCTCGGGTTGCTGTAGGTGACAACAGGACACGGAAAGATGGAGGGTCTACAGCCTCCACAGCTCAGAGCACTGGAGTCCTCGGCGTCCTCAGCAGACTCTCCTCCACAGGCAAGGGCGGGGGCTCCTGTCCCGCGTTCTCCTGCCTGGCCGAGGAGCCCCCTGCAGGAGAGGCCCCTTTAAAGTATAACAGACAGTGCGGTTCCCTTGCCGCCTCCTGTGCGCTGGGCCATGGGCCTGACAGTACAGGGGCCTATACTCCAGGAGCTCAGATGGGGGTTCCATGGTCTCATCTCTGAGGCCTGGCTGGGCAGAGTTGGGGAGCTCGCATGTTGAGGCCTCTGAGTAATTTCAATTCCACACTCAGTGGAACCTATTGCTGTCGCTCATTGTGCTGGGCTGGGAGAGAACGACTTATCATGTTGAAGCCCAGCCTTCAAGAGGCTTCCTGGGCCCCTGGGGCAGCCAGAAGTTAAGGGGGCAAGAGAAGGGTGGACTAAGTGCTGTAGGGGTTCTGGTTGGAGGAGCCGCAGGGAAGGCCACGTGGAGGAGATGATACTGCAGAGGGCCTTAGAGGACGGTAGTGTCTTGACATGTGGAGCCAGAAGGGAAGGGCAGAGGTGATTTCATAGAAAGAACAGAGCAAAGTATGGACCCAGCCCTGGTCCAGCCACATCCAGCTGGGGACTCGCTTAGATTCTCCGAGGGTCAGATGAGGCTGTTCTCTGATCTCGGGAAATAGCACCCTGTGCACACTCCCCCGGACACTCATCATCCAGGCTCCTCTTCCTGTCTCCCCAGCCACTGCCCCCTCGAACATAGCCTTTGGAAACTGGACACTCACAGAATAGAAACAAAACATGGAACATAAATGCTGAGATGAGACTTGGCTGTCAATCAGTGTATCCTGACATTCTGCAAATATGGCTGAGGCCCAGCCAGAGTGCATGACTTGCCCAGGGTGACAGAGCCAGGACGAGAACGCTCGTGTCAGTCACGACCCTGATCACACACTTGTGACAATCACATCGCTGGATCATCTTCTTTTGGTCAGTCTTTTCTGTCCCATCCTCTACCCTGGCTTTCAGAGTCAGATCCAGCCCTCACTGTTCTCTCCCATTCATGGTTGGGATCTACCACTGCCCTCTGTAAAAGTCAGGAATTATGGGGTTAGTCCCCAGCTGTGGACATGCGCTTGTGCTTAGTCGCTCAGTCATGTCCGACTCTTTGCAATCCCATGGACTGTAGACCACCAGGCACTTCTGTCTATGGAGATTCTCCAGGCAAGAATACTGGAGTGGGTTGCCATGCCCTCCGCCAGGGGATCTTCCCAACCCAGGGATCGAACCGAGGTTTCCTGCACTGCAGGCAGATTCTTTAACCATCTGAGCCACCAGGGAAGCCCAAGAATACTGGAGTGGGTAGCCATTCACTTCTCCAGGGGATTTTCTGGGCCCAGGTATCGAACCAGGGTCTCCTGCATTACAGACAGATTCTTTACCAGCTGAGCTACCAGGGAAAACCGAAGTCAGTATCAAATTAATGGAACAGTTTCAGATCCAGACTAAAGGCCCTACGTCTGAGGAGTCTGTGGCCTGACTCCCTCATGGGGCTCTGTCAACCCTCATGGGTGGCCCGAGGGCTTCTCAAGGGCAGCCGAGGAGTCTGGGCAACTGGCGAGAGGGAAGCAAGCATGTGACAGAGGACACAGGGTTGGTTTCTGTGTGAACAACGACTACTCCCTTGACTGACATCTCACAAGACCCTGAATGTCATCACAAGGAAGACAGAGATGGCAAGAAGGTGGCAGGTGACACAGATGACACCTAGTGTGTTATTTCCAGGCTGTGGCTGAGTCTGTCTGTCATGTGGGGGAGAGCAGCTGTTAGGACTGGGGGCTCCTGGCTGGGCCCGTGTCAAACTTCTGGTCGTCTCTGCAGGCTGTGTTTAGATTCTGATCACAGTTCCCACTGTGCAGCCACTGGCGCACAGAGCTGGCCGGGCTCTTTCTCAGTGGGCAGGGGGTTAGGAGGAACGTCTGGGGAGAATTCAGACAAGCCTGGCCTCAAAGCAGAGCTACAAAGCCAGGAGCTGACTGCTGCTCCGTGGCCCCAGCCTCCCTTGGAGGGCACTCAGAGTGTGAAAGTAAACAGATGTCTGCGGCAAGCTTGCAGCCTATGTCACTTACTAAGCCCCTCTTGCTCCAGTCTCCCCTCTGATAGACACTTCAGCCTGACAGGTTTGATGGAACTTGGAGGCAGGAGCTTTGGTGTGTTCTTTATTTACAGGAGAGTAAATGGAGCCTGCAAGGCTGTGGGTCCAAGACCTCCCTTGGGAGAAAATGTGGTCACATCTGGGACAGGATCTAGGAGGTACAGAGAGACTCCTCTACCTGCGGNTTTGATACCTGAGTCAGGAATATCCCCTGGAAGAGGGCCCAGCAACCCACTCGAGTACTCTTGCCTGGAGAATCCCATGGACACAGGACACAGAGTCAGACACGACTGCAGTGACTAAGCACGCATGCCCGCAGCCTCACCTAAAGATAGCAGGGGAGGGCCCGTGGATGTCATCAGAGCTGTGGAAGTGTCTCACTGGTCCCCACAGAGCCCATGGCCCCTGTCTCCCTCCCTGATCAAGAAGGAAGGCAGTGACGGCCTCAACATTTCTTGTGCTCTGGCATCTGCCAACATGATCTGATTTTCAATCAAACAGCAGCCTTGCAGAGCGGCTAGTAATGTTACCCCTCTTCTCAGTAAGAAAAGTGAAGAGCGTCAAGGCTAGAAGATATGCAGCCAGGATTCAAACGCAGGTCTTTCTTGACTCTGAAGCCCACATTCCTCTACTCCTGTGGTGCTGCCACTTCCTAAAAGCAGAGCAGGGGGTCACAGTGCATGCAGTGAGCGTGGGTCGGTGGCTCAAGGTGGCTCTGAGCATTCCTTCTGGGGACTCTCAGGCACAGCCCATGCCCACGATAGGGGCTGGACTCAGTGTGTGAGCTCTGAGGTCCTTCTCAAAGTTTAACAGCTCTGGAACAAACAAGAAAAATAGATTCTATCAGACTCTAAAACTCATTCATTGAGTCTCCCTTCCACATGCCTCATACAGAGTGAGGTGCCAGGGAGGGCCTACGCCATACTTGTCGGTGTCCTCACGGGGCTTCTAACAGGAAGTGAATGGACCATGAGCATGATCCATGATCCATGACAGAGTCTCCTCTTCTGACCTCGGGTTGCTGTAGGTGACAACAGGACACGGAAAGATGGAGGGTCTACAGCCTCCACAGCTCAGAGCACTGGAGTCCTCGGCGTCCTCAGCAGACTCTCCTCCACAGGCAAGGGCGGGGGCTCCTAGCCCGCGTTCTCCTGCCTGGCCGAGGAGCCCCCTGCAGGAGAGGCCCCTTTAAAGTATAACAGACAGTGCGGTTCCCTTGCCGCCTCCTGTGCGCTGGGCCATGGGCCTGACAGTACAGGGGCCTATACTCCAGGAGCTCAGATGGGGGTTCCATGGTCTCATCTCTGAGGCCTGGCTGGGCAGAGTTGGGGAGCTCGCATGATGAGGCCTCTGAGTAATTTCAATTCCACACTCAGTGGAACCTATTGCTGTCGCTCATTGTGCTGGGCTGGGAGAGAACGACTTATCATGTTGAAGCCCAGCCTTCAAGAGGCTTCCTGGGCCCCTGGGGCAGCCAGAAGTTAAGGGGGCAAGAGAAGGGTGGACTAAGTGCTGTAGGGGTTCTGGTTGGAGGAGCCGCAGGGAAGGCCACGTGGAGGAGATGATACTGCAGAGGGCCTTAGAGGACGGTAGTGTCTTGACATGTGGAGCCAGAAGGGAAGGGCAGAGGTGATTTCATAGAAAGAACAGAGCAAAGTATGGACCCAGCCCTGGTCCAGCCACATCCAGCTGGGGACTCGCTTAGATTCTCCGAGGGTCAGATGAGGCTGTTCTCTGATCTCGGGAAATAGCACCCTGTGCACACTCCCCCGGACACTCACCATCCAGGCTCCTCTTCCTGTCTCCCCAGCCACTGCCCCCTCGAACATAGCCTTTGGAAACTGGACACTCACAGAATAGAAACAAAACATGGAACATAAATGCTGAGATGAGACTTGGCTGTCAATCAGTGTATCCTGACATTCTGCAAATATGGCTGAGGCCCAGCCAGAGTGCATGACTTGCCCAGGGTGACAGAGCCAGGACGAGAACGCTCGTGTCAGTCACGACCCTGATCACACACTTGTGACAATCACATCGCTGGATCATCTTCTTTTGGTCAGTCTTTTCTGTCCCATCCTCTACCCTGGCTTTCAGAGTCAGATCCAGCCCTCACTGTTCTCTCCCATTCATGGTTGGGATCTACCACTGCCCTCTGTAAAAGTCAGGAATTATGGGGTTAGTCCCCAGCTGTGGACATGCGCTTGTGCTTAGTCGCTCAGTCATGTCCGACTCTTTGCAATCCCATGGACTGTAGACCACCAGGCACTTCTGTCTATGGAGATTCTCCAGGCAAGAATACTGGAGTGGGTTGCCATGCCCTCCGCCAGGGGATCTTCCCAACCCAGGGATCGAACCGAGGTTTCCTGCACTGCAGGCAGATTCTTTAACCATCTGAGCCACCAGGGAAGCCCAAGAATACTGGAGTGGGTAGCCATTCACTTCTCCAGGGGATTTTCTGGGCCCAGGTATCGAACCAGGGTCTCCTGCATTACAGACAGATTCTTTACCAGCTGAGCTACCAGGGAAAACCGAAGTCAGTATCAAATTAATGGAACAGTTTCAGATCCAGACTAAAGGCCCTACGTCTGAGGAGTCTGTGGCCTGACTCCCTCATGGGGCTCTGTCAACCCTCATGGGTGGCCCGAGGGCTTCTCAAGGGCAGCCGAGGAGTCTGGGCAACTGGCGAGAGGGAAGCAAGCATGTGACAGAGGACACAGGGTTGGTTTCTGTGTGAACAACGACTACTCCCTTGACTGACATCTCACAAGACCCTGAATGTCATCACAAGGAAGACAGAGATGGCAAGAAGGTGGCAGGTGACACAGATGACACCTAGTGTGTTATTTCCAGGCTGTGGCTGAGTCTGTCTGTCATGTGGGGGAGAGCAGCTGTTAGGACTGGGGGCTCCTGGCTGGGCCCGTGTCAAACTTCTGGTCGTCTCTGCAGGCTGTGTTTAGATTCTGATCACAGTTCCCACTGTGCAGCCACTGGCGCACAGAGCTGGCCGGGCTCTTTCTCAGTGGGCAGGGGGTTAGGAGGAACGTCTGGGGAGAATTCAGACAAGCCTGGCCTCAAAGCAGAGCTACAAAGCCAGGAGCTGACTGCTGCTCCGTGGCCCCAGCCTCCCTTGGAGGGCACTCAGAGTGTGAAAGTAAACAGATGTCTGCGGCAAGCTTGCAGCCTATGTCACTTACTAAGCCCCTCTTGCTCCAGTCTCCCCTCTGATAGACACTTCAGCCTGACAGGTTTGATGGAACTTGGAGGCAGGAGCTTTGGTGTGTTCTTTATTTACAGGAGAGTAAATGGAGCCTGCAAGGCTGTGGGTCCAAGACCTCCCTTGGGAGAAAATGTGGTCACATCTGGGACAGGATCTAGGAGGTACAGAGAGACTCCTCTACCTGCGGCAAATATGACAGAATCTCAGAGCTGAAAAGTACTTCCTTGGAGCCCCCGTGTGTGTCTGAGGCCCAGGGTGCGGACTTGCTCGCATTCATAGAGAAGCAGGGATATCGTGTGGATCCCAGAAAGGCGAGGGATGGTTTGCTCTACTTGGGGGAGGCAGCAGATTGGAAGTGCTGGGGAGCTGGCCCCTTAGCAGAGTGGGGCTGGGGGAGTGGTGCAACGAGAGGACGCTATGGGAACCTCGTCCTCAAATTCTCCCCGTGGTCCCTGCTGCAGACCTCCTGCTCTGCCACCCGCCCAGGATGTACGGTGCACAGAAGGCCAGCTCACAGGGGCCAGGGGTGACTGCTCAGCCCCGACTGCGGTTGATGGGCTTCCCAGGTGGCCCTAGTGGTGAAAGAACTCGCTGGCCACTGCAGGAGATGTAAGAGCCACGAGTTCGATCCCTGGGTTGGGAAGATCCCCTGGAGAAGGGCATGGCAACCCATTCCAGTATTCTTGCCTGAAGAATTCCATGGATGGAGGAGCCTGGTGGGCTATAGTCCATAGAGCGTAGAGAGTCAGACGCGACTGAAGTGACAGAGCATGCATGCACTATGATCGATAATCGCCAGCTCCTCCCTCAGAAGCCATTCTCTAGGGCTTCCATCAGGAAGTCAGTGGACTAACATCGGAAAACGACCTCCTAGCTTCTGACCTCCTGCTGCTGTCAGGGGAAGCAGGTCACGGGAGGAGATAAAGACGGACAGTGAGGAGATCACTGGGGTGGAGGGAAGACCCAGTCCAACTGAGGGCTCTGGCTCAGGAAACTGAAGGTTACTTCTGACTGTCTCTGTGTAGTTTGCTAAAAACCAGGCCAATGAAGCTGTTATGAAGAGCTCCATACAGTAAACAACAGGCAGGAGCAGAGCTGTAGTTCACAGATGGTACTGAGTGCCTCCAGAGGAATGTGTAAAAAGGCAGATTCCTCAGCCCCTCCTCCAGATTTAGAAGCCTCCTGAGCACTGGCCAGCCCCCAGTGTAGGCAGGGAGAGTGCCAAGTCTCCTAGTCTGCCACACCGTGAGATCCAATGAGTGGCCCAGGCAGAGAGGGCCTGGGCTGGAGAGGGGCTGGTGTGGAGCCAGGGGTCAGAGACTGGGGTTACCCCACAAAGAGCGAAGGCGAGGGGGCAAGCTGGGCAAATGGGAGGGTGGTCTGAGAGAGTGCCAGGCACAGCAGGCTCTCTCAACGGAACAGGGCCTGAGGCACAACAGACACTTGCTGAGTGAGGAAGGCAAAACTCTAAATAGTGTGCCCGGGCCACTCCAGCTGTGCAAAGAACACCAACAAAGAGAATTTAGAGAGATGTAAAATAGCTACGTCTCATGATCAACAGGTTCATAAACTTTGCTTAAGTTCATGATAAAAATAAATAAACACAGGCAAATTACACTTACTTCACATAGTCGTTTCTGGGTGGTAAATTCTATATTAAATTCAAAATTCATATGCATGGGTGGAACTTCCCATGTCAGCCCAACATGAACCCTGGGAAGGGGGGCAGATTAGGGGGCCATTACGCTCTCAAACGGGCCCAGAAGGGATGCTCTGTACTCCACCCCCACCCCCACACCAAACCCTAGGCCCTGGGGCATCACTGGCTGTGTCCACGCCACTCAGAACCGAAAGACCTGTGCTCATGGTTGGGGGAAGCGGCGGGCATTCCCAGAGCTTTGCCAGATTAATTTCTTATCCATTAGTGGAAATGGGAGCCAGAGGGAATCTGATGTAGTGGAAAGAGAACTACACAGAAAGTCAAAATATTTAAGGTCATTTCAAGAACCAACTCATCATTTGTGGAAATGGGTAGGTGATTTCCCCCAGCAGGGCCTTGGTTCTCCGCAGTGGCTGCACAGTGAGAGAGAGAGAGCAGCTTGACACAGGGCCCCTGGGTAGTAGCTTCATACCCCGACACTGTCTCCTGCTTTCTCCACAGTTTCACGGTGGGTCAGGAATCTGGCTGAGGTTTAGCTGTGGGTTCAGCTTCAGGAATCTCCCGAGGCTGCAGTCAGGATACCCACCATCCGCCACCCACTGGGGCTGCAGTCAGCCGAGGCTCAGCTGGGAGAGCCGCTGCTTCCAGGCTGGCTCCCAAGGCTGCTGGCAGGCTCAGAAGACCGCTTCCAAGCTCACTGTGCAAGTGCAGGAAGGCCTTGGCTTCTCACTCCAGGGGCTACCTCGCATCCCAGCAGTTGACTTTCCCCAAAACAAGTGATTCCAGAGGGAGGGGGACAGAGACAGAGAGAGATGGAGAAACCAAGACAGAAGCAACCATCTTTTTATAAGATAATCTTAGAAATGACATGCATCAGTTCTGCCACATTCTACTCCCTAGTGGGCTGGCCACTAAGTCCAGTCTATTCTCAGGAAGAAGGGGCCTGAGCTCTGCCTCTTGAGGGGCATCATATCAGAGAACTGTGGACACAGCTCTAGAACCACCATAGGGAGTTAGAGCCAATGATCTGTAAAGTTTCCAGGGCCACGACTCCGGCTCCCCATGCTCCATCCCAGAGCATCAGGCATGATGGACATAAAAGGATCAGAGGTGTCTGCTGACCCTTCTCCTGGGGGGCTGTGTTCTCTGAAGAAATGACAGGGAGAGTGAGAAGGTGCGCTCATCAGAGGGACGTGTAGGTCGGAGGGGCTAGGAACCTTGTGAGTGAGCCCAGGGCCTTGGCACAGCTGCTCAGACTTCTGTTGGCCTGTGAACAGAGCACCTGATGCGAGTGTCCCCCCACGCCCCCATATGCAGGCAATGCAAAATGTCTGGCCACCCTGATGGTCTAAAGCCGGGCCACTGGGTGAGGAATCCTCGCCAGCCCACAGCAGGGACAGGCTGGCAGGGATGCCCCAGATCTCCTTCATCCCTCCAAAGGGATGAGGATGAGAGATGCTGTGGAGTCCGAGTGAACCAGGAGGAACAGAGTCAGTGTCCTGTGGACCAAAAAAAGAAGGGAGCGGAAACTCATTCAGAGTCAAATTCTTTTAAGGGGCCTTGTTGTAGCATGAGGTCAATAGCCTAAGCTTGGCATTATCCAGAGCTGGGTTTGAATACTGGTTCTATTGTTACTAACATCTCCATGCTTGTTTCCTCATTTACAATATTGGTATACCAAGACAGTCCAAACCATAGCACCATGAAAATTAAATGAGATGATCCATTAAGGCCCTTAGAACAGTGATTAGCACATAATCAGTACTCATAACTAACATATTATTATTAACTTTCGGATTACAACAGACATCAGAGTTCACACCCAGTTCAAGTGCACACCTGGCATGGGAAACCCCCCCAACTTACTGTGACAGATGACAAAAGGTTCTCGGGGCACTACTTGAGTGCTTTGAGAGCTTGGGAGCTGACTGCCTGCCCTGGACATCTGCTGACCCACAGATGAAGAACTCACATTAGATCTAGAGCCAGCCATAGAGCACGGTGCCAACCCACAGGGCGACAGTTCGAACCAGACCTAGGGCCGAAATCAGCCTCTCTGTGGCTGCCCTCTTCACCTCCATCCTTTTCGCATCCCAACAGCAAACAACAGCTTTGCATTTCAAATAGCCCAATAACATATCAAAGGAAAAAGAAAAGCATAATATCCAATTTCAGCCGACGTAAAGCCTCATTGGCGACCCCCCAAACATTTTATTGATACTTATGCTTACTTGCATCTAGTTTTTTTTTCAGAGTTAAGTCATAATTGAAATATTTACTCTAAAATCCTGTGTTCTAAGGTGATAGGTAAGGAAGATGTTTGTCTATAAAGCTAACTGAAACAGTTCAGACTGGGAGTGTATGGGTGGGGCTGGGTATTTGAAAGATGCTGTATTGTGTGTTTATTTATTAAGGGTGCTCGTGTTTATGTACACACGGGAGTGAGTGGCAGGCTTCCCTGGTGGCTCAGAAGTAAAGGGTTTGCTTGCCATGCAGGAGACCGAGGAGACACGGCTTTCATCCTTGGGTTGGGAAGATCCCCTGGAGGAGGACATGGCAACCCACTCCTGTATTCTTGCCTGGAGGAGCCCATGGACATGGGCGGAAGAGCCTGACAGGGTACAGTCCATGGGCTTGTACAGCCCAAAGAGTCAGACACGACTGAGCTTGCGCAGGAGGGAATGGCATGCGTGGCTGTGTGTGTGGCGGGGGGAATGTGTGCGAGGGGGATGCATGCCTGAGGGAGTGGGTGTGGGTGGAGTGAGGACCATCCAGGTGCTCTCTGGCCAGGGTACAACATTCCCCCCTGCAAAGGAGTCACAAATTTGGGGGCACATTTTTCCTCCTACCAGATTCCTCACTCTCCTCAGGAAGCTGCTGTGCTTGGCCAGGATTTGAGGTTTCTTCTTTCGTTGAGGCCTCTGGAGATACATTCCAATGGTGAACACAGAACACAAACCCAAGAAATAAAATCACACCTAGCACCTGAAAGGAGTCAAAACCCCTGGGGGAGGAAGCAAAGGTTCAAAGTTCCATAACTCACACTCTTTGGAAAGAGAGAAGGCTCGCCCCTCCCACACCCCAGATTGCCAGTTTGAATTTTTAAAATCAACCTTATGAGCAAACATCTGCCACTCTCCCTCTCCTGAGAAGAGGGTGAAGATCGGGATAAGGCATCTTTGTGTTTTCATTAGGTATTTTAGCAAATGCAATGAGGACATTCAGATACGATTTCTCTGTTTTGTACACACAGAGAAGTCTGTGCTAAGAGGATTACTTTCCTGGAGCCATATCCTCCCGAAAGTCCCTGGTCAAAGGAGACTCTTGTTAAACAGCATTTTCTCTAATTCCTCGGGCTTTCTTTCTGGCCTCAAAGTGCAGACATCTTGCCCACTCCTGAATCCACCCACCTCACAGACTTCAGCATAAAGTTGGTCCGGCACCTCCATTCTCCTCTGGCCCCTGGTTCCTTAATAAAGCTGAAGATGAACATTAGCGCTTGGTTCAACAGCATTGGAAAGGGAAAGGGCAGCCCTGTCCAACCCTCGACACCCCCTCACTGCCCGCATAGAAGATGTAGCCTTTTCGCCTCTGTGCCAGTGAATGGCTCTTCGAGGGTTTTCATTAGGGCTGGGTCTGCTGGTGCAGAAAGCCTCACAGATGTTGACATTTTTTTCATCCCAGGGTTAAGATGTCTTCCATGAGCTTTTATTCCCCATTTGTTACTTCTTTATTATCCAGGAGGTTTGGCCGCCTCCCTCTTCTCATTTCTCTGAAGAGAGCAGCGGTAGCTGGGCCTGTCATTATCTCGGCCCTTTTCTCTGGACTCCAGAGGCGGCCAGGGCCTCGGGCCCCATTGTGGGGGACAGCGGGGAGCTGAGGCAGGCCAGTCACTCCGCAGACCCTTTTGTGCAGCAGCCCCTCCTCCCCGCGGCGTGGCTCCGGGATGTGAAAGGTCAGGGGGCACACGAAGCTTCCATACCTGAGCTTTTGTTGAGGGCTGGAGGCGAATGATTCCAGAAGCAATGTTTGGGAAAGCTGCCTAGAGACTGCCTCCTCCCTGTTACAGTCACAGCTGTACCACACCCCTTCGGGCTGGGACCAAGGACATTGGGGAATTTGTTTACATCATCTGTCCCCAAAATGTCCCGAGAAAAATTTTTTTTATCCAGAGATTGGCTCAGACATGAATTTGAATGAAAGCCTGAAGTCTCTGAGATGCTGAGAAAAATCCTTTGTGATACATAGAGTGTTCTGTTGATTTTAACTATCTTTTGTCCTTTAGTCCTGGCAGCCTAGAGTCAACCTGCAACCTCAGCTTCCTCATCTGTCAAAGGGGAATAATATCTCTTCTTCTGCCCACTTCATACAGCTACTCTAGTTTTGCTGTGAATCTGATGAGGTCATACAGAAATTGTTTTTCCAAATTGTAGGACTGTATACAGTATCTTTCACAGCATCATCTTTCAGGATTTGAAACAGCTCAACTGGAATTCCATCACCTCTACTAGCTTTGTNGTTGAATCTCCAAAACTTTGGCCACCTGATGTGAAAAACTGACTCATTGGAAAAACCCTGATGCTGGGAAAGATTGAAGGTAGGAGGAGAAGGGGATTACAGAGGATGAGATGGCTGGATGGCATCACCGACTTGATGGACATGAGTTTGAGTAAGCTCTGGGAGTTGGCGATGGACAGGGAGGTCTGGCGTGCTGCAGTCCATGGGGTTGCAAAGAGTTGGACATGACTAAGCAACTGAACTGAACTGAATTAGTAATATTTGTATATTCTATTTAACTCAGTTTGCTTGTATCTGGTTTAGAAACATGTATCACTGCTCAAATAATGAAACTGCATGTGATTATCTTAACTGGGTTGTCCAGGCCAAGTTTCTTATCAGTACTATCCTGTTCAATTCTCTTTTTCTAAAATCACCATTCTTATTTTTCAAGAGTTCCCAAATGAATGTATAAAAACATATGGAAATAGTATCTTTCAGAGAAGTCACTTTATTATGAGTTCAATGCCTTCATTTTTGATGTGTTTAAATTTTTGATGTTCTTCTTTCATAAATATCAGTCATCTACATTGTTGAAAATACTCATTCGTCTTTAAATTGCCAAATGTACTTTCATAAAAGTTTTTAAAAGATTATCTTCAGATTTAAAAATTCTATACCGTTTGTATTTGTGTCTTTTCATTTCTCTTTTTTTTTGTCTTTTTTTATTGAAAAGTCTTACTAAGTATATCTGTTTGTGTCCCCTTTTAGTTTTGTTGATAATCTCCATAATCTCTTTGCTTTAAATAAAACATGCTTTTATTCACTTTCTCATGTTAGAGGCAAAGCATACAAGTCATTCTTAATATCTTGAATAGCTGAAACACAAAGAAGTTAATAACTTACCCCAAATCTTACAATTACATTTCACTCTTGAACAATGTGAGTTTGAACTGTGTGGGTCCACTTGTGTGCAGGTGTTTTTCACAGTAAACACTCTATTACAACACAGTTTGTGATTGGTTGAATCTGTGGGTGCAGGGGATAAGGAAGGCTGACTATAAGTCATATAGAGATTGACCCCAAAGTTAACAATAGTTAATGAGAAAAATCAGGATGTGAGTAGACCTAGGCAATCTGGCTCATGAATGCGTATTCTTACCTGTGGTTGCTCATACCTATATGTGTTGCTCAACACATATTTGTTGAATGAATAAGTGCATTGCTTTTCTATTGCTGTTGTAGCAAAGTCCCACAAACTGAGATGGTCTAAAAACAGCAGAAATTAATTTTGTCTCACAGGCTAGAAATCTAAAAACCAGTGCTCTGTTCTCAGAGATACAGGGAAGAATCTGCTCCCATGTCTTTCTCTCAGTTTCTTGGGGTGGCAGTCTTAGCTTACAGCTGCATCACTTCAGTTCCCCTGTCTCTACTGTCACACGCCATGCTTCTTCCATGTCTGTCCGTGTCTCTCCTTATAAGCACATCAGTTACACTGAACAAGGGCCTATCCTAACCAAGCACACCCTCATCTTAACCTGATCACATGTGCAGAGAGACTATTTCTAAACAAGGTCATAGTCAGGTACTGGGGTTAGGACTCAAACATAACTTATGTGGGGCATACAAGTCAACCCCAAACAGTAAAATTCAGATAAGATAAATTCACTCACAAAAAAATAATCACTGGAATCACTTCACTTAGTCTTCTAATTGAAGACTTAAGATTGCCCAGGATTGCCCATCATTTACTGAGCCCCCCTCCCCGCCCCCTCAAGCAGTGAAAGACACTATACCTTTCTAAGCTTCAATTTCCTGCTATGTAAACTCATAATAACAATATCTATTATAAAGAATTAATATAAAAATCCATGGCAAAAACACATGGATAGGAAGGAAATAAACCACTTCATGGTAGTGAGTTCAAAGGAGAAAAATAGCACGGAGAAAAGGAAAAGCAGAGCCTCTAACATTTTAGTACTAACATATCTGTCAGTATATATATTGTCTATTTACTTATAAATAAGGATTTTAAATCAAGTGGGTGCATGTTAAGATGGCAAATGCTAGGTACAGGCTTTTGTCTTTTTTTTTTTTTGCGCTTTTCTGTGTAACTGAAATATTTACTTAAATAATTATTTTTAAAAAGGGAAAAAAAGCAAAACATGTAGTAAAGAAAGTATTATTGCATTAGGGTCACAAGCCAACCCAAATTTATCTTTATTTTCCTAAATCTGTGGATTACAAAAGCAAGTAAACCACTTTCAATGACTATTTTTAAATCATAGAAGTAATATCTGATTGAGATTATAATTAAATACTATAGTGAAGTATAAAGTAAAAAGGAACCCTTGATATATTTATACCACTCCCTAAAATTACTACATTTAAAATATAAAGTGTTTCATCTTCTTCCAAAAAAGTANTTTTAAATCATAGAAGTAATATCTGATTGAGATTATAATTAAATACTATAGTGAAGTATAAAGTAAAAAGGAACCCTTGATATATTTATACCACTCCCTAAAATTACTACATTTAAAATATAAAGTGTTTCATCTTCTTCCAAAAAAGTAGTTCGAACACATACACAAATGCCTTTTTTACATCATAAATCATATTATCTATTAATCTTTGCCATGTTGTTAAAATCAACTCAAAGACACCTACTCTATTCATTTTACAGACTGCATAATATTTCATTGGTTGAGTGTATCATGATTGATTTAACTCTAGCCCAATTAATTGATGATTAGCTTGGTTCTAGATTTTTTTTTTTCAGTAAGTGAATAAAGGTACGTATATTTCTCATATCACTGTGGGGAAAAAAACTAAAAGCCGAATTACTGGATAAATGCATATGTTCGTTTTTTTTATTTTGATAAAGCATTTATGGCCAAATTAAGAGGGCACATTTTTACTTTGTTGAGTTGCTTGCATGAAAAATGGAGCCCAAGTTTTAAATGATCTTTGAGCTCTCTTCCAGTGAGTTCAAAAGAAGTGACATTCATTTTTGAACACCTTCTCTGTGCCAGACTTTCCTTAGATTTTCTGATTTAACCCCATGATAACCCTCTGAAGTTATTAGCATTCGAATTGGCTGGATAATGAAGCTGTGATCAACGTGGCTAGGGAAATTGGACATGGGTCAAGCAGTGAGTGGTGAAAGCCGGACGGAGACTCGGGTGTGTTTCAGAGCCCAAGCACTGCCCACTGCCCAGGACTGCTCCTGAGAGAAGTTGTGGGAGGAAGGAATACATCCAGGGAAGTAACTCTCTATCAAAGCTTGCCTGGATTTCTGGTCTTCGAATGCTTCTGAATTTAGAAACAATCTTCACTGAGTCTCTTCCTCCAATTTCTTGGTCCAGTTCCAAGGTCTGGGCCCCTTTTCCCAGAAAGTGAAATACAAAGAGCTCTCCAGCAGTTTAGCAAATAGGTTTTGAACCAGCCTGTCCTCAAAGAGATGTCTTATAAAAAATGGGCTGATTCAATGTCTTTTCCCCCTTGACATTGTCACTGTAAGATTGGTTCTTATTTACCCAGTCACTTGGGTTCTTAACTAGGTCATCAGTCTACACGTTCTCCCCTGGAGCCCCATTTCCTAGGGATGAGGGTTTTTTGTCATTAAAGGTTGGTTTCTAAGCTTAGCTCTTTCCCATAAGTGGTCCAAAATGACTTGTCTATGTGACATGTGCTGTGGTCCCTGCTCCTGCAATCTACAATGTTGAATTTAATTCAGATTGCCCTAAGAGTTAATTTAATAAAATATTTTAAGGGCACTCTGTCCATTCATGGCCCAGTTGTTCAGAGGTCAATTCAAATCTCAATACTGACTACTTCCTCCAGACTGTGTGGCTTCTTGTTTTCTTTGAGGGTTTGTTAAAAATAAAATGATTGATCCCAACTCTGTGTCTTTAAAATGAGTAGATATTTATAACTCTGGGCTAAAGTTTACATGTACAAGAGGAATATTAGACATGTGAGCTGAGATGGATTCTGGACCCCAGAAAGTTTCAGCAGACCCTTCTTATTATTACAAATTGTTACAGAGGCATGACTCATTGATGGATCCAGCCAGAAGGTAGCTCCAAGTTTTCTGTATAGAAGAGTCTTAATGATGGAGCTTCCCAGGAGCTTACCAAGTGGTGCTTCTGGTAAAGAACCTGCCTGCCAGTGTAGGAGATGTAAGGGACATAATTTCAATCCCTGGGTCAGGAAGATCCCCTGGAGGAGGGCAAGGCAACCCACTCCAGTATTCTTTCCTGGAGAATCCCACAGACAGAGGAACCTGATGCACTCTAGGCCATAGGTTTGCAAAGAGTCAGATATGACTGAAACTATTTTCATAGTGAGCTGACTAAACTTGTTCACATTTTTGTTAGAGATCAACAATAATGTTTTTTTCTAAATATGCCTTTAATCACATGTTGTGTATAATTAAGAAAATATTAGTTTTTCATGTCAGCTAATATTATTGCTATTATCATCATTACTACTATTAATATTTTTGAAAGGATGGAAATTTTAGAGAACTTGATGCCCTTGTCCCTGCCCATTCTTGGTAGATCACAAGGACCAAAATTTGGTTTGCCCAAAATGTCACCAAGGGATTATATTCAGTGGCACTGTTTTGTTGCATGGTGACAAATGCTGAGCTATAGCACGGTGTCCCAATCACTTCAACAATTTCTTTGATTTATTCAGTACAATTTTGAAAAATTTGGAAGCCTGTGTTTCAAAAGAATCCCTGTCTAAATGCTTACTGGTCATTCTAACCACAAGAGATAAGTAAGGATACAGTGGGGAGATGTGTGGTCTAGACTTTGGGTAGGAAGGCAAGGACAAGGCTGGAGATTGCACTATGCATACAATAATTGTCGTCACAGCATTATCATGGGAGGCAAGGAGGCAAAACAGCGAAGAGAATGCCTGCCTTCTCAGTCTAATATACTCCCTTCTATCATCTTTTCTCAAGATTCTCTCCAGTCTCATTGGATTGAAATGAAGTGCTATTTCCTTGATTAAAATAGTGATAGAAAATATTCATATCACTCCCAAACTTACAAGGTGGAACTGTTGTGAGAGTTTTACATAGAACAAATCATTGAGTCCTCACAGTAATCCTATGGGCTGGTTACCATCTTTACTTACATCACCATTTAAAGGAAATACAAACACAGAGAGAATGAGTATCCTGCCCAAAGACATATTTGTAAGTTGCAGAAGCAGGAACTGAAGCTAAATAATCTGGTTGCAAAGCTATGCATTTGCCCACTACATTTTGCTGCATCTTACTAGAGAGTTGGGGATAGAATAAATGATGCTGGTTTTCTGGGTAGCATTTATGATTCTGCTAAGCATTTGAATAGGGGGTTCAATCAGATAAGACACAAATCAGGTAATTACACTCCATTAGGAACTAAAGAGGAAAAGATAAACAATCTTGCCCTTGGTAAGGTGAAGAATGTGAAGGTAGGGAATGACTTTTTTAAAATCTCCATCTCAACTAATTATAACACAATTCTCATGTGTTGAGTACTATAAAAGAAATATATTACAGTGTGGTGAGAAATTGTAGCACCATTATTAACCAGAAGAAAAAAAATTTAATTTGTTGTACATTACATTGGTATTTTTCTTAAAAAGAGAAGTATTGATTATATTTTTATATATGTAGGGGTAACTTTCATTTCATTTTTCTGTGATGTTTGTGGCCTATTTTTTCCCATATAAAAATACTGAATAGTTGGTATGTGTCTTGCTTTTCGTTTTCTATACATTAAGTATGTTAATTTTAAATCTGCACTATAAATTGCAAATACAGTATCTCAGTCTGTCACTTTTCATTTTCCACATGGAGTATTTTTTTATGATTAGGAAAAGGTTTTGCATTTCTCTAAGAGGAAAGGAATTCAGCCATTTTACTGTGTTTTCTCCCGGTACTTTTTTTTTTTTTAACATTTAAATACCTAATCCACTTGGAATTTTTCTTGGTGTGGAATGTGAGAAATGGATCCAACTTGATATCGCCAATATGAATATTTACTTATCTCAGAATCACTTATTAAAAATATAATTTTACTCTTTGATTGAGAGGTTGTTCTTATTACATACTAGATTTCTATACACAATTAAGTTTATTATTTGGGTTTTTTCTCTCCCATGGTGTGTTTGTCTGTTCATGTGCTAACATCACACTGTTTTAAATATAAGGGCTATATATTTTGATTTATGGTAGAATTATCTCCATCTCATTATTCTTCTTTGCTAGGTTTTCCTGGTTATTCTTGTGTGTGTACAAAAAAGTTACTTCATTTTTCTGTATTGAAAGTATTTTGCATTCAAAGCCCTCCTACTGCAGGAATGTCTGGCTGCTTCTGTATCTTAGGGACTTGCATAGGGCTAAGGTATTATGGCATATCTTCCCTTGAGTTATCTATATAAACAACAACACTGTGAGACCGACATTCCCTGTTTTTATTCTCAGCCACAGGTACACACAGATCACTCTTGGGATAGTCCATCTCCTTGTCCAGAGGCTCAAAGTTTGTTGTCAGCTGTACTACAACCAGAGCAGGCTGAGGCATAGATATCTTTCTATAACTTGTACTCCAGTGAAACTCTTCATATTTGTCTATGACAGATATGTGTCTGTCCACATAGGCCCATTATATAGACATTCATTACTGTCATTGATGGTTTTTCCTCCCCTCTCCCTACCCTCTGAGCATCCTGTTGTTGCATCAGGTCCCAGATAAGTCTCTTTCAAAGACCCTGCATTTCTCCTCTTTAATCATTCTCTTACCATTCTTCCTCTTTTCCTTTCCACCCATGTGATTCTTTTCCTAGTACAGTTGGGAGTAGGCAAGGAAGACCTTTCTTTATTCCTGTTTCTACCAACCATTTTACTCAAATTCCTCTTAACTTAACTAAAGGAATTTAAACTTTTGGAATACAAAAGCCTTGGCTCCATTTTCTTTGTGTAATTTCATGTATAACTTCACTAAAGTCATGATTACATGTCAAGCATTTTTCTTCAACGGGGACAAAGAATGGGGAAAAATTCCATGTAGTTACCATTTCTGATAAAAAAGGAAAATCTGACCTATACACAGAAATAAAAGCAGGCATAGAAATGAAATTTAAGAGAGTCCAAACTGTGGGCTTAGCAGACAAAGATTTCTAAGCAGCTATAACAAATGTGTTTGTAGAACTAAAGGAACCAGGCTTAGAGAAGTGATAAAAGATAAGATGACAGTGTATCACTAAATAAAGAATACCAATACAAAGACAAAATATAAACAAGAGAAACATGGAAATTCTGGATCTGACAGTACATTAGTTGAAATTTAAAAATCACTAGATGGATTCAATACTAAATTTGACCTGACAGAAGAAGAAAAAAAAAACTCATCAAACTTCAAGAGAGATAGAGTTCATACAATCTCAAAAACAGAGATAAAAAAAATGGAAAAATAAATAAACCACCTAAGACAAACATGGAACACCATTAAGCACCACGATATAACATGTGTGATGCTAGTACCCGAGAAGGCAATGGCACCCCCACTCCAGTATTTTTGCCTGGAAAATCCCATGGGCAGAGGAGCCTGGTGGGCTGCAGTCCATGGAATCACTAAGAGTCGGACACGACTGAGCAATTTGGCTTTCACTTTTCACTTTCATGCATTGGAGAAGGAAATGGCAACCCACTCCAGTGTTCTTGCCTGGAGAATCCCAGGGACGGGGGAGCCTGGTGGGCTGCCGTCTATGGGGTCGCACAGAGTCAGACATGACTGAAGCGACTTAGCAGCAGCAGCAGCAATGCTAGTACCAGAAAGAGAGCAGAGATATAAAGGAGCATTAAAGTGTTCAAAAATATAATGGCAAAAAATTCGCAAACCTGATGAGGGTCAATAAATTCCAAGCAAAATAAATGCAAAAAGATTCACATCCACATATCACAATAAAAATGCTGAAAGCCTAAAAGAAAATTTTGTAAGCATCCAGATGAAAACAACTAATTATATGTGAAGGAAGCCTAATATGATGAACACCTGACTTCTCATAAGAAACAAGGAAAGTCAGAGGGTTGACATATCCAAAGTGCCGAAAAGAATAAAGAATTATAACCTTCATGCTAGGACTTTATATCCATCAAAAACTATCTTGCAATAAGTGAAAGAAAAATAAATATATTCCCATACAGACAAAAAAATGAATTCATTGCTAACATATTCACTTGTAAAAGATGCAAGGAAGTTATCAGACAAAAAGCAAGTGATCCCAGACAGTAATTCAAATCTACATGGAGCCAAAGTATAACCATGAAGCTAATTATGTAATCATATAAGGTTCCCTTATAACTGCTTTAAGAATTAATTTTATAAAATAACATGAAGATAATTGTACTGTTAGATCAATATAACATATATAAATGTAATGTAATTGGCACAACTTCATAAAGAAAGTGGTGGAAGCAAAGATGCACTGGAATAAAAAATGTGCCACCAAAGTGTCACATGAATCCACAGGAACAAATAACAGAAAATAAGAGAAAAAAGAGAAAATGTGAAGTTTAACTTAACAAACATTATAAATATACACTAGCACTCTTTTTGTCTATCATCTTTTAAAAAAGATATTTATTTATATATAGCAATAATTATAACAGTGTATTTTTGGATAGTAACATTTAACTGAGTATGTATGACAAAAATAATACTGAAAGAAGTGACAGTGTGGACATATAAAAACAATGTTTCAATACCTTCTGGAATTACAATATAAATCTGTAGTAGATTCTGATAGACTAAGGTATATGGTAACTCCTTGGGCAACTACTTAAAAAAACACATACACACACATACATACATATACATATATACACATGTACATATATATATATATATATATATATATATACTGAAGTATTAATTGAAAATTAAAATACTACTATAGAAAATGTTCATTAAAGGTAAGTGAAAATACCTAAGGAGACTCTATGGAAGGCATAACACAAAACGACCAATGAAAATCCAACCTGTATCAATGATAACATTAGATTTTAACAGATTTGCTAATCTAATTAGGGGACAAACAGCATCAACTATAGTCTCTCTGCAGAAGACACATTTTCAATTCAGATAGAAATAGAAATTTTTTAAAAAGCAGAAAAAGGAAAAGAAACCATGAAAAGAGTTGGAGTATTTATACCAACATCAGACAAAATAGACTGCAAGACAAATATATTATTAGAGATAAAGAGGGACATTCTATAATAATGAGGGTCAATTCATCAAAAAGATATAACAATTATAGACACCTACCCACAGAGGCCTAAATTACATGAAGCAAAAATTGACAAGAGTAAAGAGAGAATTAGACAAGTCAACAATAAACAGTAGCTGGAGCCTTCGATGTCTTACATTCACTAATTGACAGAACAACTAGTTTGAGAATTTAAAAAAGTAAATAGAAGAATTAAACACCACTAAAAACTAGCAGACAGCCATATAATATTCTACTTAATATAGCAGAATATATCTTTCTCTCACTGTAGATTTAAAATGCAAAATAAATGGAATTATTATTATTATTATTATTATTTGGCTGTGCTATGGGGCATGGCATGCAGGATCTTAGTTTCATGAACAGAGAGCAAACCCATCCCTCTGCAGTGGAAGAACAGAGCCCTAACCATTGGACCATCAGGGAATTCCCAAAAATGGAATTATTTTTAAAAACAGATTATCTGACCACAAAGGAATAAAGTTAGATGTAAATATAAGAAACAAATTTAGAGAATTTGCAAGCATGTGGAAATTAACTCCTAAATAATCAATGGTTCGGGGGGGAAAGTCATAAGGGAATTTTTAAAATATTTTGAGATCAATGAATATAAAGACACAACATATTAAAATTTACAGGATACAGTTAAAGCAGTACTTACAAATTTATACCTGCAAATATTTTTTGAGAAATTTTAAAAACTCAAAATAACAACGTGTTTTCCTTTAAGACACAGTAAATGAAAAATAACCCAAGAGCAAGAAGAAGTGATAAAGATAACAGTGGTACACAATAAAATAGAGACAGTCAAAAAATCAAGAGTTAGTTTTTTGAAAAATCAACACAACTGACAAATTTTTAGCTAAAATGAACAAGAAAAAATGAGAAGACTCAAATGAGTAAAAAGAGAAATGAAATATACTACCAACTTCACAAAACCAAACTAGATCATAGCAGAATGCTATAAACAAGCATATGTCAAATCATATAACAGATAAAATAGAGAAACTCCAGAAGGGCAAAAATTACTGAAACCANTCACTGACTCGATGGACGTGAGTTTGAGTGAACTCCGGGAGTTGGTGATGGACAGGGAGGCCTGGCGTGCTGCAATTCATGGGGTCGCAGAGTCGGACGCAACTGAGCAACTGAACTAAACTGAAGATAATTGCCTGATAAAATAAAAGAATTAACATCCATCAGAGAAAATTGCTAAATTCCAGAGTCTACACAACTTTACATGCATAATGTCCAGAAGATTATCCAAAATTATTTAATACACATAGAACCAGAAAAATAGAACACACTATCAAGAACAGCAGCTGGGACAGACACAAGAGGATATTCAACGCAAAAAAAAAAAAAAAAGGCAAAAAACTTAAATTTCATATCTTTTACAAAAATTAATTTTAAATAGATCATAGATTTAAATGTAAAACATAAAACCATAAAACTTTTAGAGAATAACACAGAAAAAAGTTTAAAGACCGAGGGCTTGGTAAAAAGTTGAAAAGCATAATCCATAAAATAAAAAATTGATAAGTTGGGCTTAATCAAAATTAAAAGCTTTTACTTTACAAAAGAACCTCATATGATCATAAAAAGACAAGCATGGACTGGGAAAAAAATATCTGCAAACCACATATCTGATAAAGAACTTATATCTAGAATATATTTTAAAACTCACAAATGGAGTTTCCTCCACAGTAAAATAACCAGAAAATCCAACTAGAGAATGAGCAAAGGCATGAAGAGACATTTTACTGAAGAGGACTTAGGGATGTAAATAAGTATATGGAAAAATGTTAAATATCCCTAGCCACTAGAGAGCTGCNAATGGAGTTTCCTCCACAGTAAAATAACCAGAAAATCCAACTAGAGAATGAGCAAAGGCATGAAGAGACATTTTACTGAAGAGGACTTAGGGATGTAAATAAGTATATGGAAAAATGTTAAATATCCCTAGCCACTAGAGAGCTGCAAAATAAGATCATGATGGACTATCACTACAGATCTATTAGATATGAAATTTTAAAAATAATCACAATATCAAATGCTGGCAAGAATGTAGAGAAACTGGGTCTTTCATACGTTACTGGTGGGAATGCCACTTTGAAAAAACAGCTTGGCAGTTTCTTTAAAACCTAAACATATACTTACCATATCTCACAGCACTTGTAAATAATTATAGGCATACACCCCAGGGAAATGAAAATCTATGTCGACACAAAAACCTATACAAGATTGTTCTTAGCCACTTTATTTGAAACATCCTCAAACTGAAAACAACCAAAATCTCTCTCAGTAAGTGAATATTCAGACAAACAGGGGTATATTCATACCATAGAATACCATTCACCAATAAAAAGAAAAGATATATTGATACATGAAACCATTTGGATTGATCTCAATGGTACATCCTGAGTGAAAAAGCCAAGCTCAAAAGGCCACATTCTGTATGATTTCATGTCTATAACACTCTTGAAATAATACAATTATGGTGATAGAAAGCAGATTGGTAGTTGCCAGAGGTTAGGGGTGGTGGAAGAGGGGGATGACTATAATTATAAAGAGGTAACACAGGGGAGATCTTTCCCATGAAGGACTAGTTCATTTCAACTGTGGTGCCTGTTTCATCAATATATACATATGATAATGATACACACACATTGTGCCAATGTCGAATTCCTGGTTTTAATATTTTACTATAACTACTGGGAAAACTGGGTGAAGGGTTCATGGGCCCTCTGTCCTACTTTTATAAGTTCCTGTGAATCTATTATTTTTCAAAATAAATTTTAATAAAATAGCTATTGTATTTCTACATAAAAGTAATGAAAAACTGGGAAATTAAAAAATAAAATTCAACTCTGCTTACAAACAGTATGAAAAATACTTAGGAATAAATTTAAAGAAAAATGTGCCAGATCTGTACTCTGAAAACTACAAAATACTATTAAAGGAAATTAAAGAAAACATAAGTAAATGGAAAGATATACCATGTTCATAGATTTCAACATTGTTAAAATGTTTATTTTCTCCAAATTGATCTGTAGATTTAATGCAAGCCCAATCAAAATTCTAGCAAATTTGTCTTGAAGAAACTGATAAGTTGATTCTAAAATTATATGGAAAAACAAAGAATTAAAAAAAAAAAGATCTTTAAAATATAAACAAGCTTTGAGAAACTGTATTCCCCAATTTCTGTAATCAAGTAATCAAAACTCTGTTTCACTGGTATAACTATAAACATATAAATCAATGGAAGAGAAAAGAGTCCAGAAATAAATTTGCAGTCATACAGTCAATTGACTTTTTATAAAAGTGCAAGGTACTTCAATGGGGAAAGATCCTATAATCATGGAGAAAAATATTGAATTGTAAATCTTACCTCATACCATATACAAAATAGTCAAATGGATCATAGGCCTAAACATAAGAACTGCAATAATAAAATTTCTAGAAGAAAACATGGGAGAAAATCTTTGTGATATTGTGTTGGCAAAGATTACCAAAACATGACACAAACTGCATGAATTATAAAATATATATATATAAGAAAATGGACTTCATCAAAATTAAAAACTTTCATTCATCTAAGAACACATTTAAAAGTGAAAAAACAAGCCACAGGCTAGGAAGAAGTACCTGCAAAATACCTAACTGGTGAAGGACTTGTTTCCAGGATAATAAGAAAGCAAATAATGCAATTAAAAATGGGTAAAAAACTTGAAAAGGTACCTGCTCAACATAGATATATGACTAGCCAATATGGACATGACTGACTAGTCATCAGGGAAATTAAAGCCACTGATATCACTGCAGACTCACTAGAAGCCGTAAAATTGAGAAGACTGCAAGTACCAGTTTCTGAGATGGGAGAATGGACTCTCACGCACTGCTAGTAGGAATACACAATGGCACAGTCTCTTTGAAAAAGTGTTTGGCAGTGTCTTATAAGGTTAAATGTATGCCCACCATATAACCCAGCAATTTCACTCCTAGGTATTCACCCAAGAGAAATAGAAAAATATGTCTACACAAAGACTTGTGTGCAAATGTTTATAGCAAAGTTATTCATAGTCACATATTTTTAACAGCCCAAATCTGAAAACAGCCCAAATATTATTCAATAAGTGAATGACAAATGAATTACAGTTATCCTATGATATACTGCTAGGCAATAAAAAGAAACAAAAATACTGATACATGCAACAACATAGATGAATCTCAAAACCTGGACAATGAGTAAAAAAAGTTAAACACAAAAGACAATGTACTGTGTTGTTTCATTTTATATAAAATTCTAGGAAAGGCAAAACTATGAAGACAAGATTTGCAGTTGCCTGGAGCATGGGGTCTGGAGAGGGTGCTGACTGTGATGAGGCTTGAGAAAACTCCTGGGGATGATGAAAATGCTCTGTACCTTGACGTGATGGCAGCTATACGACTGTACACAATTGCCAAAACCCCACCAAACTGCATCCATTAAACGTGTAAATATTATTGTATAATGATTCTAAAGGAAATCAACCCTGAGTAGCATTAGAAGGATTGATGCTGAAGTTGAAGCTCCAATACTTTGCCTACTTGATTCAAAGATTTGACTTATTGGAAAAGACCCTGATGCTAGGAAAGATTGAAGGCAAAAGGAGATAGGGGCGGCAGAGGATGAGGTAGCTAGATAGCATCACAGACTCACCAATATGGGTTTAAGCAAACTCCAGGAGTTGGTAGAACACAGAAGAGCCTGGTGTGCTGCAGTCCATGGGGTTGCAAACAGTTGGACACGACTTAATGACTAAACAACAACAACAATTTTTAAAAAGTGCTTTGACCTAAAAAAATTAAATATAGTTACAGGTCACTTATTATTAGCATGAACAACCCACTGCTACCACATTGAATGGAGTCAAAAACAAGAGAACAAGACACATAGTAGGTCCTGTGCCCTTACCACAGGCTTTCCGAAACACTGAAAAGCATCAAAGGCCTTGTTTACCATTTTTGCAAATCCCTGGTGGCCCAAAGACCTCACACTAAGAATTAATGGGAGAAATGCCCGCCTTGGTCACAATGTTCTCTGAGGGAACATGTGAAAATGCACCTAGGAAACAGGATCACTGGTCCTTTCCAGTGTGTGGAGTCATAACTTCTCATGGAAGTAAACCAGTGGAGATTAACACACAAGGGTATTTTATGAGGCTAAGCCCCTGAGCTTTGCTGCCTTCATGTCCACTTGGCCAGGAACCATTTCTGTAAAGATTTCCTAGAGTCACTTAGGAGACAGCAAAGAAATGCCCCATTTGGGCAGGACTGAAACACTTAGAAAGTAGTGCTAATTAAATTTACATGCAAATTGCCAGTCACAGTGGGGCTGTTTTTTAGATTTTCAAATTGGCTGCTATACAAGGCAAAACCAAAAATGGATTTGGTTTAAACAAACATGAAAAAGGAAGGTTTCATCTTTTCCTCCCCTCCCACGGTTTCTGCACATCACTCTCTAACACTCTGAGGGGCAGGGCAAATGTAATTCAACATTCAATACATAAATTACTATGCACCAGCAGCGATACCAGAGACCCGGCTACCGAGAGGAGTCAGATGTGGTTTCTGATCCTGAGAAATCCACAGAGTACGCATGGAGAGAGGGTGTACATCATGAATGCTAGTAGGAAACCCACACGGTGGAGCAAAAAGTGCAGGACAAAGACCCACCGTGGCGACAGGGGCAGGTAGTCAGTTCTGATTGGGTTAGGAGCTTGAGGACTGTGTGCCACAAAGTCCACCGCACAGAACCTTGAAGGATGAGACAGATTTAATAAGTAGAGAAGGTGAAGAGACAATGGCAGGGGAAGCAACAGATACAACATTCGTGGGGCAGGACCTCACACTCTGTTTGAGGGAATCGTGGGTATTTTGATGGTGCAGGAGTTTAACGGGAGGCAAGTGGGAAAGTAATGAAGGAAGAGCTGACAGGTCGTATTTCAGCTCTTTGCTGCCTGGTTTTTGCTGTGCTTGGGCAGCAGAATTCCAGCCCTGCTTATGCCCACAGGGCTACTCCCTCGGGAGTTGAGATCCAGCAGGACACCCGATACTGTTCATTCAGAGAGAAAGGCTGGAAGTTAGCTCTGAATGAAGAATCCTCTTTTGAGCCAGATCATCTATGACCCTGGATCCATGTACTGAAGTTCACAAGGCCATGAAATCTCCCCAACGTGTTCATTCAAGTTCCAGTTAAATGGGCACTAATAGTCCTTTCTGTGTATGTGTGAGCATACATACAGTGCAAACCTACCTAGCACCTTTCTCTTTATTTACAAAGCACTTTCTCACCTGTTAACCAGCGGAGTCTCCCAATGCCCTCATGAGTTAGAGGGCAGAGAAAACACATCCTGTTTTATAGGGGAGGAAACAGGCTGGAGCTGCCACGGGTTAAGGTCCATGCTCCCTGTCACAAGTGAAGTGAAGTAAAAGTCGCTCAGTCGTGTCCAACTCTTTGAGACCCCATGGACTATATAGTCCATGGCATTCTCCAGGCCAGAATACTGGAATGGGTAGCCTTTCCCTTCTCTAGGGGATCTTCCTAACCCAGGGATCAAACCCACAAAATGGCGAAGAACATGAATGCCATCTGAAGGGTCGGGGGAGAAGTGATTTACTGGCCAGATTTCCATGCACTTTTTTTTGTTTTTTTTAGGGTAGACTTTCATCAGAATGTCAAAAAGTCCACTTTCCTGTAGACCTCTGAAAAGTTGATTTTGATCAGATCAGCCAGCCTCACAGTGTTAAAAGTCCTGTCTTCTGGTTTTTCCTGCTAAGGACATGAAATTCACAGTTAGTGATCAACTTATTCTCAGGATGGACTTGTGGTTGTTGTTCAGTTGCTAAGTCATTTCCAGCTCTTTGTTCTCATATTAATGCTTGTTAATAACTCCACTCTTCCAGTCGCTCTTTGTAACGCTGAGTCATAGAGCACTGAGGCTGGTAGGGCTGTAGAGACACCAGTAATGTGGTTTCAAAGGTTTTTCATTTACTGATCAGCATCTATCATCGCATTTGATCATAAGCTGTGAAGTAGCTAACAGCCTGGATCATTATTCCCCTCTGACAAAAAGAGACTGAGTCACCTCTCTACAGATCATAGAGCCAGGTTCGAACACAGGTCTCAGAATCCCCCACGAATGTCCAGTACTACACCAAACCCCCTTTCCCTTCCTCCCTGCAGATTAGGTGAGATTTACAACATCCCTGAACTTCACAAATGGGGAAACTGCAGCTTATAGAGGATCAGAAATCTGACTGGCCTTGATAGCATTCTGGAGAGCTCCCTGCTTCTCACCACCCCTAGAGAGGGGGAGACACAGCATTGCCTTTCTGTGCCGTCATGAGGGTTGCTGCATGTCAGCCCCCATCTTAACCTAAAAATGACTGCAGGCCAATATCAAAAGGAAAGGGAGAATGCCCACCTACACACTCACGGTAGCTGGCCACACTGTGCAGTTCTGGCCACAGCCGGTCCGCTCCAGGGCATTCTTTTGAAACACATAATGGCATCCACCACTCCACCCCGCCCCCCCAGCTCCAGCCTCAGCTCCTGCTGACAGGCAGGCTCTGAAGCCAACAGGCTACAGCCTGAAGCAGCTCCCAGCAGGAGTCAGACGAGGCCGACAAGGTTACAGGTGCTTTTCATCCAGCCTTGCAGGAGAGCACCAACTTCCTGCTGCTAGAAATTTGTCTGCAAATTTTTGTCTTCATTCAAATCGATGGATGGAGGCCTGGGGACCCTGGGGTGATATGATAACTTGATTAAGCCCCAGGACAGATGACACGCTAGCTCAAAGGCCATGTGCTCTCCTCCTTAACCTCTCCAAGGGAGACCGCAGGCTTTGCTGGTAATTGGCCCATTGTCCCTTCCACCATGCTTCCTACAGAAGCCCACTAATCGCCACGACCCTGGGCTCCTCTCTGCGGCAGCCTTAAATGCTCTCAGAGCCATCAGGCTCAGTGAGCTGTGAAAAATACCTGTGCAATGTGACATACCAGAGTCGTGATTTGAGCAGCCAAAAATGACCTTTACTGGAAACAATGACTTGGTGAGATACCCTTCCATCCTCCAGCCTGGGTATAAATTGCAACACATTTGAGGAT
>SJYV01028595.1:1115363-1157704 GCA_006410875.1 Neotragus pygmaeus | reverse complement strand
GGGGCCAACTTCCTGGGGGCGGGGGTGGGGGGGGAGTGGAGTCAGGAGAAGGTATAATTTAGATGGAGGGAATTAACAGCAAGGCTGATGATGTTAGGAGAGACTCTGCAAAGAGGAAAAGATAGGTGGGACAAGAGAGAGAAGAGAGACATGGGCGCAATGTCTGAGAACCCAGATGGACGTGGAGGGGCTCAGGCAGGTGGAGGGGCTGGCTTCAGCCAGGTGTGGAAAGCTCATCCTAACAGGACAGAGGCAGAGACAAGGGCACAGACATAGGCTCAGGTAGGGCAGATGATGTGGAGACAAAGGCCGTGCAGATTGCCTGACTACTTTTACCTTGCCTGCAGTGAAATCGGGGCTTCCCTGACTCAGTGGTAAGAATCTGCCTGACAATGCAGGAAACTTGGGTTCAGTTTCTAGGTCGGGAAGATCCCCTGGAAAAAGAAATGGCAACCTCCTGTAGGATTCTTGCCTGGGGAATCCCATGGACAGAGGATCTGGCAGGGGGAGGATCTTTCCATGGGGTCGCAAGAGTTGGACATGACTGAGCAACTAAACAAAAACAGAGAAGCAGAGGAGGGTAGGAAGTGAGACCATAAGCTCAGGAAGGCANTCTTGCCTGGGGAATCCCATGGACAGAGGATCTGGCAGGGGGAGGATCTTTCCATGGGGTCGCAAGAGTTGGACATGACTGAGCAACTAAACAAAAACAGAGAAGCAGAGGAGGGTAGGAAGTGAGACCATAAGCTCAGGAAGGCAGTAACCTGGCCTCTTGCTATTGTTCTTCTGGTGGTACTAGGCACAGACAAGGTGTTCAAAAGGCACTTTTGGGAAGATGAATGATTGAATAATTGGTTAAATGTTCTGAATAAGCAAATTATCAAAGGACCTGAAACCTGTTAGCCTTTTCCTAAAGTCTCCAGCCAGATGCCCAATGCCACTCTAACACACTTGTATCCGCAGCTGTCCAATCCCAGGGCTGCCCTGGCCACCTGATATGACTTCAGGCCAATCCCTGCCCTGTTCTTTCTTCTCTTGCTGGCAAGCTTAGAAGGGGCCGGACTTAAGGCCTCTTTGGAAAATGGAAGTTAGATTAAAACAAATTTATCTAATTTGAGATTAGTGAGATTTGCATCCATTCCTTGTCCTTTTCTTCTTTCCTAATTACCCTCCTATTATCATCGTATTTGTTGCCAAGCCCATCAAGGGGAGCACCTCTGAACCAGTGACATCACCCATAGTTAGAAGGGAAAGTTGAAAAACCACAGCAATGACCCCACTGCCTTTTATAGACATCATTAAAATTCAACTGCTTAGTCATGCCCCCAGGAATATTTGTTTTATTAATATTACTAATATTCTGTTAATATTACTAATAGTTTAAACTGTTCATAACCTTCTGGTCCAAGGCAGAGCTATGGAGGAGGGTGGGGGTCCTGGCTGGGATAGGTTAAGATAGGCATCCTGCCTGGTCCTTCAAGTCTAACGGTCTGGGTGCTCATCCAAGGACCCCGCAGCCTGGAGCCCGTGGGCAGGGAGCTCCTTGCCACACTGCACTCAGCCAAAACCACAAACCCACGGCAGCCGCAGGGCTCCAGTAATCCAGCCCAGTGCTCGCCAGCACGCAGCCTCCTATGCATCCATGTCAGGTACTCTCCAGCTTCATGGGGACTTGTGGGTTTGAAAGCAAGTTGCCAAAAAAGCTTGGCCCAGTCATCTGTAAAGACCTGTGTGTCTAGTCACCTTCTTGATCCTTACTTGGCATACCAGATTCCCGCCCAGAGCGTTAGGGAGGGGCGGGAGGGGGTTGTCGGCCCCATCCACTCTTTTAAAACATGTGACATAGTGACCTGGTGTCACTTGGAAACATCTGCAGAAGGGCGACAGTCTTCCCTGAAGAGCTCTCCTTTGTCCCCGGGCACCTGACAGCCTGGGGGGCAAGGCCTTTCGCTACTCCCTGTCAGGCGTGAGAGCAGGCTCGAGGGGGAGTGGGAGGAATTCACATGCTTATTCACTACATACCCAGCAGGAAGCTACCACGTGCCGGGCATTGTCCTAGATGGTGGAGGGTGTGTGGGGAGCAAGACCAACCTATCTTATGCCTGTGGAGCTTGCGTCCCCGTGAGGACTCGGGGGTGGAGTGGGGGTGTCACGTGAGAAAACGGCTACCCTTCCATCCAGTCCACTCTCGGGGGTGGGCTTCCTTTCCCCCACCCCTTGCTCAAGGACCAGGTGGAGCCCTGGGTCCTCTCAGACCTGTGTCCCCAGACTGAGGCCCAGAGGCCTCCCCCTGAGCCTGCACCCCCGGACCTGCTGAGGATGTCAGCCGACCCCATCTCCTCAGAGAGACTCGAAACCACTCGGCAATCAGGGAGATCAGCACCGCCACGGTTGGTGGCAAACCCCCGCCCGCTCTGGGGGAGACTTCGGGGTCAGCTCCCTGCCACCTGCTTCCTGCCTCCGGAGCCACAGAGGAAATACTACCTCCTGGGGAGGTGGGGCCTGTCACCCAGATAAGCAGGCCTTGTTGGGCTGCCCACTTCAACAGGAAAACCCACTTTCTAAGAAGCAGTCTCCCTCCTCTCACGGTTTTCCTGGCAAGTAGCAGCAGCATGAACACCTGCAGATAGCAGTGAGCTGGGGTGGATTACAGCAAAGGCTGCTTAAACACCCACCCTCTCTTTAAATCCAGGGAAGCTTCCCAAATAAAACATTTTTAGAGGGGAAAAAAACAAACAAAAAAACCCCTCAGGTCCACCACTGTTTGCAAAGAGCAGACAACTCAAGGTTTATCTTCTCTGTGTCATGGACAATAAAAAAAGGCTCCTGACATTCATTCCCTTTAACGAGTTTGTAAAAAACAGAAAGCAGCTGGACATGCTGCTTGAGGATAAGGACCACAACCTCCCATCCTTGGGGCCATGCTCCCCGTGTTCCGGTGAGGGCAGTGCAGGATTCGAGGGTGGGTCTCCACCTCCTGGGGAGGACCGTCACTTCAGTCAACTCCTAGTCGGCAAGCCACACAGGACAGACTTTACAAAGCACCTTGAGGAAANAGGTGGGACAAGAGAGAGAAGAGAGACATGGGCGCAATGTCTGAGAACCCAGATGGACGTGGAGGGGCTCAGGCAGGTGGAGGGGCTGGCTTCAGCCAGGTGTGGAAAGCTCATCCTAACAGGACAGAGGCAGAGACAAGGGCACAGACATAGGCTCAGGTAGGGCAGATGATGTGGAGACAAAGGCCGTGCAGATTGCCTGACTACTTTTACCTTGCCTGCAGTGAAATCGGGGCTTCCCTGACTCAGTGGTAAGAATCTGCCTGACAATGCAGGAAACTTGGGTTCAGTTTCTAGGTCGGGAAGATCCCCTGGAAAAAGAAATGGCAACCTCCTGTAGGATTCTTGCCTGGGGAATCCCATGGACAGAGGATCTGGCAGGGGGAGGATCTTTCCATGGGGTCGCAAGAGTTGGACATGACTGAGCAACTAAACAAAAACAGAGAAGCAGAGGAGGGTAGGAAGTGAGACCATAAGCTCAGGAAGGCAGTAACCTGGCCTCTTGCTATTGTTCTTCTGGTGGTACTAGGCACAGACAAGGTGTTCAAAAGGCACTTTTGGGAAGATGAATGATTGAATAATTGGTTAAATGTTCTGAATAAGCAAATTATCAAAGGACCTGAAACCTGTTAGCCTTTTCCTAAAGTCTCCAGCCAGATGCCCAATGCCACTCTAACACACTTGTATCCGCAGCTGTCCAATCCCAGGGCTGCCCTGGCCACCTGATATGACTTCAGGCCAATCCCTGCCCTGTTCTTTCTTCTCTTGCTGGCAAGCTTAGAAGGGGCCGGACTTAAGGCCTCTTTGGAAAATGGAAGTTAGATTAAAACAAATTTATCTAATTTGAGATTAGTGAGATTTGCATCCATTCCTTGTCCTTTTCTTCTTTCCTAATTACCCTCCTATTATCATCGTATTTGTTGCCAAGCCCATCAAGGGGAGCACCTCTGAACCAGTGACATCACCCATAGTTAGAAGGGAAAGTTGAAAAACCACAGCAATGACCCCACTGCCTTTTATAGACATCATTAAAATTCAACTGCTTAGTCATGCCCCCAGGAATATTTGTTTTATTAATATTACTAATATTCTGTTAATATTACTAATAGTTTAAACTGTTCATAACCTTCTGGTCCAAGGCAGAGCTATGGAGGAGGGTGGGGGTCCTGGCTGGGATAGGTTAAGATAGGCATCCTGCCAGGTCCTTCAAGTCTAACGGTCTGGGTGCTCATCCAAGGACCCCGCAGCCTGGAGCCCGTGGGCAGGGAGCTCCTTGCCACACTGCACTCAGCCAAAACCACAAACCCACGGCAGCCGCAGGGCTCCAGTAATCCAGCCCAGTGCTCGCCAGCACGCAGCCTCCTATGCATCCATGTCAGGTACTCTCCAGCTTCATGGGGACTTGTGGGTTTGAAAGCAAGTTGCCAAAAAAGCTTGGCCCAGTCATCTGTAAAGACCTGTGTGTCTAGTCACCTTCTTGATCCTTACTTGGCATGCCAGATTCCCGCCCAGAGCGTTAGGGAGGGGCGGGAGGGGGTTGTCGGCCCCATCCACTCTTTTAAAACATGTGACATAGTGACCTGGTGTCACTTGGAAACATCTGCAGAAGGGCGACAGTCTTCCCTGAAGAGCTCTCCTTTGTCCCCGGGCACCTGACAGCCTGGGGGGCAAGGCCTTTCACTACTCCCTGTCAGGCGTGAGAGCAGGCTCGAGGGGGAGTGGGAGGAATTCACATGCTTAGTCACTACATACCCAGTAGGAAGCTACCACGTGCCGGGCATTGTCCTAGATGGTGGAGGGTGTGTGGGGAGCAAGACCAACCTATCTTATGCCTGTGGAGCTTGCGTCCCCGTGAGGACTCGGGGGTGGAGTGGGGGTGTCACATGAGAAAACGGCTACCCTTCCATCCAGTCCACTCTCGGGGGTGGGCTTCCTTTCCCCCACCCCTTGCTCAAGGACCAGGTGGAGCCCTGGGTCCTCTCAGACCTGTGTCCCCAGACTGAGGCCCAGAGGCCTCCCCCTGAGCCTGCACCCCCGGACCTGCTGAGGATGTCAGCCTACCCCATCTCCTCAGAGAGACTCGAAACCACTCGGCAATCAGGGAGATCAGCACCGCCACGGTTGGTGGCAAACCCCCGCCCGCTCTGGGGGAGACTTCGGGGTCAGCTCCCTGCCACCTGCTTCCTGCCTCCGGAGCCACAGGGGAAATACTACCTCCTGGGGAGGTGGGGCCTGTCACCCAGATAAGCAGGCCTTGTTGGGCTGCCCACTTCAACAGGAAAACCCACTTTCTAAGAAGCAGTCTCCCTCCTCTCACGGTTTTCCTGGCAAGTAGCAGCAGCATGAACACCTGCAGATAGCAGTGAGCTGGGGTGGATTACAGCAAAGGCTGCTTAAACACCCACCCTCTCTTTAAATCCAGGGAAGCTTCCCAAATAAAACATTTTTAGAGGGGAAAAAAACAAACAAAAAAACCCCTCAGGTCCACCACTGTTTGCAAAGAGCAGACAACTCAAGGTTTATCTTCTCTCTGTCATGGACAATAAAAAAAGGCTCCTGACATTCATTCCCTTTAACGAGTTTGTAAAAAACAGAAAGCAGCTGGACATGCTGCTTGAGGATAAGGACCACAACCTCCCATCCTTGGGGCCATGCTCCCCGTGTTCCGGTGAGGGCAGTGCAGGATTCGAGGGTGGGTCTCCACCTCCTGGGGAGGACCGTCACTTCAGTCAACTCCTAGTCGGCAAGCCACACAGGACAGACTTTACAAAGCACCTTGAGGAAACTCGTCTCCTTTCTAAGTCTCCAGAGTGAATAAATTAAGTCTGTGTGTGTAACTGGAGGGAGGTTTTCCAGGCCTCCCTGGTATCACTCCACAGTATCATGAAATTTCTGAAGCTTAAAAAAAAAAAAAATCACCAAAATACAGAGACATTTGCATGATTCTTCTAATGCAAAATTAGTTTCTAGATCAGTAGTTTTCCAATAGGGGAGGGGAACGGAAGGCGACAGAGACCATAACTTTTTAGGGACTTTTTCAAACTACACTTGTCACCGTTACCCCAGCTCCACGGCATATGACACACGCCCCAGGGGAGCTTCCCCGACCAAGAACCACCATCGCAGTGAGCTAGTCTTACTCACTGGCCCTCCAACATGGCGGCCTCGGAGTCACCTGGAGGGCTTGGTAAGCCCAAACCGCTGGGCCCGCCCAAGTTTCAGATTCAGTAACTCCCAGTGCGGGGGTCAAGGGCGTGTGTTTCTGTAATAACAAGTGCAGAGGTGCTGCTGCTGTGGCCGCCCCAGGGCCACAATAAACCTTCTCCATGGGTTTCGGGGAGAAAAAGATTAGGAACACTGAAAAGACACCACATGCTGCTTATTGCAAAAAAAAAAACAAGCTCAGCCCCTCCTCCCCACCCCACCCTGTTGCTTCTTTTGATGTAGAAGGTGTGACTACACACTAAAATACCAAGACTCCACCTCCACCGTCTCCCCCATCTTTGCCACGGGAGGAAATAAGGCTAGGAATCCCCAGCTGCTCTTTGAGCTGGGGCATGGATGCAAGATTAGGCACGGGCTCCGTCCCCATGCAGGCTGGGGAGCTTGACTTGTTGGGGATGGCGCCTCAGGCTGTAGGGGCACCTGGAGAGAGGAGCGTGCCNTGCCACGGGAGGAAATAAGGCTAGGAATCCCCAGCTGCTCTTTGAGCTGGGGCATGGATGCAAGATTAGGCACGGGCTCCGTCCCCATGCAGGCTGGGGAGCTTGACTTGTTGGGGATGGCGCCTCAGGCTGTAGGGGCACCTGGAGAGAGGAGCGTGCCAAGGGAGACACCTCGGCTACCCAGGCCCGTAGCTGTGGTGATGGTTCTATTCTCAGAATTCAGAAGGGACTTCGTGGTAACCAAAGATGCAGTTGTCAAGCCAAAGTAGGCCAGCACCCCCAGCATCAGTAATGGTCACGATCACGACACAGGAAGGAAACTGGCCTGTGGTTCTGGAGAAGGAAAGACAGTCTGAGTAAAGAAGAACTGTAGAATTTACCTTTATTTCCTATTATGTTTTCATCACACATGAGATCGCGTCTCATAATTATCTGTGGGAGTGTGGATTTCTCCACCTTCTCCAGCGCTTCAGGGCAAGGAGTCTGTCATCACTTCCAGGGCCTAGCACAGTGCTGGGAACACACTGGATCCTCGGTTAAGGGTGAATGAATAGATCTTTTAAATGTTCTAAAGTCAATACCTCCCCAAGGGGGAAAAACACCATCACAGGGCAGGTCTGTGGGGGCCCAGGGATTGTGCTCAGCGCAGGGGAGCTCAGTTCAGTCTAGCAAGGAATCCTGCAGCCATGGAGCAAAGAAAACTCCTCCTCCCGGCTGTGTGCCTGGCCCGGCTCTGTCCCTGAATATTTAATTGGAGTTGTTACGGCTTTTGCCCACAGGATGTCTGTCCCAAGCCTTCTTGTTCTTCCAAAGAGTTAAAGACCCTCAAGCATTAGAAAGATGCTGTATGTTGGCCGGTTATCAAAGTCAGCTATCCATAGAGGCGCTGATTGCAAGCTGCTCTCTGAGGTGGTGTGTACACTGGGGCAGGGCGGGGGTGGGGGCAAGTAGGATGGGAGAAGGGCTTGTATTTACACCCACTCACACACCCAGGTGTGCATGGGCACCAACACCAAATTTAGACGTTAGCTGATTTAAGCAGATGACTCATTTTCTGCTCACTCCTTGGGAGTGCGGGGAAGGGAGATTGGCCACATGCACAGTTAATGTTTCCCCTGAGATATATTCCAGCCAACATCTTCGGTGGCTTGTCTTTCTTCTTTTTATACCCGAGATCCAACCCAAAGTGCCCTAGGAAGGGACTACACAATGGTCTTATCCTCTTACACTTTCCTACACTCTGCTTACCCCTTTCTGCTTCCCAGACGCCACAGTGACACCCTCAGTGCTGGTGAAGGCCATAATAGAAAATATTGCCTTGAAAGCTACTTCTGTATTTAGCATAAAAGTGTTGTCAACATGCTGGTCCATCCTATCGCTCTACAGGAGTCCCTTATAAATTTCTTTTAAAACTCAAAAATGAGAAATTTTATTCCCACCAAGAAGCCAAAATACCAACTTCTCCCCTTTTTTCTTGGCCACTGGGACCCTCAGAGTTAAGTTTAATAAGAATTTTAGGTTTTATATATTTATTTCCCGCCACCTTCTTGCAGTCCTGAAAGTAGGAAAATGATTTTAATCACCTTATCGAAGATATGTTCCTTGTTGTAAGCACACAATTTTTAAATTTTAATTTTTGGCAAAACACAAAGTATCAATGATCTTAGTGTCAAACAGGGATAGACATGGATCCAGCTGCATAAACAATAGTGATTTCCCATAAAAATTCCGGAAAACAGTTCAGGGGTCATAGTGGAGCACAAGCTGATGAGGGCCCTGTGCCAGGGGCAGCTGGGCCTAAGAGACTGGGTGCTTGGGTGTATGTTTGAACTGTGAGGGATGTTCCTTCTCCAGGACGCTATTATATTTCAGCCTTCCCTGATGCTTAGTGTTTCTCTCACATTGGCCCCTAGAAAAGATAATGATCTTACTAAGGCTTGCAGGAAAAGTTTGTGCCATGCTTAACTGCAATCTTTTTGCTTGGGAGAGCTTGTCTAGTAAATATCCGTTACATACCTGCTGTTCTCAGAATCCTGCCCCCAGCTACCGGGAGAGGGAGCATCCAGAGGAGAAAGAATAGAGCACAAGCCATTGCACTCAGGGCTTTTCTTCCAATCCTGGTCACCAGTGTCCATAGAAGCTTCTGGAAGCAAATTCCCCAGCAGCATAGTGGATCTGGATTGGAAGGAGAGAGCATTTCCTGCCAGCCATGCTGATCAGACCCCAAAAGGGTGTCCACACAGGCTTCAGTGTCCTGTTCTCTGAAGCTTTTAGAAAGCTTCCTCCAAATGGACTATTGTGAGTGGGACCCATTCCATACCCGCAGGCCTCCTGCTCTGCAAAGCCCACATCGTACCAAGGCCCAGACTCCAAAGCACTCGGCAAGCTCTCAGAAGCTGGTGTGAAGCACCGCTCCACTGTATGGTCCTAATTCCCCCACTAATCTTCCACAGCCTTCATTCCTGTAGCTGCCGTGTTGGAGGTTCTGGCACCAGTGGCCGCGCGAGCCGGGCTGGCCCCTTGCCCTGATTTTTTTTTTTTAATATAAATTTTAAAATGTGACTTTGAGATGAAAGCAAGAATGCCAAAAGGAGGCCGATGCCGTCTTGTGTTCAATTACAGCCCTGGGGAGTACCCCACACAAGGAACTGCTCAGAGCTCCAGCCAAGAAGAAATCTGCTTTTCCAATAAGTACTTCAAACAGCAGAGGATGTTTTTGGCTGGATTCAGCCACTGGGAAGCCGACAGTTAATAGGGCTGGGCACTGAGGCAGGGCTCCCTGCCACCAGGGGAAATCTGAAGCCGCCTTTCACAGTGGCCCCTCTGCACCGAAGGCACAAGGCACTCGTTTGGCTCCCCCAGACAAGCAAGCGCGAGCTCCACTGCTGGACCCCACTGAGCACACCTTCCCAGATGAAAGAGTTCACAGTCCCAGTCAATTACTCTCTGTACAATTTTTCTTCCTTTTTTTCCCCCAGGCTTAATTCCTTTATTCCTAGTCAAGGCTATGGTTTTTCCAGTGGTCATGTATGGATGTGAGAGTTGGACTGTGAAGAAGGCTGAGCGCCGAAGAATTGATGCTTTTGAACTCTGGTGTTGGAGAAGACTCTTGAGAGTCCTTTGGACTGCAAGGAGATCCAACCAGTCCAACCTAAAGGAGATCAGCCCTGGGTGTTCATTGGAAGGACTGATGCGAAAGCTGAAAGTACAATACTTTGGCCACCTTATGCGAAGAGTTGACTCATTGGAAAAGACTCTGATGCTGGGAGGGACTAGGGGCAGGAAGAGAAGGGGATGACAGAGGATGAGATGGCTGGATGGCGTTACCAACTCAATGGACATGAGTTTGAGTGAACTCCGGAAGTTGGTGATGGACAAGGAGGCCTGGCGTGCTGCAATTCATGGGGTCGCAAAGAGTCGGACATGACTGAACGACTGAACTGAACTGAACCGAATTCCTTTACAAAAAGTTCTAGCTTACTGTAAAGCTATTGGAATTTTGTTGGTCTGAATAAGGGACGCCAGAAATGTTGGTAATAATGAAATAGGGATACTGATGGTTATGGTGATAATGGGTGAATGGGTGAGTGGATGAATGGATGGATGGATGGGATAGATGGATGGATGGATACACATGTTGGCTGGTGGCAGAGGTGGAGGTAGCATTGAAATAAGTGGGGAAAGTTTTAAGAGGCCCAATTCACAACCCTGGAAGCTGAAGCTCCTCAAAGCAAATGACTTGGTCAAGCTCACCGCCATTGGGAGTGATCTGTTAATGGAATGCAAGTCTTCTGATCCATGAAGACTTGAGAAGACTCATGACAATGGCTTCCTGCTCCAGTAACCTGGGCTGCACCTTGACTGGATGACATGAACATTCTGCTTTGCACTGATAGATCCTCCCAGACCCAGTCATAGTCATCAGTGCACTTAACTTATTTTAGTTACTAAGTATCAGCTAGTTACCAAGTCACAAAAGGAGTCATCATCAGGACCTGGATTCCAGTTTCATTCTTGAACTCCTGAAGTCACACCTAGATTTGCACAAATATTTCTTCACCTCTTAGGTAAATGTCTGCGTGGAGAAGAAGCACCAGGATGCAGACAGGGATTTCTTAATTTAGCTGGGCATAAAAGATTTGTTAAAACATGTATTTCAAGATCCCATTCCCAGAGGTTCTAAAGGAGCAGGTATGAAGTGGATATGGGAAGTGCAGGTTCAACAGCAAAATATATATATATATGATTGAATCACTTTGATATATAGCAGAAATTAACACAATATTGTAAATCAACTATACTTCAATAAAAATATTTTAAGTTAAAAAAATAAAATGACAACCCCTCCACATACCACCTGCCCACTTCTCACTTCCTATCTCACTTTCCTTTTTTGTCACACAGTATCATCACCTTCTGTTATACCATTGCTATGGGCTGAATGTGTCCTCCTGCTCTCAAATTCATACCTTGAAGTCATAACCCCTTGTGTGACGGTATTTAGAGACAGGGCCTTTGAGAAATTTAAATAAGGTCACAAGGGTGGAGCCCCCATGATGTGATGAGTGCCCTTATAAGAAGAGGCAGAGCCCAGCATGCTCTCTCCACTATGTAAGGACACAGCACAAAGGTGGCCATCTGCAAGCCATGAAAAGGGTCCTCACCGGACACCAAATCTGCTGGCACCTTGATCTTGGGCTTCTCAGCCTCCATAACAGTGACAAATAAATGCTTGTTTAGGCCACCTGGTCTATGGTATTTTGTTACGGCAGCCCGAGTTGACTCAGACAACTATATAACTGACTTGGTTCTTTTATATATCTTGATCTCCCCAGGCATGGAAGCTCTGTGAAGCTCCCTGTTGACTCCAGTGAACCCAGAACAGCCAAGGTGGATAACATCTGTTTAAAAAGATGGACAGAATCAGGAAGTGGTTCTAACATAAGTGGCCCAGGATACAGTAGAGCGATCCTGCTGGAAGAAGAGCATGAGCTTTGGTACTAACCAGACGAAAGTTTGGACCCCAACTCTGTTCACTTCTGCGTGACTTCAAACCCTGTAGGCACCGGAAGCCTCAGCTTTCTCATCTGGGGAATGGAGGCAATCCCTCCACCCTAGGGTTGCCACAGAAGGACCCAGCACGGATCCTCCCCAGAGCACTGCCGCACCTGCAGAGCTCTTCCCTCCTTCCTCATCTTCTGGGTAGAATTTTGCATCCAGTGACCTCCAGCAGAAAATGTGACCGAAGCCTCCCAGGTAGGGGAGAAGCATGGTCTTCTCATCCTGTGGAGAGAGGCAGGGAGGACGAGCTAACAGAGGCCACCCATCAGGGGGAGTGGGGAAGTCCTCCCTGCAGCTCCTTCTGCAGCTCAGAGGACACCTCCCTCCACTGCTCCATCCCTTCCCACCAGCAGGAATGAACACGCGCTCTCTGCGTAAACAGACAATAAATCACTAGCTAGGATCACACTCGCCCTCCAAAAGCAGCATCACTCAAGACCTCAGGCAGAGAGAGCGTGTGCTTGGAGACTGCAAAGTGGAAGTAAGCATTCCTCCCAAAACAGCCCAGCCAGTTTCCCTGGGGTCCTTGGAGTAAGTCCCACAGACCCTGCCAGCCCCACCTGGAGAGACTTAAACTAGAGCATGGGAGCTTTGGGCAAGATGGGAACAGGATTTCCTGATTATGATCCTGGAATAGGTGACTGAGGTTATAGAGTCTCTTTTCCCTGAGTTTTATGAAGCTGGTAGGAATTGGAGGCAGAGACACAGGAAATGTCTATACACATGCGTGCACACACACACACAGATACAGATTATACATGCCAAAGAGAAAGAAAGCGGAGCCTCCATCCACTTGGAAAGCTGGACAACGGCAAGGACAGTCCACTCAGAGTCCAGAAGTCTGTCCCAGCTCCACTCTGCTGCTCCACTCTGCTGTGTGGTGACCTTGGGCTTGTCCCTGTCCTGCCCTGCACTAATTCCTGAACCACAAGATGAGAGCATGACTCTCCTTGGTCCTCCTCCAGCTTCTGTTTCATGAGGCCCTGACTTCCAGCTGGGCTCTGGCCAGATGTGTGGCTGAGGCAGTAGGGAAACTGGTCCAAGCTCATGGCTGCCTGGATCCCCTGGGTCGCCCCCGGGCCCTTTTCGAGGCCCAATTCGAGGCTCAGACCTTTACTTCCAGAGGCTCTGCTAGAAGGCGCAGGATCTGTACTGACCTCCCACATCTCTCTCTTCCTTGACCTTCTGTCTGTAGGGACTGGTGCCTGGCAGGTGACATGTCCCAAGTCCTAGGGCAGTTTCCAGCCAGTCCTGCTGGGTCAGAGAACCCAGGGTCAGGCTGAGCCCTGGAAGGACATCTGCCTCTGGCAAAGGGTCGCTCATTAGATTCAAGGAGAGATTAGCATTTCTCAAATAAAACCAAACCAGCTCCCTTTGGAACCCAGCCATCACTCCTTCAACATTGCCTAACAGTGTCCAATCTTGCGTCTGGAGCCCTGAGGGGCCTTACCAGGGGCTTCTGAGGAATCAGCTGGAGAAGGGACAAGCTGCCGACCAGCTGTGTGACCCTGAACATGTCCTTTCCCTCTCTGGGCCTTGGTATCCCCATCTGGGCTGGCCTGGCTCCCTGTCATCTGCCCAGTGCTGATGGTCTGTGTCTCTTTCCAACACCCCAGCAGCCTCCCCTCCTGTGAGGGCTGCAGGGAATGCCCACCTCACGGACTGGTCATGGTTGGGAGGGGGCAGGGGTGTCAGCTGAAGGAGCCAGGCGCAGACACTGAAGGTCAGGAAGAGAGCAGGAATCAAGCCTGCCTGTCGCTTCCCAGAATTACCTCCCCTCCTCTTCTTAAAATTATGGCTGTTGAAGCCCAGAATCATCAGACATCATCCAGACCAGAGGTGTTCAGGCTGCGTTTACCCACAAAACCTTTCTCCAGTTGAAATTTCACACAGAGGCCCAGAAAATCAAGCATGGGGGAGGGGAGCAATATCGGGTGAAATGGGAGTCTTTATGATAAAGGCAGCTCTGGCATGCCTGCTGGGAAAGCAACTCCAGGGATGTCCTCAGCCAGAGGGAAGCCAGAAAGGGAAAACGTCACTGCACCTGACTGGGCAGTCTCCTCTAGAATAAACTCCCATCCTGGCTTCAAGGGAGGAGTTTTTTGTTTTTTGTTTTTTAAACTAAATTTTCATCAACCAGAACTCACTCCTCACCACCACAGACAACGTTCCTTACAAAGACAACTGCCTTGTCAGTCATATTCAAGAGAGGCAATCTCTGGCCCCATCTCTCCCGCTCCTGCATATAAGAACATTATCAGGTTGAAATATCTGATCCACACACCTCAGATAAGAGAGAAAAGGAGTAGGCAGCCGTGAACTGAGCTGCGGAGAGCCAGGGAGAAGAAAACTCAGAAGGAGAAAGGGAAGACTTGGTTCTTGCAGCTGAAGTGGAAGGAAGATCCAAGGATCTGGCCTGGGGGTACCGGGTCTGGGGGATTTCCGGGGACCTTCGGGGATCCTGGTAAGGTAGAGGAGGGGCAGGGAGCTGCAGGGGAATGGGAAAGGACATTGCTGCTCTAGTCCGGTGGAATCTGGAAAGAGATCTCGCGTCATCCAAGGCTGGATACCCAGGGTGAGCCCGGCCCCCTGCCTGGAGGAGGCGGGCAGCAAGGCTGGCCGGGCGAAGCAACTCGTGCCGAGTGGCTGCAACGGCCGCGTCTCCCCAGCACCGAGCACAGCCCTGACGTCAAGCGCGGTGGGGCCGCGGCCAGCTCTAACTAGGTACAGATGCACGGAGGAGGGCCGCCGCGGCCGGGAGCCGCTCCCGCAGACCCCCCTCCCCCAGCCTCGGAGTCCCTCCAGCCCCGGGCTGGGAGGAGTCGGAGTCGTCCGCCCGGCGGCCTCCCAGGCAGCGCAACAGCGCGCCCTAGTGGCCATGTCCTGGAGAGCGCGTCCAGGAGCCCCGCAGCCCTTGGTGTCGGTCTGACATCTTTGATACTTCTAACAACTCAGAGCGATCACATCTCAATCGTGTGAGGGACTTTTCAAAACCCCAGTGCCCAGGAGACACCCCACCTTAACTAAAATAGAACCCCTTGGAGCGGGACCTAGGCGCCAGTATTTTTAAAACTCTTGAGATGTTTGCTATGGTCCACCAAGAACAGTTCTGGTTCCCTTAAAAGTAGTGGTCCTACTGCTTTGAGCCTACATCCGAGTCACTTGGAAGGCTGTAAAGCAAGGATTGCCAGGTGCTGGCCTGGCAGTACTGGAGTTTTCTGCCCCAGTATGTGTGTGGTGGGGCCTTCCCAGCTCTAGCAGCTTCCCAGGTGACGCTGATGCTCTGGTTCCCAGGACCCACCTTGAGGACCCAGGGCTGAACTACATGACTCACGGAGGGGCAGGGCACAGCCCTGAGATCACCTGGGAACTGCCTGGAAACTCAGACTTGAGGCCCCACCTCGGATCCACAGAATCTACTGATAATCTAAATTATCAATTCGTACGCTAGGATTAGAAGCACGCTGAGAACACCATTTTGTCATTCTTCATAGGCTCAGACCGTGTTGAGTGCTGGCAAAACCTCTCCACATCCTCCCCAAAACCTCTGGGTCAGAGAGCTGGATGGGACATTCCAGATTACCTGATCCATTTCTCCTGCATGACAGATGGGAGAAAGTAAGGCCCCAAGAAGGGAAGGAACTCGCCAAGGGTCGGTCACCCTGGGCACCTCAAGTTTCATCTATTCATAAATATTCCCTCTCCTCCCGGGGAACAGTCCTGTGAGTTACGATTTCATTCATCCATGGGTCAGGCACCTCGCGCTCAAAGGAGCTTGCAGAGGCCCAGGTCTTCCGTGTCCTGTCTGCTTGGGAGTTCGCTGAGGCAGGCAGTGGGAACACAGGCAAACTGCAATGCTGTGGGAGGTGGTCTGCACGGGGTGACTCAGGAGGGGCTGGGTTTGAGAGCTGAGGGTCAGCCACTGACTTTAAGTGTATGGAGACTGACACCCATTTTTAGCTCATGATTATTTTTCTGACTTCTCAGGGAAAAAGACACAGATCCGAGGCCTTTCTTACAGGCACCTGTCTTACAGAGGGGATATACCGGTCCTCCGGTCTTCCCAAAGTGGGAGGGGTGGAGGGCTCTGATTGCAGTTCACAATGGATTTCCATATTTTTTTTGTTATTTGTCATGCAGGTACTCTGAGGGGTACACAGAGTCCAGGTGGAGAGACTAGAGAAACATACAAATAAATGACAGTGGAATAGATATCACAAGACTGGAAGTTCTAACACCCATGAGGGTGGGAGGAGGGATGGCGTTTGGAGCAAATGGACACTGGAGGGATGTGCATTGTGGGTCTGGGAGGCTGTGTGGCCCTCACAAGCAGGGCATGATGGACTTTGAATGTGCCCGAGTTCGGACCTCACATTCCTAACCACTCCACTCACCACCTTGCCCTCAAAAGGTACAAAGGTGAGAACCGCACCCCCACCCCCACCGTGTCCTGTCTGGGATCTGTAAACAGGACGTCTGACTGGAAAAGAAGCAGCTGAGGCTGAACAGAGATGGGGACGAGGGACTTTAAAGTTGATGAGTGTGGGTTCTATCCAGGACCCTATGGGAAGCCATCTGAGTTGTGATACAGAAAACAGACACTGATGGAAATTTCAGGGGGACTGAGGCTTTCTAGAGTCCAGCAAAAAGCTCTAGCTTTAGGGCCTGTAGTGAGAGAACCACCAAAGTTCTCTGTAAGATTATCTCAATTTTGAAGGATAGATGCATTTTAACATTCTCCCTTCCTTTCCATTCATTCCCCCAAAGCTGGGGGTGCGGTGGGGCGGGGGAATAAACAATTTGTAATTGTTAAATAAAAAAGGGTAGGTGTTTGTTTTCCATTTGTGGTCTTTTACATTCCCAGCTACACCACCCTATTATCAGCTTTCTAGAAAACAAAGAAACTGAAATTAAACATTAACCGGGATCATTGAGAATGTCAGTGAAATGAACAGGCCTGGTGTTAGGAGAGGAGAGGCCCCTGACTCTGGCTGATTGTTCAAACAGGAAAGGGACCTGAGCAGGCCTCGTTGCCAAAGGATCAGGAGGCCAGCTGACCCCAATAGCACTTTTCATTCCAGCCAACCAAAGACTGAATGGCCGTCTGTGTAAGGGCTAGGTGCCAGGTGCCAGGAGGGCTCTGACAAGGTTCCAGCCCTGAGAAACGCAGGACTTTGNACCAGGCTTCTCTGTCCATGGGATTCTCCAGGCAAGAATACTGGAGTGGGTTGCCATTTTCTTCTCCAGGAGATCTTCCTGACAAAGGAACTGGATCCAGGTCTCCTGCATTGTAGGCAGACGCTTTACTGTCTGAGCCACCAGGGAAGTCAATTATAATTGTGTAATGTGATAATTATTACCACATCAAAAATATTATTATAATATATAAGTAACACACTGTACAATATTAAACATAAACAAATATTACATGTCAAATTTATTCAATTAAAAAAATAAGAATTATGTAAGTGTTCAAGTCTCCAAACCATGGCTGATTCTTGGTGCTGTCAAGATTTTTATTTGTTTTTTTTCCTGTGGTTTCATATTGTAGTCACTAATAGTAGGTGTGTGCATGCTTGTTAAGTCGCTTGAGTTGTGTCTGACTCTTTGGGACTCCATGGACTATAGCTTGCCAGACTCCTCTGTCCATGGGATTCTCCAGACAAGAACACTAGAGTAGGTTGCCATGGCTTCCTCCAAGGGTTCTTCCCGATGCAGGGGTTGAACACAAGCCTCTTACATGCCCTGCATTGACAGCTTGACAGGTAGCTTCTTTACTACTAGAGCCACCTTGGAAACCCATATGCTCAAGTGTGGTATATATATATATATATATATATATATACACACACACACACACAGATATATACACACACACATATATATATATATAGTTCACATTTTTCTTACATTGCACTTCATATACATTACATATATGTATTAATATATGGTGTTTTATCCACTATTAGTGTTTTGATACTTTTTAATATATCTGGAATAGGTAATTTAACTTATGTATTTTTTACAAATATTTTTACCCAACTTGTGGTTTTCATTTTTTCATTTTTTTAACATTGTCTTTTAAGAAAGAAACTTTTTTTAATTTTGGTGAGTTTGATTTGCCATTTTTATGTTTCATAATTTCTACATATATAGTCTAAAAATTTTCTCCAAAATACATAATCCCGAAGAGTTTTTTCTACATTTTTTAGAAGTTTTATAATTTTAGGTCTTAAATCAGATCTGATCAATTTTATTATAATATTATGGCATTAAAGAATCATCTTATTGCTCATGGATATCTTTGTTTGTTTGTTTTTTTCCAGCATTATTTGATGTACAGACAATCCTTTCTACTTGAGTTGCCATCTTTTTTTTTTTTTTTTAATCAGTTCTTTATATATTTGAATCTATTTCTGAACTCTCATTTCTGGTCTGTTCATCTAAATATCTGCCTTACACTAGAAATAAAGTTGAACCTTATGTCAATACTTTAATATGAATGAATTTTAGATTAGTAATGTGAGAATTAGCATTAATATTGTAGAAAAGATGAGAAATTTGTAGTCAGACAGAGAGATGGACTTAACACCTCAGCTTTACCAGTTCCCAGCTGCATGATGTTTTGATTGTAACTTTTTTTTCCTTTCTAAACATGTTTCTCATTGTAAGATTGTTATACAGAATAAACAACATTTATTTATATGAAGCATATCCTTGTGCCTGATAAATTTAAAATACTTCATAAATGTTAAGGCCCTTTATCCTTTGTCCAGAATGTTTTAGAAGAAAAGAGATTAACTACTGTGTTTCTGGTAAATAGTAATACCTATTCATTAAAATATATATATATAAACAAAAGCCACCAGATAACTTCTTCTACTAAATATGTGCTTATACCTTGCTACAATAATTTCTGATCTATTTTGAGTAAATTGGATAATTTTGGCCTTTCTTAATTGAAATTTATACAAAAAATAAAAGCTCACTGGCATGCCTTACTTTAAAAGCTTACTTTCATATGGCATCCCTAAAAAATTAGTTTTGAGTTACACAAATTGTNTGCTACAATAATTTCTGATCTATTTTGAGTAAATTGGATAATTTTGGCCTTTCTTAATTGAAATTTATACAAAAAATAAAAGCTCACTGGCATGCCTTACTTTAAAAGCTTACTTTCATATGGCATCCCTAAAAAATTAGTTTTGAGTTACACAAATTGTATACAAAATATAGTAACAATGTTGTTTTCATTACGCTGAATAAAATGGATGTTTTGCAGCATTTTAATATGCTTACATTGGAGACGAGTGGCCTAATTAAAAAAAAAAAAACACTTGCTATTTTGTACTTCACATAAATCACAAATTAATTTATGCATTGAGTTTATATAACTTAAGCTCATTTCATAAATATTGGGAAGATATTTAAGTTACAAAAACAATCCATGGACATTTGAATGGATGTTTTTTAAGCTTGATTGAGAAGGAAAATTGTTAGGAAGTCTAGTTTTAGAATTCAGTAAAAACATTGTTTATGCTTGCTTTGTAGCTTCGCAACACAGAACACAGCAGAGTTAGAAAAATCAGTCTAAGTACTGTCACCCCTTACTTCCCAAGACCTTTACAGAGTAAGTGGGTTTATAGAAGTGTATGTGCTTAGTCGCTCAGTCATGTCCAACTCTTTCTGAACCTATGAACCTTAGCCTGCCAGTATCTTGTGTCCATGGGATTTTCCAGGCAAGAATATCCTTCCTGGGCTGCCATTTCCTTCTCCAGGGGATCTTCCTGACCAAGGGATTACACCTGTGTCTCCTGCATTGCAGGCAAATTCTTTACTGTCTGAGTAAGTGGGTTCATTGCTATTGCATTAAATATCTAATATTACTGTTTATCTGTGTAGTACTTGAATATTTTGTAAGTGGAAATGGTAAAAAGAAATTTCCTTGAATTATCAAATGTTATGTGCTGCTATCTAAAGATAATTTAATGTAGCTCTAGTTTAATTTGAGGAATTTTAAATATTTAGTTCTTCCAATATTCAGGAAATCTTGATCTNGCGGTGGGGGGTGGGAGCTGGGCTGGGTTTCTGCTGCTGCATGCGGATTTTCTCTAGTTTCTGCAAGTGGGGACTGCTCTCTAATGGTGGTGCTGCGCTTCTCGTTGCAGTGGCGTCTCCTGTTGCGGAGCATGGGCTCTAGAGCTAGTTCTGGGCACGGGCTTCTTTGCTCCATGGTACGTGGGATCTTCTCAGACCGTGGATCTAAACCCATGTCCCCTGAATTGCAAGGTAGATTCTCAACCACTGGACCACCAGGGAAGCCCAGGAGAAGGGTTCTTGAGGAGGCAGGTCCAGGGCCACAGAAGGCAGAATGGGGAGTGATGTGTTTCACCACCAGCATCTGCTGTGGGTCTTAAAGAATCCATAGACATTTACCTGTAGAAAGAGAGGGCGGTCCAGGCAGAAGGAACAGGTGAACAAAGGGGGAGGGCCATGCAGAGCGTGCGTGGTGGGAGGAGGTGGGTGTGGAGGATGGCCAGGGCTGGAAGGCAGAAGGGGACTAGCCTGGAAACACCAGCTCTCAAGTTAGGTTTGATTAGAAAAGGTCTGGGGACCTTGTCTAAAGCCCCAGGCCACTGCGCAGGAAGGTGGGGTGCCAGGGTGTCCTTGTGGGAGGCTGCTGGGGTCATCCTAGCAAGAGATGATAAAGATGCCCCAGGCTGCAGCAGACGGGAGGGGTGAGTGAGCTGAAGAGGATTCCAGAGGCACAGTCCCCTGACTCAGTGACTGATTGTGTGAGGGGGAGGCGAGGGAGGCTGAACATTCTGACTTGGTGCCATCCTGAGGGGGAAGGAGTGGTCTCAGTCAGGAGTTCAGCTGGGCCACAAGAAGCACACTAGTATCTCAAACAGAGGGAACTGGTTGAATACTGATGTAAAAGCTGAGAAGCCACATAAGATGCGGAGGCTGCACAGAGGTTAACAATGGGGAAAATCACTGGCACCACCTAGAGAAGGAGGGATGGAGTGGAAGGCAGTGTAAGGAGAGCTGGCCGGCCAGCCGAAACCAGAACAGGCCTGTGCAGTGGGAACTGGGGGATGGAGGAGCCCCGGGCCCTGCTGGAGACCCTTCCCAGAGTGGAGAGAGGGGAAGATCCTGGCCTCTCTCCGCCCACCTGCTAATGGCCAAGTACATGAAAGCCCAAAGACAGGAAATGCCTGGCACAGGACTACTGGAGGGACCTGGGTGAGCAAAGATGAGTGCAGACCTAACATGAGAAGTGTGAGGGACCTCCTTGGAAGCGTACCCAGCATGCACTGGAGACGCAGACTTAGGGCTGGAGAGGCAGATGTCATCAGCATGGCTCTGTTGGAGGTTTTCCCAGTGGAGGCAAAAGCTGACTCATGCCTGAGTCACACCGTCCCAGAGCTGAACCTCGTGGGTGGGGCAGGGCAAGGGGGTGTCAGGTGGCTCAGTGAGATGCCAAGCCCCAAGGTCAGGAGAAAGGCTGGCCAGGAGAGGGTGTTAGGCCCACGTCATCATCCACATCTTGATGCTCTCTGGGCCTTGACTTTCCATCTGTAGAGAGAATACTGCGCCCCCATCACTGGGAGAACAGAACCATACAGAGGCACTTTGGAACATGAGGCTTTGTCTATGCCAGGAAGACCAGAATGCCCAGGAGTTGCCAGGAACAACTGGGGCTCAGTGACACCAGAGCTGGGCAAGGCATTCGGGTTGAGTTTGCTGTGCCCCTGGGGATTCCTGAGGTCACACATGCCTGCAGAGAGACCGCTGGCAAGTGCAGAACTCAAGCTGGCTCCACAGAACACAAGACTGGATGGGATCCTTGAATTCCCCTGGTGTTAGGAACCTTGGCCTGGATCCCTGAAATTATGTGCAAGATCCCATAGGTACTTTCCTGCGAGACGGTCTGATTCTCAGAGGATTGACAACCACAGGGGCTGACAAACTACAAGTTAAGCCACTCCACACTGCAGCTCCACCTCCCACATGCCTGGCCCGCACCAGCAGTCCCAGTCATGAAACTGTTAGCGGTTGCCCCCAATGCTCCAGGCTTTTTCAAATCCATGACCCTCAGAGGATGCTGCCCCTCCACCTGGAATCTCTCTCCTCCCCTCTCCTCCCACATATTTGATTGTCTCCAGTCTTCAACACTCAGTTGAAGCATCACTCCCTCCTCTGGGTTCCTGCCCCCTGGCCCCAGCCCTTGATGGACGTGGCAGATTGCATTCTCCAAAGACTCTGACATACTTAGGCCATTCTGTAAGATCCCTCAGCAGTATGATGGATACACACTACTCCCACGGAGAGGAGGGTGTCCTCTCTCCTCGGATCTTGGATCTGGAGGGCAGGGTGGCTTGTGACTGGCCTAACCAATGGAGCACAATAATGCCTTCGGGGCCAGGTCAGAAAAAGACAGCCCTCTGCCTGGTTCTCATTCATTTTCTCTCTTTCCTCTTCAATCTCTGGGTCCATCCTTGGACCAGTCACCATGCTGGGAGGAATCAGGGCCACAGAGAGAGCCATGGGCCCAGAGTCAACAACCACAGCAAGTGTGGACCTTCAGGTCACACCTGGGAGGCCCTACATAATGGTGTAGATGAAAACTGTCCCCACCAAGCTCTGTCTGTGTACTGGCCCCCAGAGTCCCTGAGAGATAATAATGATTACTGTTGGTTTAAGCCACAACATTTCAGGGTAATTTGCTTTGCAGCAATTGACAAAATTACTTCTCTGGAGTCCCGTGACCCCTCCCTGGAGTCCCGTGACCACTCCGATTCTCTCTGTTGAGGTACTCTCTCCTGAAGCTGGAAGTGCTGGCTGACAGCCAACCCTCCAGATGCCGAGCACCCAGAGCAGGGACGAGACATACTGCTTGCTGATCACAGAACACCCCGAAAACGTGCCTCCAATGAAACCTAGGAAGTAAGAAAGAGACGATTAGGGACAGCGGAAATGAATTCCTGGGTCAGAGAAATATTTGAGCTACAGCTCTAAAGATGTAAATTGTGTTCTTTTTTAGTGAATGAGATATTGGTGAGAACGTGTCCATTGAAAGCTTTAAGGTTTTATGAATTGGTCACCATAAACTGTGGTCTCTTATTACAGGGCTTGGTGTGGAGTAAACTGATGAAAGGACATAAAGGTACCCAAGGCCAGTGATTCTCCCTTCAGCTTTTCAGTTCAGTGATTTCACAGAACTACCGAGTGGTGCAGATTTCCACTGGGTTGCAAAAAAATTAATTTGGGCTTTTCTGTACGCTGTAATGGAAAAACCCAAATGAACTTTTTGGTCATCCCAATACTCCTCACACTGACTTCAGCGTGCCCTCCAACAGGCAGCCTTCATCTCAGGGAGCATCTCTCCCTTCCTCTTGGGACTCTGCAGGGCCCCAGGCAGTCACCTGTTCCCCAAGGCTGACCCCCCCCAGAAGCCACCCTCCCAAGGGCCCCAAACACAGAATCGCCACTCTGTTGCCTGGACCAGACTTCTGGCCTCTGCCTCTGGGAGGGCGTCTCCCTCCCAGGAGGCAGGCAGAGAAACGTCATGACAGAGACCTCACGAGGAGCCCTTTCCAGTTTCCAGAGCATTCTCTCCTGCTCCATGTCCTTGATCTCCTTGATCTCCGGGTCACCGAGGCAGACCCGGGAGATGTTGACAAGAAAGTGGGCTCACCAGGCCTCCAAACCGGGCTTCTGCCTATACACAACTGNCTCACGAGGAGCCCTTTCCAGTTTCCAGAGCATTCTCTCCTGCTCCATGTCCTTGATCTCCTTGATCTCCGGGTCACCGAGGCAGACCCGGGAGATGTTGACAAGAAAGTGGGCTCACCAGGCCTCCAAACCGGGCTTCTGCCTATACACAACTGCCCCCAATCTTGCTAGGGCCACGATCAGCCAGGCTGCTGCTGATCACTGTGGTGGGTCATGCTGTCTGTCCCTGGGGTGTACTGGGTCATCCACAGACGTCTGACCATCTCAGTAACCATGTTAGTTAGCCCCTGGCACCCAGGACGTTTCTGGACTTCTTTGACCTACAGTGTCAGTTAAGAAAACGAAGCTTGGATAGATTAAATAGGATTAGACTGGTACTTCTGTTGCCAAAAGACACACACTCACATATACACAGCAAAAACAACCAAAAAGACAAACCAAAAAACTTCAGCGTATATTCCCCAAGCCAATTTTTGGATTACGTGTTGCTTGGGATTATTTGTGTTCCTTTCTGCGTGTACAAAAAAAAAAAAAATTCAGTTAGCTGTGCTATGTCTCTTTCACAGATGTCTGCTTATATAAATATTTAGGGAGTACAAGCATGTGTCCTGCACACGCGCACACAGGCCTCGCTGTGGATAAAGAGGTCTCAGGGTTAGGATGCCTTCTGGAATCTCTCCTTCCACACCTCCCGCGTCTGGTCACTGTCTTTGAGGCTGACATTCCTCAAGTTGAGGGATGGGCAGGCAGGAGGCTGCAGGCTGTGCGCCAGCCAGGTCAGCTTACGGCGAGCTGTCAACCCGTTTCTGACGCCCCAGCTAGGCCATAAATAACCGCAATGAAACTGCAGCAGGCCTCCGGGGCCCCCGCAACGCACTCCCCTCCATCAATCTCCCCTAATGACTGCTTGGCATTCAGGCTTCCGCCCGTGACCTGACCCCGGCCCCAAGCATTCTTTGGGGGCGCAGCGTCCTTCCCAGGCATAGAATGGGTCAGCCGGGAGCACACAGCTTTGAGAGGTCCCCGTGTCCTGCCAATATACTTTATGGAGGCTGGAGACAGGCAGGAAAACTCTCATCACTCAAAAAGCCCCTCCTTCCAAAATGGGCTCTGGAGAGCAGAGCTACAGCCACCATCCACATGGTCGATCTGGTCACGGTGGATTCTAAGGTGCAAATGAGCCCACACAGCTATAGCTTCCTTTGGCATGTAATACTCTACGGAAAAGCTAGCTCTGTCCTCTTTGCCATGTGGGTGGGCAAGACCAAGAGGACACTCAACGCCACTGTTTACCCTTCTTTGTCCTGTCCTCGAGTGACAATTACCTTTCATTCTTGCCTTCTGCTCATAAGCCTGGTTTGTCTCAATTATCTCACTCTCTTAAAAACATCAACTTTAGAGCTTATATCCAGAAGAGTTGAAAACCTTTATTCAAAAAGATAGCCCTATGTTCACAGCAGCACCACTTCCAGTAACCAAGATATGGAAGCAACCTGAATGTCCATCATCAGAGGAATGGATAAAGACAATGTGGGACCTACACAGTGGAATATCACTCAGCCATAAAAAATGAAATAATGCCATTTGTAGCAACATGGATGGGTCTGCTTCTGAGAAGCCTGACTCAAACTATCAGGAAACGTCTGGGGAGCGAGTGAAGGCACTGTGGCTCCAGGGACGCTCCTGGGAAGGTGGCAGCCTGAGGGGCTCTGGAGCACCTGGAAGGGTGACCCTGGGAAGAATGAAAAGTCTCCAGAAGCCTCTGCTTAAACAAACAGGCACACAGGCTCTGGCCCATGCAGGAGCCCACAGGCCAGCACATGGGCTCTCCAGCACTCCCTCGGACACAGTGAGCCCAGAGCCCTCTTGAAAGACCACTCTGGATGGGTTCATCTTCGGGGTAACTGAGCATGCACCCTGTGAATGATCCCCGCCATCCATCATCCTCCATCCTTGAGCCCACTTCCCGGAATTGTGGGGGGAGGCGGTGGGAGCTGGAGGTGGGCGCTGGTGGCTAAATGCTCTGCCTCCTAGAGTCGCTCTGGATGTGTCTCAGGCCGTCCTTCTGGAATCGGTCCCATTGCCCAGAGCAGCTTCCACAGTCATCTGTGTGTTGGTTTTTCCTCCTTCCCTGTCTCCTGGGCCTTCCTCTTGGGATCACTTCCTAATTAAACTGCATTCAAGCCCTTGCCCCAAACTGTGCTTGCAGGGAGTCAAAAACCAAGCCAGTGGTATACTTAACGTGGACTTTTTCCAGGCAGCTCGGGTCATCATTATCTACCCGGGAGCTCCATATTTACCTCCAGCTCTGAGCTGGAATAACATGTTGCCCGCAGAGCCCCCCAAGTGCCCCCTACTAAATGCCCAGCTGCTCTTCTTTGGGATTTCATATCCGATTCTGCTATTTTTCTCCTTGTTGCTGGCAAGTCTCCAGCAGGACTGCCACTCTCCTCCCTTTATGATTTTGCCTTTAATCTACTACAGTCTGGAAACCATATGATCAAACTTGATGGACTTGCATCTAACATAGAAGTGAACAGATTCCAAGGGCAGGAATGTTCCTTTGAGCAAATACACATGCTTTCATCCAAGGCAGCAGAAACTTACGTTGGCTGCTCTCAAGACATGTTTCTTTTTCCTGGTTTAGAGCTCTAATTTGGAGAGCATAGTGGTTGGGTAGTGAGATTTTGCATGAGTGAGTTCTTGTATTTCAATTTATATTGACGATGTGTTTGTGGGCAAAGGCAGTGGATCTAATAACACTTATTGCCAATGCCCTAAGGCTTCAGCCTGCCTTTTGTTAGGTTATGCTGACTCCATAGATGTAAGTTTTAAGACTCTGAGAGTCTTCACAAGTTTACCAGCTTCACAGATGCCAAAAAATGTCACACTCCACAAAGAATGATGACTGACACACACAGTTTGGAGCGAGAATCTGTCCAGGGATTGAATTAAAACCTCCCAGGCTTCCCAGGTGGCCCAGTGGTAAAGAACCCGCCTGCCAGTGCAAGAGATGTAAGAGATACAGGTTGGCTCTGGGGTTGGGAAGCTCCCCTGGAGCAGGGCATGGCAATCCACTCCAGTATTCGTACCTGGAGAATCCCATGGACTGAGGAATCTGGTAGGCCACAGTACATGGGGACGCACAGAGGTGGACACAACTAAAGTGACTTAGCATACATTCAGCCTCCTAGTCTAGCCTCTTTCCTCTCCCAAGATGTCACATGTCCCCTCTTGTGGACAGGAGGTGTGTGCCCACACTGGCCTCAGGTAACTCCATGGGATTCTGCCCATGCAAAGAATTCTGTTCTGGGCTTGCCTCTTTCCTTGGCACCTTCCTCAGCCTCAAGGGCATGAGGCAGCCTCTGGGTGCCATGGCTGATGGCACAACTGGGGAAAAGCCACAAAAGAGCCACATTTCAGGGACAGGCTGAGGACATATTGCAGTAGGTGTGCCAATGGTAACCCACCTGGAGCCCTGGGAGTGAAGCCAAGGGTCAGTGAGCTGAGTGCTGAGAACAGGGATGGCAAAAGCGTGTAGGTATTGTTGTTGGACCTGGGACCTCCCAGGACTGAATGGTGAATGGGAGTTTCCTTCTTGGCCAGGTTCAGTCCCACAGGGTGGCAGTGGGCTCCCCTCTGGCGAGGGACAAAATCTAGGCAGAGGGAAGCATGTCCCACTGGGGCCCTGGTCCCCTAGCCAAGCCTCGGCTATGCAGATCCCAAAGCCTGGTGTTCTGGGCAAGGTGGCAGGTGACAGGAGGGCTAAAGTTTGAGGATCACAGTTGTTCAAAGACATCAGGGTTGATAAAGTGTCGTCACGGGGGTGGTTACTATGTGTGGTTTGAGGGGTGAAGTTCATACAGAGGAGGCTGACGAGGATGTGGTTGGGGGCTGAGTGTGGTTGGCTGCAGACAGGCAGGAGGCTAGGTGGTTGTCGAGAGGTCAGCAGGGCTGGTACTCAAGGCGCCGGAGGATGCTGCAGCCTCAGTAAGGCCCCTCGTCCCTCTGAGTTGTTGCACAAAGGGAGGCAGCAAGATGTGGACAACTCCACCCACCTGGGAATCCTCTGGGGCACCTGAGAAGGGATCTCATGGATTAGAGTGTTAACGGGGATGCAGAAGCCTGAGGCAAGCTCATCACCTCAGTGACTTCAGGGAGAGACTCCTCAAATTTGGCAAGGGAATAAAACATAATCCCTTGAAAAAAGCGACTGAACTGGCTGCCATGCAGAAATCTGTGAATTTCCCAAATCCATGATTCCCCAAGCCAGAGGTGAAATCTGGTTATGAAAAGCAATCAGTTTCTTGGTTGAGGGCAATTTGGCTGAAGCATAGGGCCGTCGGGAGCTCATACCGGACCCCTGCTCCCAGAGCGCGACAATACCTAACCGGACTGGGAGTGTCCCAGCAGCCACTCAGCTCCTGNCCTAGTCTAGCCTCTTTCCTCTCCCAAGATGTCACATGTCCCCTCTTGTGGACAGGAGGTGTGTGCCCACACTGGCCTCAGGTAACTCCATGGGATTCTGCCCATGCAAAGAATTCTGTTCTGGGCTTGCCTCTTTCCTTGGCACCTTCCTCAGCCTCAAGGGCATGAGGCAGCCTCTGGGTGCCATGGCTGATGGCACAACTGGGGAAAAGCCACAAAAGAGCCACATTTCAGGGACAGGCTGAGGACATATTGCAGTAGGTGTGCCAATGGTAACCCACCTGGAGCCCTGGGAGTGAAGCCAAGGGTCAGTGAGCTGAGTGCTGAGAACAGGGATGGCAAAAGCGTGTAGGTATTGTTGTTGGACCTGGGACCTCCCAGGACTGAATGGTGAATGGGAGTTTCCTTCTTGGCCAGGTTCAGTCCCACAGGGTGGCAGTGGGCTCCCCTCTGGCGAGGGACAAAATCTAGGCAGAGGGAAGCATGTCCCACTGGGGCCCTGGTCCCCTAGCCAAGCCTCGGCTATGCAGATCCCAAAGCCTGGTGTTCTGGGCAAGGTGGCAGGTGACAGGAGGGCTAAAGTTTGAGGATCACAGTTGTTCAAAGACATCAGGGTTGATAAAGTGTCGTCACGGGGGTGGTTACTATGTGTGGTTTGAGGGGTGAAGTTCATACAGAGGAGGCTGACGAGGATGTGGTTGGGGGCTGAGTGTGGTTGGCTGCAGACAGGCAGGAGGCTAGGTGGTTGTCGAGAGGTCAGCAGGGCTGGTACTCAAGGCGCCGGAGGATGCTGCAGCCTCAGTAAGGCCCCTCGTCCCTCTGAGTTGTTGCACAAAGGGAGGCAGCAAGATGTGGACAACTCCACCCACCTGGGAATCCTCTGGGGCACCTGAGAAGGGATCTCATGGATTAGAGTGTTAACGGGGATGCAGAAGCCTGAGGCAAGCTCATCACCTCAGTGACTTCAGGGAGAGACTCCTCAAATTTGGCAAGGGAATAAAACATAATCCCTTGAAAAAAGCGACTGAACTGGCTGCCATGCAGAAATCTGTGAATTTCCCAAATCCATGATTCCCCAAGCCAGAGGTGAAATCTGGTTATGAAAAGCAATCAGTTTCTTGGTTGAGGGCAATTTGGCTGAAGCATAGGGCCGTCGGGAGCTCATACCGGACCCCTGCTCCCAGAGCGCGACAATACCTAACCGGACTGGGAGTGTCCCAGCAGCCACTCAGCTCCTGGGTTCCTAGGACTTAAGGTCACCCAACCCTGACCTTCTCACCTTCACCTTATTTGTGCCCCTTGAGACCCCTGACCTCCACTGGTGGTACCTTCAGCTCTTACAAAAGACACTAGTGAACCCCCTTCCTCTCAAAAATACTGATCCCCCACTCTGCTGTCCCTAGCCCCTGGCAGCTCTACGCTTCTGTAGCCCCTCCCTGGACCCATCTCTGCCAGTGCTGATGGTGCCTGTGTCCTGGCCTGGCCCTGCCCCTGCCCTCTCCTGCCTCAGAGGGTGGATCTTAACCTTCCTCCTTGTGCCCACCCCGCCCCCCACCCCTCTCTGGCTGCCTCTCTTTAATCCTCAAAGAAAGACTAAATTATCTGTATTTTGTAGAGAGAATTCTATATTAGTAGGATATGCAGGAACTCAAGCTGGGTCCCTGCTGCTTGTATAAATTGTACAGACCATGAAAACAAATAAACAAATAAAAGCCGCATTTCGTCTTGTGTGCTTGACTGGCCCAAAGAAGTCAGGACATGGAATCTTCCCAGGGAGGTTGCTCTCCAGATTCTTCATTTCCAGCTCAAGGAGTTTCCAGAAAACAACCCAGCCCCATTGTCCTGAATGCTCAGTGCAACCTTGCAGGAGCATTAGGGTTCCCCACCCAAAACAGGAATGTTTTTGACTATGAAGTATCTCTCTATTAAGGCTGACCCCAGAGTCTCTGAAATTTCTATGAAATAAATCCTAAAATCCCCTTCAGTCTCCTGAAATAAATGTCACAGTTATCATCAGCTCTCAAAGAAAATTTAAAAATTAGATGTTCTAATTGTAATAAGCTAGAATAAAAGGTAGTTTTAAAAAATATTTATTGACTTATTTATTTATTTGGCTGCATCCAGTCTTAGTTGTGGCACATGAAATCTTGGTTGCATCATTCAGGATCTTTCGCTGAGATGCACAGTTGGGGCGTGCAGGCTTAGTTGCTCCGCGGTATGTGGGATCTTAGTTCCAGGACCAAGGATTGAAACCTAGTCTCTTGCATTGCGAGACAGATTCTTAACCACAAGCCCACCAGGGAAGTCCCCAAAAGGTAGTTTATAATAAAATAATATTCGTTTCTGTGTGTAAATGTTTGGATTAGACCTCACACCATGGTGAAGGTCTTGGTGAAGACTTGGTGAAGTAGCCGGAGGCTTTCACTTACTTCCATACTGAGTAAAGGATGAATTTTAGAGAAATTGCTTTTCCTCTGTACTCTACTTCTTAAAATAAGGGTTAAAGTATGGCTAAGGGGAATTTTCCCCCCAAATCCAGAACAACTTGCATAAAATTGCAAAGAAAACAAAGCACAATCTTCCTAGAATGTATTTGCTGAGGAAATACATTTCAGTCTTGGAAAACTGAAAGTGTTCAGATGGCAAGGCAGGGACAACTTTGAATGTATGTGAACAGAGATCTTTACCGCCAGCAGGATTTCAACCCTAGCCGCGTCTGGAGATCGGTTCGCGGGAGAAGTAGGACCACCTCCCCCCATCCCACCCAGTCGTGCGGGATTGTCTCCCTTCACCCCTACCTCACCCCCGTGCAGGACACGCTGCACCAGCCCGGCGTGCCTAAACACCACGAGGTGGCGGTGAGCGCGAGACCTCAGCCTCCTCACCGGCCGCTCCTCGGCGCGGGCGCGTTCCCGAGTCGCAGGAAACAGAAGCCTCCGCAGGAGCTGCCATCCGGGAAGCGTTCCAGACCACGGAGTCCCTGTGGTCCGGTGTCCTTCCTAGGGCGCCCAGGTTGACTTCTGGGAAAGCTATTCTCGAGTACGCCACGCGGGGGCGCCCTGAGACCCAGAATCGGAACCTTTGAAGGTTTGTGAGATGAACTGTCAGCAGAGGCAACAGGAGGCAGTGGGAGATGCAGCGAGAGAGAATTCACTGCTGGACTACTGTTGTGCTAAATTGTCTAATCTCTGGCAGAACCATCCAGTTTTCCAATATCCACTGTTATCCCTGAACAGTTTTGAAAATGGCATTTCCAATATTCCCAATAAATATAATTTTGATATATAAACAGCAATGTTAACATCCTCTAGAAATGCCAATGGATACAGGTGAAACAAATGCAGTGGCCAAGCAATTAGCCAGTTCCTTCCTACCCCCTGTCAACAACACCCCCTATTATTCCCCAGAAGTAATAATAATAGATGACATTTTTGAGAACTTACCCCACCTCATTTTTCTGGGATCTCGACATGAATATTTTATCTTCATCAATGACTATGAGACAGGTACTGTTATCCTCATGGTAAATGGTACGGATGAGAGAGCTGAGCTGCAGAGGGTTTCAGTAACTGGCCCAAGGTTGCCTTGCTGGCAAGTGGTGGGGAATCACTGAAGAACTATGGAGCTTTCCAGGCATCAGCGCAAGGACTCACTTCTGCTGTAAGAAGGCACTTTGAAGGAAATTAGCCACCCTTGTACTGCAAGAAAGCAAGGCATCCTGCACCCAGCTTATTGTCACTCCAAAACCTGAGAGCCTGAAGATTACATAGAATAAAATGCACCAACAAGAAAAAAACCCAGTGAGATGTTTTGCCACATGGCGTTGTGGCTTGCTTCTTTCTTGAGTTCATCTGAGCATTTCACCAGGTGGGCCTGACAAAGCATACATTTGTCCCCAGCCCTGGGGCAGCTATAGAGAATGGGAAGACCTAGAACTGAACAAAATCCAGGCCTGAGTTTTTAAGCCTGGCTGAGCATTAGAATCACTGGAGGTGTGTGTGTGTTTGTTTAAAACTGATATTTGGGTCTCCCCAGGCCAACTGAATCATCATCTCTGTAAAAGGGGTCCTATTGGTTTTTTGCCTTCCCCCAGGTGATTCCAGGGTTCAGTCAGCATTGAGAGCCAAACTTTTCCAGCCAGAGAGGAGCCATGACTTGCCAAAGGGCAAATGTTGAGGAAGGAGGAGTCAAGTGTCCTGATTTCTTTCCAGAACCATCAAAAAAAGCCCTACTGTGGCACCGGACCGGGACCCCCTCACAAGAAGGCAGCAGGACCGAGGACCCCGGGTGCACAGCACACTCAGAGCCGTCTCCTGATCTGCTTCCTCTGTCTGGGGGATGCTCAGCACCTCCTGCTTCCTGTCAACTCCAGCCTCAGGATCCTAGTGTCCTGTCAACTCCAGCCTCAGATCCTAGTGGCCCTCGGTGGTCAGGACTTGCACCACTGCGGGCTCAGGCCTGACCTCCCCAACCCGGAAGTGAATCCCCAACCCCCCACCTCCATCGCCTTTGTTACTTTACCTTCATCAGGTGGGTGGCTCACCACGTAAAATATTCAGTTAAATCTGGATTTCAGATAAGCTAAGAATCCTTTTTTTAGCATAAGTGTGTCCCATGCAGCGTGTGTGTGCGCGTGTTTGTAACCCTGGCATCCCTGCTCACAGAGCATAGTGACTCTGGTCTCACTCAGCCAGCATAAAAGGCCTGCAGACAGCTTGCCCTGACTGCTGGCCAGTGCTTTTCCCCCGTTTCCCCAGCACCGTTCAACACAAAGGAAGATTATTATATTTAACTTAACAAAGTATTATATTGAGGGGGGGGAATATAATTAACAGAAATGTCTGCTTGATTATCTTGCTCCTTTATTCCTGGCAGTAGACATAAAGGCCTCTTGGACCAGGAGCTGTAGCTCAGCGGGCATCCTTCTGATGGAGATTTGTGATGTGTCTCCTGTGTGCTGGCTATGACCATCCTTTCCCCAGACAGTGGCCCTCACGACCAGCTGGAAGCCAGCGGTCAGCACAGCCTGGACTTGGACCAATGAAAACAAAAGCATGGGGGCCAGCACCGCGGGACCCTCAGTCACTCGGGATCTCCTCCTGTCTAAGGAAGCCGTGTCCCCAGCCTGGAGGAGCTGGTCAGGATCATTATTAAACCAGATGCTTTGGAGAACTGGACCAAATGAATCTGGGAAAGTCTGTTCCTTTGACAAATCTGCCAGGCTACCTTCCATGACCTTAGACTCTAATTGGTTTGACTCTTAGGCAGCACGTCTTTTTAAAGGGACATCACTGGACAGGACAGGATGGCAAAGTTGTACTTTTTTGCCTAAAGCTGGCATCTTGCTTCCCTTTAAACCCCACCTGCCCGTGGTCAGTGTCTTCACTGTCCTCCCCATCTCCCAGGAGAGAAAACTGAGAGTCACCCCAGGGATCTCCCTCCCCTTTCCCCATCTTCCAGTACCCACTCCATCCCTGTTCCACTCACCAAACCCTTTCTTTGCCTCTGGCTGTCTCCTGTACTGGGAGGAGTGGCTGCCAGGGGCACCCTGAGGCTCTGCTATGCCAGCACTGAGCATGATCCCGATTTCTCATTTCCAAATTATTAATATTAATTCTCAAATTAATGGGTTACAAGGCAATGCCTGTATTGTTTGAATCTGCATTTCTGTAATTCACATTTCAGTCTTTTAATCCATTTGTATAGGTACTGTTCAGGTCCTGACAACTTTTCATTCTATCTCCTTGGCGCCCCTGGCCCTTGGGGCTCCCAGCCCAAGTCAGGCAGGAGTCCTCACTGTTTTCCCTGCCTCTTGCTGTCAGACTTCACAGGCATAAGCCTTCCTTTCCATAAAGTCCTTCAGGAACAGCTGGGCATCCATAATGGATATGCAGCCTGCTCGCTGTGGCCCTCGAGACTCCAGCTAGCTTTCCAGCCTTGCTTGTCTTTCCATCTACTTTCCAACCAGCCTGTTCCAGAGACCTCAGCCCTGACCTCACCGCTTGCCTGTCTCCACCCCTTGGCTCAGCTCTGCTTGCACCATCTCAAGGCTCAGGGATCCAGCTTCCGGAGGTCTGTGCTCGTCTGACCTCTGCCTCCCCTGAACTCGCCAGCACCTGCTTGGCGCCCACCCCATCGAGCTTGTGTTTTCAGCCCCTGTCTGATCTTTCTCATCAGACCGTGAGCTCCTGGAGAGCCTGCTTACATCTGATTCTCTTCTCCCAACCCCTGGACTTCAGCCAAGCCAGTCCACGCTGTAGGCATGAGCAGGGAAACCAGGCAGGAGGCTGGGCCATGGTTCAGTCCAGGGAGAGGGAGACCAAGAGCTTCTCCGGGCTGGGAACGGGAAAGGAGATTCGGACAGAGGACACTCAGAGGCACTCAGTGACAGGCTGGCCGTGAGGACTAAGGGGAGGAGAGGCTGGAGACCACTCCCAGCTCCTGGGCTTGGTGACTTGCAGGGGAGGGGTCCTGGAGGAGCTGGGGACAGAGTCTGGCTTACATGTGTGTGTGGCTGTCCTGATAGAACACGAGTGGCTGAGCAGAGAGACGTGTCACCATGGAGCCAAACACCAGGCCTAAGGCGGAGATTTGAGACAGCTAGAGAGGATCCCCCAATCGCTGCAACTAGAGAAAGCCCACGCAGCAACAAAGAGCCAGTGCAGCCAAAAATAAACCAGCAAATTAATTAAATTATTTTTTTTAAGATGGAGATTTGAGGTCATCAGCGTAGAGGTGGGATCTGACTGCAAGGCTCTGCATGGGGATTACCCAGGGAACCTGAATGACATCCAACCCAAAGGCGACCAGCATGCACGAGCTGAGGGGAAAACTGGTGGTGGCGGGGGTAGGGGGGGGTGTGCAGCCAGGCTTGGGTGAGGGTGGTGTCCTGAGAGCTGAGAGAGGACCGTTGCTGTGCGTGAGCAGCCCACAGGCTCAGACGCTCAGAACTGGAGGGCAGCCGTCCCCGCCCGCCCAGCTCCCTGTCCTCCTGCCTCGCTCCTCAGGGAGCAGCCATCCTATCAGCTAAGCAGGCAAAGCCACAGCGTTCACCCTCCCCAGGGCCCCCGTCACCTGATTTCTCCTGGGCCCCCTGGAGGTGGGTGAGCACAGCTTGAGTCCTCTTCAACACCAAGTCAGAGCTCTACCCCGCCCCTCTTCTTTATCGTCAGCTCTGCTTTTATCCTCTCCCTTTCTCTTTTTATCAATTAAAACCACATTTGCATATGGTAGTGTGTATGTTTCCAGGCCTCTCTCTCTGTCTCACCCTCTCCTTACCCACCCTCCGTGACCTTGTCCATAAGTCTGTTCTCTATGTCTGCACCTCCACTGCTGCCTTGCAAATAGATTCATCAGTACCATCTTTCTAGATTCCATGCATATGCGTCAATCTACGATATTATATTGTAAAGCAGTTATCCTTCAATTAAAAAAAAAAACCCACCACATTTCGAGGCAGAGGAATAGAAACAGACATTGGTTCTTGAACTGGATGTCAAGAGCGGTTGGCCTCCATTTTGTGGAAATGGAGCCCTGGTATCTCAGGGTGGAGATGAGGCGGGGTGAGTATTAAATAACAGAAAAACACCAGGGGAGCCGCATTACTTTATTAGACCACAATGCAGCTTTGATGGGTGCTTTGCAAAGCTTGCAGAAGGTCCTGTTAGGTATCATTCTCAGAGACCAGGGTAATGAAGGAGGCTCTGGGTGGTGGAGCCGGCCATGCCCCCTCCTCCACCTTGGAGATGCAACTCCACCCCTCACATCTGAAGAACCCAAGCCTCAGCTGCTCTCACCATCTCTTGCCCAGTTGGGCCCAGAGGCCATCTGCCTAGGGTCCTTGTCCATCTGCCCTGCACCTATGGCTCCCCTGCCACAGCCTCAATGGACACAGTGACCCTCACAGAGCCACAGCTGGACTTCAAGTCCCACTCCTGACTGGCATTGATGGGTAGTCCTGGGGAGCCCGAGCCCTGCCTGGGGGATAGCTGGACGCTCAGCCAGCGACACCGGGCCTCGTCACAAGCCAGCACCACGGTTCCCTCGGGATTGCTGTAGGTGCATCGGCTCCTGGCCGCCCTTTCCTCTGCAACCAGATCCCAGGCGCCCCCCGGCTCCCTGTCCTCTGGCCCTGGAGCCTGGAAGCCCAGGTGGTCCCGGGTGATGGGGCACACCAGCTGTTCTTCCTTCAGCGCGGGCACCACCTGGCCCTTGAGGTAGGCAGGGCCGGCACAGTAGGTCTGGATGTTGAAGAGCCGGTCACTATACTGATGCAGCCAGCTAGAGAGATAGGCCAGGTTGCAATCACACTGCCAGGGGTTCCCATACAGGGCCAGGTTGAACAGGTTGTCGTTGGTGTCGAAGATGCCCTCGGGGAGCGTGGTCAGGAGATTCCTGGAGAGGCTGAGCAGCTCGAGCTGGGACAGGTTCTGGAAGAGGGTGGGGTGCAGGACTGTCAGGTTATTGCTGCTCAGGTAGAGCTTGACCAGCCCCTTGAGGCCTCTGAACACACCGGCCGGCAGATGGGTGAGGGCATTGTGCGAGAGCGTGAGGGACCTGAGGCTGGTCAGGTTGGCAAAGGCTGCCTCAGGGACTGTCTCCAGCTGATTGTGGGACAGGGCCAGGCTGATCAGGCCAGGGGACTGGGCGAAGAGGCCGGCAGGCAGCGTCTGCAGTGCGTTGCCCTGCAGGCTCAGGAAGGTCAGGTTGGGCAAGGCGGAGAAGACAGACCCGGGCAGGTGACCGATGGCATTGCGCTGCAGCCACAGCTCCTCCAGGCAGGAGAGCTGCGCGAACACTTCTGGGGGCAGCTCAGAGATGGAGTTTCCGTCTAGGAAGAGTTCCTGCAGGCTGCTCAGACGGCTGAAGAGCCCCCGAGGCAGACTTGCCAGCTGGTTGTTGCTCAGCCTCAGGGTGTGCAGGCGGCCAAGGGGGTGGAAGAGCTCCTCGGGCAGGCAGGCCAGGAGGTTCTGTGCGAGGTTGAGGGTCTTCAGACTTCTCAGAGGCTGGAAAAGCCTCTGGGGCAGGGTCTGGAGCCGGTTGCCCTGCAGCTGGAGGGACTCCAGGCCACCCATGTGCTGGAAGAGGTCCTCGGGCAGGGCCTCCAGCATGTTGAAGTTGAGGGTGAACTTGCTCAGCGAGATCAGGTTGGAGAAGATGTCAGCGCTGAGGTTGGAGAAGTTGCCCCCGGTGATCTCCAGGTCCTGGAGCCCCAGCAGGCCGCCGAAGGCATCTGGCCTGAAGTGGCACGCCTGGGTGTTGAGGAAGACCACCTTGGTCAGGTTGGGGCTGCCGCTGAAGGCCCTGGAGCCCACCACGGTGAACGAGGTCTCCACAAATATGAGGTCTGTGGCGTGTGGCGGGATGTCCAGCGGGATGGCGGCGAGCCCCTCGTCCGAGCAGAACACCTCCCGGATGAAGCAGTCACAGCCCTGGGGGCAGGGCAGAGTGGGCCTGGCCAGGAGCAGGAGGCAGGCCCAGCGCAGCCAGGCTCCGCGCGGCATCTCCTACACCCGAGTGGGAAGGAGAAACAGAAGCGGCACCTTCATGGAGGGCAGGCGGCCAGTGACCAGCACACCCATCAGAGAGCCAGGAGCCTGCTTATGCTTCTGATGGCTGTTCTCACAGGGCCTCACAGCAGCCTCGCAAGGTCAGCAGGACCACAGTTCTAACTTCCTGACAGCAAAGCCGTCACCTGGGTTACTGTCAGGACCTAGACCCTGGCCTCCTGGACTAGCCATGTTCTTTCCAGATTGGAGGGAAGAAGTGGAAAGTGAAAGTGAAGTCATTTAGTCATGTCCAACGCTTTGCGACCCCATGGACTATAACCTATCAGGCTCCTCCGACCATGGGATTTTCCAGGCAAGAATGCTGGAGTGGGCTGCCATTTCCTTCTCCAGGGGATCTTCCCGACCCAGGGGTCGAACCCAGGTCTCCTGCATTGCAGGCAGATACTTTACCATCTGAGCCACCGGTGAAAAGGAAAGAGGTAGGACAAGACCAAAAGGCATGGAAGAAGCGTATGAAAGGAGACCATGGGTACTGTGGGATTTTTAATACGTAAGATATGGGCAGATCATTCCTGAGTTGGAAATTTTTAAACCATAACTCTTCCTGAGCTTCCAAATCTCAGCACATTCCAGAACCTAATTATGAGGAGTTCTTCCCATCAGCTTTTTGCACAGCTGAGGCTGAGAGCGGCCACTGGGATATGATGGGCTCTTATCTTGAAAAGAGTCTGTGTTCTCCTCAGCACTGCTGTCAAAATGCTCCCCTCACCTCACCAGCACCTTGGAGCCCACAAAACTTGCCAACACTGTGTGGACAAGAAGGTCTCAGAGGTGCATGTTCTACAGACCCTAGTTATTTGTTTGGGGGAAGGGGCTTACTTTAAATAAGGGAAGGCAACCAAGTTTATAGTTCACTAAATATATAATTTTTTGAATGCCAGTATCCATTCACAGGTCACAAATTGGTGACACAGCTTATAAGCCTACTTCCCTTGCCATTCAATTTTTTTTTAATATATGACCCACTAGTTGGCATATTGACACTGAGAAATAGCATATTAAATGTTTCCAGGTTTCAGGATGACTTAGGGGCTTTGGGCTCACATTCTCACATGACAAGACCAACGGGGGCTTAATTGCCCCATTTTGGGGTTTGCACCACCAGGTCACTATTGCCCCCAATCCACATCAACATTTAGGTGGCGTATACTGATTCAAGTTCTATTTACTGGAATCCCAGCTCATTCCAGTGTTCCAGCTATGTGATCTTGGATGTGTTTCAACTTCCTTATCTGTAAAATGAGGATAATAGCCATGTGCTAACCATGTTGGGATAATCGGAGGATTAAATGAGTAAATATAGGTAAAGGTTTCAGGACAGTGTCTGAAAGTGTAATTAATAAGCTGTGTTAATTATTGATAAAGGGTGCAAACCACCATCATTACAGAAAAGGTTATTTGAACACCAAAAAAAGGAGGAATAACAAAATGCCCTTTGGATAGAATATATTTAGCTTTAAAGACAGCAAGAAGGAAAGGCAGAAAAAAACAGAAAACCCTCACACAATATAAATCATAATTTTTTTCAGTTTACCTGTCCTCAGCCAAGAGCCCGGAGGGAGCCTTGGCCCCAAGCACATTTTGCTGGCTGCCTCTCTGCTGCCCTCTGCTGGCTGCCTTCTCCATCACAAGATTCAGCTTGGGCCGAAGGGCTCCACAAGCAAAGACAGTGTTTTCAAAAAGCCCCCTGAGACTTCTTCCCATTCAGACACTCAGTACTGCTGCTGCTACTGCTAAGTCGCTTCACTCGTTGCCGACTCTGTGCAACCCCATGGACGGCAGCCCACCAGGCTCCCCCGTCCCTGGGATTCTCCAGGCAAGAACATAACCCTCAGTTTTCCCAGGAATTTTTCCGCCTAATCAACAGAGAAGGAACAATTTCTCCCCAAGAAAGCACATAACTCCCTGGAGGCTCCTATGTAAGCCACAGGAAGTGGGCTTTATACAGTGGTTGGGAAGGTCTCTAACAGTGATGGCACCAGCCTGCCACGCAGGACACACTAGGGAAAGGGACAAGCCTCCTGGTCCTACCGCCCACCCTGACCCAGACCAGAGTTACAGAGCTCAACTTTAGCCTGAGACTTTATCTTCTCAAGTTTGGATGCACAGAATACAAATAAGAAGCTGAGGGCCTGGCTAAAGAAAGATGGGGTAGCCATGGTCCACTCCACTCACCCACTCATATCTGCCGCCTGGGCTGCCCCTAGCCGCCTACACAAACCCCTGGGGATCCTGACAGAAGGCTTCCCTGACCCCAGGAAGGAGGTGCCTGGCCGTACGTTTCTCTATCTTAGCAACCTAGCATGGTCCTCTGAAGGATGGGTTCTCACAGCTGTCCTTTTTGTGAGAGGATGGAGTGATCGCTGTCTAGGGTAGAGTCATCGCTCTATGCTCAGCACCCAGCACAGTGCTGACTCCCGGCAAGCTCAGCTAGAGTTTCTTGAACCATCTCCCCCACAGCTGGGATGAACAATGTTTGGGGCAGAACTGCCTCTCCCTCGAATGGTTCCAGCGTGGAGAGAATGACCACGGCCAGGCATGAACGTGGTCCTGCGCCCTCCTCCCTACACCCCTGCCAACCAGAGGGAGCAATTCTTGTCTGTAACATGCTGTGATATTATCAACATGCCGGGCCTCTTCCTGCTAACCCCTTCAGTCTTTGGTTCTCAAAGGGCAGTTTCCGGGAGAAATCCCATTAGAACGGACACAAAGTCCCCAGGGACCATTTGGCCAGCCTCATCAAGAGAGCAAGGCCAGGCTCCCAGGGGTCCACAGTGGGCCCTTGGTTAGAACCGAGATCTGATCTCCCTGATCACTCCTGCTGGAAGAGTTACGACCAAAGCAGGAGGTGCCCGTGAATGAGGGGTCATAGGGAGGGGGAGACTGTGCCCCACCTACCCCTCCCCATGCCTCTAACTTCTAACCCACTGTAACTTGGAAATAATATCCTTTATAATTTTCCAAAGGAACACATAACTAGAGAATTCAAGACTTGAGACAAAACTATGGCATCAGAGGCACAGAAAATCAAGTGTAAATAAATCAGCTTAGGCTCAAGCAGTGGTGGGTGGGGGAGTGGGGGAAGCCTCTCTGATATAGGGAGCTGAGCTAAGGGGCTAATCCCACCTGCTAGCTCCTAGAGCTCTCATCATGATCCTTGGCAGATGGAGACATTCCCAAAGCAGGGAAACCAGGGCTCCCAGAGCTAGAGCGACTGGGAGCTATAGTTAAGAAGTGCGGGCCAGAATCTATCCCTGTGGCCTGAGCTTTCAGCCAGGTGCTTGCAGTGACACCACAAGGTTCCTGGAACAGGCAGACCCCTCCTCACATTTCCAAGACCCACAGTGAAACATAAACAAGGGAAACTTGCCTGGTCCCTCCTCTTCCCACCCAACTCTCTCTGGTACTGTGAGTAGAGAGCCCACAGTGGCCCCAGCACCCCACAGGCCTACGGGCATGCACTTCCATGACAAGAGTCGGCTTAGGGAAGATGAAGCTGGGATGTGCCCCACATAAGCCCTGGGTCCTGGGTCCCTGCAGCAGGGTTTCAAATGGGGATGCAGCCTCTGGTTGGGAATATCCCTTTGATCTTGCAAACTTCTTGCCCTTTGGGGTGCCACGGTAAGAGGAGAGCCGGAACAGGGCCTCGAAAGTTTCAGGGCAAGATCCCCTTGCCCCAGTCTATTGGGGCAGGAGGAAGTGGAAGATAGTATTCACAGTGAGAATACTGATGGTTTCCAAACACTGATGATCCACTCCCAGCCCAAGACTCACTCTCACATCCCTCGAGAATGGCTAAGAGTTTGTGTTCTAATGTCGGACAGTCTGGGTTCAAATCTTATCTACACCGCTTATCAGCTGTGTGGCCTTGGCTGAATTACTTAAACTCTCTGTGCTTCAATTTCTTTATCTTCAGAATAGCAAACGTCAACACTGCTTTCCTCATGGGTTCTGAGGATTGATAAGAAAATGCACTGAAAGCTCCCAACCCAGAGCTAGGCACAGAGAGGACTCTGAGCTACAGGAGCCCAGGCCAGCCCCCGCTCTGGGCTGAAGTAGCCACAGGAGTCAGCTAAGGAGAAACAGATGGGATCATCCGCGCGCCTCACTGGCAGACCCGAGAGGCCCCTTTAAATTTTCTGGCTCTTTCCTCCCAGCCAGCGGAAACGGGTCACTGTTTTGTGCTTGGTTTAGTGGAGCTCGGATTCTGATGGCTCTGGCTGGGAGGCCCTGGACTTGGCCCCTTCCCCAAACCACCCTCGAGAGCAGGTCACCAGGGACTTAGGAGACGGGGAGCATCCCTGCCTAGGTACCTCGGAGGCTGCCACCAGAGGGGACGGTGGGGCAGCAGCCGGAAGATTCCAGCTTGTCAACTGACAAACCACCTCTACATTTGCGCAGAGAGCAGCAAGCTGCCCACAAAAATGTTCCATGCTTTCAGCAAGCCACAGAAGCCTGGCTTTTTGAGGGTGGGGGGATGTAACTGGCTGCAAAGGGACCCTTCCCTCTTCTCAAACTGCTTTTGTGTCGGTACATTTCCGCGTCACCCACCACAGAGCCAACCCTCACTCCTTCCAGAGGGTGATGGGAGCTCAGAGTCCAGCCCGAAAGCCCCCGGGGCTTGCCCCTCGACTGGGGTATCTACATCAGGGTCTGTCTCACCAACACGGTTGGATTTTGCCCTTGGCCCCAGTACATCTGGGGGCAAGAAAACAGGCTTCCGAGGCTCGTCTGGAGCCCCTGACTGCTTCACCCAGGTTCCCAGGACCCCAGTCTCCTTTGCTCTCAACCAGAGAAATAAGCCAAGTGGCTGAGGCTGGGGG